>CM054162.1:6109288-6116788 GCA_028751875.1 Rapana venosa
GTGTAGTGTAGTGTAGTGTATTGTAGTGTAGTGCATTGTAATGTAGTGTAGTGTGTTGCATTGTATGTGGTGTATTGTATGTGGTGTAGTGTAGTGTATTGTAGTGTATGGCATTGTATGTAGTGCATTGTAGTGTAGAGAAGTGTGTTTGTATGTATTGTAGTGTAATTGTAGTGTATGCATGTAGTGTAGTGTAGTGTAGTGTAAGTGTAGTGTAGTGTATGAAGTGTGTTGTATTGTAGTGAAGTGTATTGTAGTGTAGTGTGTTGTAGTGTAGTGTAGTGTAGTGTAGTGTAGTGTATGTAGTGTATTGTAGTGAAGTGTATTGTAGTGTAGTGTTGTAGTGTAGTGTAGTGTAGTGTAGTGCAGTGTAGTGTATTGTAGTGTTTGTATTGTAGTGCATATGTAGTGTAGTGATAGTGTAGTGTATTGTAGTGTAGTGTAGTGTAGTGTTTGTAGTGTAGTGTAGATAGCAGTGTATTGTATTGTATTGTAGTGTGTTTATTGTAGTGTAGGTAATGTATGTAGTTTTGTATGTGTTTAAATGTATTGCATTGAAGTAGTGTAGGTAGGTTTTTGAATGTAGGTAGTGTTGTAGGTAGTGTAGTGAGTTATTGTATTCAGTGTATTGTATTGTATTGTATTTATTGTATGTGTTGTATTGAAAGTGTATTGTATTGAAAGTGTATGTATTTATTGTATTGTAATGTAATTGTATTGTTGTATTTAGTGTATGTAGTGAAGTGTATGTATTTAGTGTATGAAGTGTATGATACAAGACGCAGTATAAAAATCAATACCCTCTGTTTTACAAATGTCTCCACCAAATCTGCCCCCCTCTAACCCTGTAACGTCTTCACCTGTACACTCCACCCCTTTCCCCCTGTTCAGCCGCAGATACTTTGTGCTTTCGAACACCCAGATTCAAACAAACCACTGTTGGCCGTCGCTCCTTCCTGTTCTTCTGGCCCAACCACCTGGAATGAACCCCCCCCTTTCACTCGTCAAAAAGCCTTCACTTGATTCCTTCAAATCCCGCCCAAAACACACTTATTCCTACCTGAGACTTTTCCCCCACATATCTGTCCCTAATTTTCAACAGCAACTTTCACCCGTTAAGTGTATTCCGTGTGTGTGTGTGTGGGGTGTGTGTGTGTGTGTGTGTGTGTGTGTGTGTGTGTGTGGTGTGTGTGTTTTGTGTGTTGTGTGTTTTGTGTGTGGGATGTGTGTGCGTGCGTGTGCGTGCGTAGTGCGCGCGCATGGATTTCTTATTATGTTTAAGGAGAGGTTTTCATGCCTGTAAATGATTGGGGGGGGGGGGCAAGGCTTCGATTTGTTTGTTTTTTTTCAAGATTCAGCGCTATATAAATTCCATATATTATTATTATTATTATTAGTGTAGTGTAAAGGGAGTGTAGTGTAGTGTATTGTAGTGTAGTGTAGTGTAGTGTAGGTATGTATTGTATGTATGGTAGGTAGTGTATGGTTGTAGTTTTGTAGTATATTGTAGTGTTTTGTATTTTTGTATGTATTTAGTGTAGTGTAGTGTTTGTATGTGTTTATAATTGTATGTATTGTAGTGTATTGTAATTGTAAGTATTGATGTAGTGATGTATGTTATGTATGTAATGTATTGTATTTGTTGGATATTGTGTAGTGTTTGTTGTGTTTGTATATATTGTATGTATTGTAGTGATTGTGTATGTAGTGTATGGTAGTGTTGTTTGGGATGTTTTGTTATTAGTGGTAAGTTTTGTATTTATTGTAGTGTGTGTATTGTAGTTTTTTGTATGATGTAGTTATTTGTGGAGTTTAGGGGTTGTTGGTTGGTGTTGGTTGGTAGGGTAGTGTTTGTTGGGTTAGTGGGTGGATGTATGTTGGTTGTAAAATTATTTGATTTATCGGAAGCATTTTATATGATGTTTTCATCTGCGATCAAAATTGGTAGAGATAATAGACAATATAGATGCGCATATTCAAATGTTTATTTGTGGGTATTGAAAATTTATGGTGTGTATGTTGTGGAATAATATAGTGGGGTGTTTTGTTATGGAATGTATTGTTTACTTGTAAGCTTATATATGGGGAAGTGTTTAGTTGGTAGTGAGAGTATGGAGGTTGTATGGTTATAGAGGTTTTTTTGTAATTTTAATTATGTCTAGAGGAAATCCACCACTCATATCAAATGTAGAGGGAAGGGGGGGGGGGGGGTGGTCTGGCCCAAACGAGGATCGAACCACCACACATTTGAAACTCGGACTGTTCGCTTTCTAGGCAGGTGCATTACCTCTAGACCACCGACCCATAAACGGGTTATTCTTTGCTTGAAACTATGTGCTGCAAAAACATTAGGAAAAAAACAACCTCCAAAATCCCCCAAGAGACTGGCTTTCCCCAGGGTTTGTTGTTGTTGTTGTTTTCTTTTCGTTCCTCGGCTAGAGCTCCGAGGTTCACCAATGGTGAGATTTTTGCTTATATTCCCCCCCCCCCCCCCCCCCACACACACACACTCACTATTTAGGTACCGTATTCCCGACTTCGAGCCGGAGTTAAAAAACGACACCTGTGTACATGTGGGGTTTTTGTTGGTTAAAACATTTTTTTGTCACCCGTTCCTACCGGCACGAAATGGCCTACTCTTCCGAAAGGTGGAACAGATGGTTTGTTTAACGTGTGTTCAAGATCATCATCATTAGCCATTACACCCAGCGGTGTGTAGGGCAGCAACAAAGCGCTTCCACTCCTGTTTATCCTGGGCCAACCTAGTCACTGATCCCCAAGAGTGCTGCATGGCCTTCATCTCACTTTCTACAGTTCTTCTCCACGTTGCTTTTGGTCTTCCTTTCTTTCTCCTTCCTTCTGGGGTCCAGTGCAATGCTGTTCTTGTGATTGACTGTGGGTCTCTTCGGAGGATGTGCCCAATCCACTTCCACCGTCGTCTGGTGATTATGGTTCCCAATGTCTTCTTGCCTGCCATCTCCGTAGTAGGTCTTCATTGGAGATCTTCACGGCCACAAATCCGGAGAATTCTTCGCAAGGCATATGGTGTGGAAGGATCGAAGTTTGGTAAATCCACTTACCGCATCCTCCATCACTCAGAACCGAACAGGTGCGTAGACCACAACACAGCTCTTGGTATAGCTTCAGCTTGGTGTTGGTGCTGTACTGAGTTGATCTCCAGATTTTGTTTCATCGCTCTAAACACATTCCTGGCCTTGCCCCAGCTGTTGTGGATGTCCATCTTTTTGTGCCGCCCTTCTGGTTGATGATGCTGCCAAGGTAATTGAACTGTCACTGTCTGCGCAAGTCAGTTCCATTCAACATTCACAGGGGCTGTGTTTTCACATTGAGCGACATTGTCTCCGTTTCCTTTGTGCTAATACGAACTCACTTCTGTCCGAATGTTTTGGAGTCACTGGTCTTCTCCTGGATATTGTGGTGTGTGTGGACAGCACGCCATGTCCACCGCAAAGTCAAGTCGTCTAGTGTTTGATAGACCAGGCTCCAGCGAATCCCTCTGGGGTGTCTTCTGTCGTCTTCCTCAGCACACCCTATCAATGGCCAGATTGAAGAGAACTGCTTGACATCACACATCCTGGTCGTACTCCAGTCTTGACTCGCAAGACAGTGTTCTATGGCTCACAGGAGCATCGAAGTTTCATAGAGCTCTTGATAAGGTGTACCAGTTCGATGGATGCCATAGTGTCGAAGATACTTTAAAGGCTGTTTTACCCCCCTCCCCCCCCCCCCCCCCCCCACCCCCCCCCCCTTTTTCTGTGTATGCTCAAATGCGCTTTTCGAAATCCACAAATTCACGATACTGTTTGTCCTTTGCCAATCTGTGCACTTGTTCGATGAAGTTTTCTGAGCGTGAATATCTGTCTAAACCATCCTCCGTTGCTCCGAAACCTGCTTGTTCTTTCCTCAAAGCATCGTCCACAGCATCTGATATTCTTTCTGATATTGACCTTGCAAGTATCTTGCTTGGCACAGACCAAAAGAGTGCTTCCCCTCCGGTTGTTGCAGTCTCAGGGTTCCTTTCTTGGGGATTTTGACTATCACTCCTGTGGTCCAATCATCAGGTACTTTTTCGTTCTTCCATGCAAGCTGTGAACAGTGGGTTGCAGTATGTCAGCGCTAGTTCAGAATCTCCTGAACAGTACGGCACAAAGGTTGTCCTGGCCTGGTGACTTGCCGTTCTTGAGAGTCTTGATGGCAGCCACTATCTCTTCCGTTGTTGGGGGTTGACGTCAATGTCTAAAGTCTTTGGTAGCTTTCTGGATGTCGCTGTCTCGTCAGGTGTGTCGGTTGAGAACTTCCCTGGAAGTGTTTCATCCCATCTTTCTCTTCTTGCTCTTTCTCTGTTGTCAACAATTTCCCTTTGTCCTGTCCTTATTGGTCCCCCAAGCCATCCTCTAAATTTGTTGCATACTTTCTTGTGATCTTGTAACTCCTCCCATGCTCTCCTTGGCCGCCGCCTCTTTCTGCCTCAGCGATGCAGCTTCCATGCTTTCCTCTTGGTCACGGCCGTGCGAGTCTCTTCACTTTCCTGTGTGCCTCTCTGTACAACTCTTCCTGCCCTCTCGTACCGTGGAGACTTTACTTAGCCAAGAATCCTCCTTGCTTGGTCTCTCTTTCTTTCTTTGATGCATCGAGGGTCTCTTGTTGGGATCCATCCATTGTTGGACTTCTTCTTCTGATGGCCGATGTTGTCCTTGCTGCTCTCAGTGTACAGTTACAGATCTCTTCCATGTCGTATCTATGTCATGCTGTTCTGTCATGTTCTGCGGTGGGAATTTCTTTTTCCTCAGATCGTTTTGACGAATGCAGACTTCACGTTGGTGTCTCTCAAGCGCTGGTATCAAAATCGCGCTTGAGTGATGGTCTTGTGTTTTTCTTCAGTTTCATCTGGATTGTGCAGTCACCAGGGTGATGATCGCTCCCGACACTCCGCACGTCGCTTGGTTTCTCGACATCCAGAGAGATCTTCTCCACTTACCATTGATCATCAGATGGTCAATCTGTTCATATCTCTCCATTCGGCGACGCCCAAGCACTTGTGGATGTCCCGGTGGCGTGTAGAGGTCCCCTCCTATCACAAGTGTTCATCGGCGCAGAACCCAAAGTCTCTCCCCGTTGTCATTTCTGTTCCCTCACCTCCCCGTGTTTCCTATACTCTCTCATATCGGTGTTGTCACTTTCCGACCTTGCATTGGAGGTCCCCCATAATGACCGATAGGTCATGGCGAGGGGCTTTTCACTTCTCTGACTCACTGCTGGTGGTAAAAGCACCTTTGCTCCACGCTGCTGTTGTTGGTAGTGCGAGCTACTGGATGATTGTGATGTTGAATGTGCCTTCCCTTCATCTCGCAATCATTAGTCAGCTGTTGATGGGCTTCCACTCCATAAGGCATTCGCTCAAACGGCTTTCTTGAGATGATGGCAACTCCCTCGTGTGCTGGTCGGCATCTCTCCCAGAGTAGAGGACGGTTTTCTCCGGTGTGTTTTCTCATTCTCGGGGGGGGGGGCAGATCCAGTCCATCTAACTCTCGCTTACTCCTAGGACATGGAGGTCGAATCTTCTCATCTCAAATGTTACCGTGCCATCTTTGCCGTCTCATACATCGTCCTCAACGTTCCAATGTCCTAGTCTGATCTTATTTTGGTGGTGTTCAGGTCTTTCCTTAACCTGCTGTAAGCCTCCTCTCGCTTTGGCCAACAACATTCATAAGAAAGTCACACTGGACTCGGGAGTCCTTCGCACGCAAAAAGTATAAGTTATCTTTGTTGCTGTTTTCTGTAACTTGCTTTTTTTTTACGGGACATGGGTTGTTAGCCCTGTGCCAAACCCCCAACCTGTAGGAAAGGGTTCCACCTTAGTCGCCTCTTACACATGCCCTGGTTGGAGGGCAGGGATTCCCTATTCTTGCAATGCTCGCTTTGTAAGCATACCCCGGGAGTCCCACGGGGGTGTGTTCAAGATGTTCTGTGTGAATTCGCACACGGGGGCCTCGGTTTATAGTCTCATCCGAAGGACTTTGATATTTAGTTCGATTTTTTGACGTCAACCTGGGAAGAAAGGGCAAGGCTGGGAATTGAGCCCAGAACCTCACGGTTTACTTGTTAGGCAGGTGAACGTCTTAACCATCCTGCTGCCACCTTCCGTCTTGTGTAGCTGCTTAACTCAAACGGGGACGGGTAGTCTGGTGGTTAGAGTGATGTAATCTGCGGATTTCTGACGCTGGGTTTTCGATTGTCTTCAAGTGGATTTTTCCTCTGGAGTTAACGTCATGCAGACTCCACTCTCCCCAAAAAGGTCCTTCCGATGCGACTTTAAACCGAGGCCCCGTGTGCGAACGCACAGCAGAACGTCTTGCGCACACTTAAGAAACCAGTTGTCCGCTTTTCAACTGGCCCTTCATTGTGTGGGCCAGTGGGAACGGATGACATAAATATTTACAAAACTGCATACACACGGGACGGATGAAAAAGCACCTGAGTGCTTATTCCATTATCCTCTAATAAAAGAAAAATCAATCAGATCAATAATCAATAATAAATGGATTTCATATAGCCTGATATCTTCAAAAAGAAATCAAACTCTTGCACATCAACTCATTCTTACGCAGTCACGCAACCATTACAATTAATAGTTCCAACAATTGGCAAATGAGCACGCCAGCACACAATCCCTGGCAGCATTAAAATTTTCGGCGCCGACGAAGGCAGGGAAAAAACTATCAGATGAAGCAGGAGAGGGAAATCTTTGGTTTGAAATAAATATGTATTGAGACTGGATTTAAAAGTGTCATAAGAAGGCTTTTTGGTGAAGAGAGAGGAGGTCCTTCCAGATCGATGGACCAGATAAAGAGAAGAGCGAAGCCGAGGTGGATTGGTTGTAATCTAGAATTCGTAAGGCACAAGGTATCTGCCAGCAGAGAGGAGGAACGAGAAGGAGTGTATAGTGAAAACATTCACAGAGGTAGAGGTGCAGTTTTGTGGAGACAATTTAACAAGGTACTAATCTTGTAAGTTTACTCTGTGCACAGGCAGCTAGTTGAGAGATCGCAAAGAGAGGGGTAGTGTGCTCAGCAATTTTTCTTTCTGAGACTAGTCGAGCTGATTTTGTTACATTGAAGAGGTGGATAGATGATACGGCCAGACAAGCCAAAATGAAGACAATAGTCAGACGTGAAAGAAAAGAGAGAAAAAGAGTTTGGATTGCATCTGTGGACAGGTACTTTTCGAATTTGCTTATAAATACGCCGTAATTGATAGTACATGACTGGCGGTCTGGGTGATGAATTTTTGCATTGAGAGTGCGTTGTCAATAATGACACCTTAATACATCACATCAGTGAATAGAGGGACGATGCATTTGCCAATTGGTATTGAAACTGTTTAATGAAGAGAGTTTGTGTTTGTCCCTACAACCATGGTTTTCTGTTTAATCTGCAATTAGCTGTGACCTTGTACGTATCATCCAATTTTGGATATCTT
>CM054162.1:6129288-6149288 GCA_028751875.1 Rapana venosa
TTATTTATTTATTATTTATTTATTCTTCTATATCGAGGATAATGGAATAAGCACTCATGTGCTTTTTTACAATTAGTCCCCGTGTGTATGCGGTTTAGTAAATTTTGTCATCTGTTTCCACCGGCACACAATGGCCTACTCTTTTAAATACAATACGTCTGTTGAGAGCCACAACCAGACATCTGCATACATCTTTATGTATAGAGATACATGGTTGTAGCTCTCAACAGTCGATTATGGCAGACCCGCCCGGTATCCCCACAGGGGAGAGAAGAAGTGGAATGGGAAGTAACTGAAAAACACAACATGTGCGTTACAAGCTGAATACTACACTAAGGGTGGCACAAGTAGTGGAACGAAATAACGAATTAATACACGGCTTCAAATAACGCGAACCTGCGTGTTGTTTCAATGAAAATCGGTGGTCTAGAGGTAACGCGCCTGTCTACAAAGCGAAAAGTCCGGGTCGGAAGTGTGCGGTGGTTCGAATCCCGTTTAGGCCCGAAACTTTTCCTCCCATCCATTAGACCATGAGTGGTGGTCTGGGAGCTAGTTATTAGGATGAGACGATGAATCGAGGTCCCGTGTGTTACTCAAAATTATTCAGCGCATGTAAAAGAACCCACGGCAACAAGAGAGTTGTCCCTGGCAAAATTCTTAGAAAAAAGCCACTCCGATAGGGAAACAAATACAGACCCCCGCCCCCCCCCAAAAAAAAAAGAGGGTGACGCTGCTCTTGTGGCGACGCGCTCTCCCCGGGGAGAGCAGCCCGGATTTCACGCAGAGAAATCTCGTGACTTAAAGTGGAATAAAAAAAAAAAATATAAATAAAAAATGAAAGCTTAAAAAGAAAAGAAAACAGAAAAAAAACCCTACCCCCCCCTCCCCACCGCCAAAAAAAAAAAAAACAAAGACAAAACTGCTTGTAAAGATCACAGCACACCTGATGACCGACCACAACACTAAACAAACCAAACACAATACTTAGGTTTTCTTTCCTTCCTCGGCTACACTCCCATGTTCAACAATAGTGAGATTTTTATTTGTGTGCATATGTGTGACCGTGGTTTTTTTGCCCACCATGAAGGTACCCACATTCCGACTTCAGGGATCAATGCTGGCTTAACTTTGTGTTTCGTAACCCACCCCAGCGCTGACACGAATGACGGGATCTTATTAACCGTATTTGATCTTCTGCGTGTATATATATATATATATAGATATATAGATATATAGATATATATATCTATATCTATCTATCTATATATATATCTCTCTATATATATCTATCTATCTATCTATCTATCTATCTATCTATCTATCTATCTATCTCTCTATCTCTCTCTCTCTCTCTATATATATATATATATATATATATATATATACGAAAGGAATAAAGGCACTGGCAGGTCTGCACTTGAAGTTGACCTGGAAGATCGAAAAAAACCCTCCCCCACCCTTGCCGAGATTCGAACCCACGACTTGATGGACCCGTGGGGTTGAAGTGGAAGGGTCTTCACCACTCGGCTATAGCGTCCGTCGCAACAGGATCCTGTGCTGTCACCAACAACAGCCTCTGGTGGTGAGGAGGTAGTAGCAGCTGTTCTCGTAAAACAAAATACCTACACCACCTATTCACACCTCTCCACCCCCCCCCCCCTTCCTTCCCCTTGTTTTGGCGATACTCACAGCTCAACCTTGAAGCATCATACACATAGAATCACTTCTGGGGAAATGCTGACACACACACATGCACACACACACGCACTTACGTTCGCACGCGAACACCCCCCATTCCCACACACACCACACGTTCGAATGCGAACACACACACACACACACACACACACACACACACACACACACACACACACACACACACACACACACACACACACACACTTACTTTTGCACGCGAACACACACACACACACACACACAAATAAACAAACAACAAACAAACACGCACACACACACAGATGTTATCATCAGTGCCGACTCCACTCCCCCCCCCCCCCCCCCCCCCCCCCCATCCCCATCCGAAAGTCCTTCGGATGAGACTATAAACCAAGGTCCCCTGTGTGAATGCTCGAAGAACATCTTGTGCACACGTTAAAACCCGTTCCACTTTTCGGAAGAGTAGGCCATTACCGCTTGCATACGGGGACTGGACTGGATGTAAAAAAAAAGCATTTAAGTGCTTATTCCATTATCCTCGAAATACATGAATGAAATATATAAGCGAAGTAAAACACACACAGACAACACACACACACACACACACACGCACACACACACACCACCACCACCACCACACCACCACCACCACCCCCACCCCATCCACCCACCTCCACCACACCCACCCCATCCACCACACCCACAACACCCCCCCCCACCCATACCACACACCCCACACCAACCACCACCACAAGCCTACCAGACAGAGGAGGCCCCGCCACGTAGCCCACACCCATGACGAAGATGAGGACACCGTAGGCTGCGGTCAGGAACTGGAAACCCACCAGCTGCACCGTGAGCACGTTGATCAGCGTGAAGAAGCCTCCGGTGGACAGGCCGAACAAAGAGGCGAACACCATCTGCCCCGCGTAGGTGGCCGAGTACCACGGAAACAGGCAAGAGACCGACCCGCACGTGCCCATCAGCAGCACGCTGAGAACCAAACCGTTGACCCTCGGGGAGGTCAGCAGCAGCCCGCTGGCCACCCTGGAGAGGAGGCTGAACACACCCACCCCTACGAACAGTGCCGCGGCCTGGGTAGGTTGAGTGCCCAGCGTGCGGGCGTACTCCGGCAGATGGAGGTACACCCCTGACATGTTGAAGCCCGCGAAGAATATGCTGGCGCAGTGAAGGAGAAAGGCCCAGTTCTTCATCAGAGACCGCAGGCTGCGCATCTGGTTCCACATCTGTCGTGCGAAGCTCGGTCTCGGAGCCGATCCCGGTTTTGTCTCCAGGGAAATCTGCGCTTCTTCTTCTTCCTTTTCCTCGTCTGGTGTGTTTGTCACCAGCAAGGTGGACCGAGGTAGACTTTCTTCTTCGTTGGCTTCTCCGGTGGTGGAGGTGAAGGTGGAGGAGGGTGGTGGTGGTGGTTGTGTTCCATTGTGAAGTTGCCCGTTCAGTTCTGAGACTATCAGAGGCGAGGTCTGCCTAGAATCTGCCATCTTCTTTTTTCCGGAATCTTCAAGGGACACAACCATTTCCTGGTTGTAAGGATTTTTAGCATTTGGAATGATCTTCTCCTGGGTTTGGGATTTCTCGCCGGCTTTCCAGGAAACTCCTTCTGTAGAGTTCAGAGTCTTCTCCCTTGATTGTTGGTTTCCGGTTCCGTCGTGATGCGTAGGGCGGTAGAGCATTCCGAACACGGCGCTGTGCAGGCCGAATCCGGCGATGAGCAAGAAGGCGCCGTTCAGGCTGTAGACGTCGATGAAGGTCTGGGTCAGCAGGGAGCCTGACAGAATGCCCACTGCACAGCCCGACACAGAGATGCCCGAAGCCAGGCCACGAAACTTGTCGAAGTAGAAGGTGATGACCATGAGCGACGGGGAGTAGGTGAGTCCTAACCCCAAACCTGCACACAGACAGACAGACAGACAGACACACACAGACACAGACAAAACAGACACACAGACAGAACACAAGACAACACACACACAACACAACAACACACAACACACACACAACACACACACACACACACCATAACACCTGAATTGTGAAACAAAAACGAAGAACTAACACACACACACTACACTATCACTATCACTACATCACACACACACACACACATCCAACACACACACACACACACCACACACACCACCATGAAATAGATAGATAACAAAAAGAGATCTATCTATCTATCTATCTATCTATCTATCTATCTATCTATCTATCAATCTATCCATCCATCCATCCACCCATCCACCCACCCACCCACCCACCCACCTATCTATCTATCTATCTATCTATCTATCTATCTATCTATCTATCTATCTATCCATCCATCCATCCATCCATCCATCCATCCATCCATCCATCCATCCATCCATCCATCCATCCATCTATCTATCTATCTATCTATCTATTTATCTATCTATCTATTATTGTAGATGACTCTAATTCACGGCAGATTTCGGGCTGCTCTCCCAAGGGAAAGCGCGTCGCCACAATAGCAGCGCCACCCATTATTACCCCCCCCCCCCCACCCACCCACCTCTTCTCCTGTCTGCCTGTGTATTTTTTTTCCTATCAGAGTGACTTTTTTTCCTACAGAATTTTGCCAGGGACAACAACTCTCTTGTTGCCGGCGTGGGTTCTTTTACGTGCATTAAATACGTGCTGCAGACGGGACCTCAGTTTATCGTCTCATCCGAAAGACTAGCACCCAGACCACCACTCACAGTCTAGTGAATGGAGGGACAGTTTCAGGCACAAACTAGGCAGGTGCGTTATCAATAGACCACAGATGAATGGATGGGTGGGTGGATGGATGGGTGGGAGGGCAGATAGCAGTTTGGATTAAATTAGTATATTGCATAAAGAAAGCATGCAAATAGTGTGGATGGATGAATGGATGGATGGATGGGTGGATGGGTGCGGTATGGGTGGGTGGATGGGTGGATGGATGGGTGGGAGGCGGGTGTGTAGGTGGGTGGGGGAATAGCACTTTGGACTAAATTGGTATGTTCCATAAACAAAGCATGCAAACAGCCTGAATGGATGGATGGATGGATGGATAGGTAAGGGGAAAGTAGGTGATTGGTTGGCTGGTTGGCTGGCTGGGTGGCTGGGTTGGTGTGTTGGCTGAATCATTGGCTAACTGACAGACTGATCGATTAATTGATACATCCATTCATTGATCTATCGATCAATCGATTTGGGTTCGCTGTGGTCCATTTTACAGATGTACTTCTTCTTCTCTTCATCCTTCTCTTTCTTCTCCTTCTCTGTCTCCTCCTCCTTCTTCTTCTTCGTTGAACGCTCAGACAGCAGCTATTTTTGTCTGTCATATGAGCGAAAATGCGTTGCAGTGCCGTTAAGCGCCTGACAAGTCAGGCCTAGCGCATCCGATTCAGCATGGAAGAGAATTGTTATCTTTTAAGTGTTTCTGGAAAAAAGGCCGGAGAATGGACCAAGAAGGCAGATAACATACAAGAAAGAGGTAACAAGAAGAAAAAGGAACAAGGCAGAAACAACGAGAGGGATAGAAAAGAGCGAATTCCGAGCACAGAATTTTCAGAAGGTGGGGGCAGTGCTATTTATACTGACAGGACCTTAGCGGGCAGCTGTACCTTAAACCTGAAAACACCTTCAGAATCCGTCAATTAAGCAAATATCGTGTCGCTCACCTTTGACCTCTCTGAGGATTTCAGCGAGCCGATCACTATTTTCTGGGAGAAATCTCAACGTTTAACAATAAATGTTTTCAAGTTTCATTCAGAAGTCGGTCTTGCTTGCTGTTCTTTTGAATAGGAGAGGAATGTGTTACGTTCTGGTAATAAACGCTATTACACAATACCACCACACCCAACGACAAGCAAAGAACGAACGCAATGGAAGTAGAATGAAATAAAATACTACGAGGTGTTTTAGGGGAAGGTTAGATGTATCTCGAGTCAAGAATACTTGAACCGTACCATGAAGGTCAGTTACAAAATGTAAACTACTGACGTTGAGATTTCCAGCACAAAAAAAAGCAATCAGGACGCTGAAATCCACAGAGAGGAAATTCTTCGGGGAAGTCTTCTTATTCTTTTATTTCGAGGATAATGCAATAAGCACTCTCACGCTTTTATACATCCAGTCCCCGTGAATCTGCAGTTTTGTACATTTTGTCTTCCGTTCCCACCAGCACACAATGGCCTACTCTTCCGAAAAGCGGAACGGGTTTTAACGTGTGCGCAAGATGTCCTGCGTACGTTCGCACACGGGACCTCGGGTTTAAAGTCTCATCCGAAGGACTTTTGCGGGGGGTGTGGAGTCTGCACTGATGTTAACTCCAGAGGGAAAAAAAACCCCTCTTGAACGGGAATCGAACCCGAGTCAGCAGATCACGAGCGCATCACGCTAACCACCAGGCTGGCTATCCCGTCCCCAGAAGGAGGTCAAAGGTGAGCAGCGCACTCTTTGCCCAGTTGAGGCATCAGCAACAGAGCAACGCTCACCAGCGATCAAACCGTACGTGAAGACCAGATGCACAACGGAAGTGACGAAAGCGGAAGTGACGAAGCCCACACACAGCAAGATACCGCCCAGAACGACACTGACTCGGCAGCTGTAGCGGTGAACCACCCAGCTCGCCAGGGGCGCTGCAATCAAATCAATCAATCAATCAATCAATCAATCAATCAATCAATCAGTCAGTCAATCAGTCAGTCAATCAATCAATCAATCAATCAATCAATCAATCAGTCAATCAGTCAGTCAAATCAATCAACAAACCAACCAATCACTCACTCACTCACTCACTAACTCAATCAATCAATTAGTCAATGAATTAATCAATCAATGAATTGATTAGTCAATCAATTAATTAATGCATGCCAAAGTTCGATATACTGGGTATGACTTGTCAAACGCTTAACAGTAGCCAAACGTATGTTCGCTCAAATGACAGACAATAATAGTTGCTCTCTGAGCGTATGACGAAGAAGAAGAATCAACCAACCAACCAACCAACCAACCAACCAACCAACCAACCAAGTAACCAATCAATCAACCAGCCATCCAACCAACCAACCAACCAATTAATCAATCAAATAATAAGTCAATCAGTCAATCAATCAGGCAGCCAACCAGTCAATCAGCTAATCCATCAAATGCTTTACGTCAGGGGCGCGTCTCATTCCAGTCAAGCAATCAGTGATTATTCGTATGAACCAAGTATCTGACTTCTGGTTCTTAGAAGTCTCTAAGACACTGGCTGGAATTCAGGGTGGGGATTGTGACCATCGCCCGGGTCAACTTCAAATGCAGATCTGCCAGTGCCTACATTTTCTTCGTGTATAATTATATTATACACACATGCAGCAGATCAAACTATCCACGTTCAAGATCCTTTCATTCATGTCAGCGTTCGGTGGGTTGCAGAAACAGGAAGATACGCAGCATAATATATCCCCGAAGTAGGTATGCGGCTACCTTCATGGTGGATTAAAAACAACAACAACAATCCCGGTCACATATGTAAAATCTCACTGTTGGTGAGCCTCGGAGCTCTATCTTATCTTGCTTATAACAATCTGAAATGTGTTTTTCTTGTGTCTTGTGCGATGATTACAGGTATCAATATGCCTGTCAGTATTGTAATTGCCCTTCATGGGATGATTATAAAGTATTTTTGACTTGACTTGACTCAGGAATGAAAAAAAAAAACACCCAACCCCAAAACCTTGGTAAAATGTGAAACCACCACCACCACCATCATCATTAACACTACCACCACCATTTACACCACCACCATTAACACCACCACCACCATTAACACCACCACCACCATTAACACCACCACCACCATTAACACCACCACCACCATTTACACCACCACCATTAACACCACCACCACCATTTACACCACCACCATTAACACCACCACCACCATTAACACCACCACCACCATTAAACACCCACCCACCACCCATTAAAAACACCCACCACCATTTACACCACCACCATTAACACCACCACCACCATTTACACCACCACCATTAACACCACCACCACCATTTACACCACCACCATTAACACCACCACCACCATTTAACACCACCACCATTAAACACCAACCCACCACCATTAACACCACCACCACCATTAACACCACCACCACCATTAACACACCACCACCATTAACACACACCAACCACCATACACCACCACCCACCATTACACCACCACCACCATTAACACACACCAACACACCACCATTAACACCACCACCACCTTAACACCACCACCCACCACCCCCACCATTACACCACCACCACCATTAACACCACACCACCCCCATTAACACCACCACCACCATAACACAAAAAAAAAAAAAAAAAACACCATAACACCACACACTTCACCACCACCACCAAACACACCCACCACCATAACACCACCACCCACCAACACCACCACCACATTAACACCACCACCACCACCATAACACCACCACCACCATTAACACCACACCACCATAACACCACCACCACCATAAACACCACCAACACCACCATAACACCACCACCACCATTAACACCACCACCCCATAAACACCACACCATAACACCACCACCCCCATAACACCACCACCACCATTAACACCACCACCACCATAAACCACCACCACCACCCACCAAACACACACACAACACACCACCATAACACCACCCACCACCATTAACACACCACCACCATTAACCACCCCACCACCATTAACACCACCACACCACCATACCACAACCACCAACACCCCACCACCATTACACACCACCACCTTCCCCAACACCACCCCACCACCATTAACACCCACCATACACCACCACCCCACAACACCACCACCATTAACACCACCCACCACCATAACACCACCACCACCACCATAACACCACCACCACCACCATACACCACCACCCCATACACCCCACCACCACCCACCACCATACACCACCACCACCACATAACACCACCACCACCACCTACACCACCACCACCAAACACCACCACCATTACCACCACCACCCCCACCACCACCCCCACCACCACCACCACCCCAAACCCACCACCCCATACCACCCCCCCATAACCCACCCCACAAACACCACCCCACCATTAACCCACCACCACCCAAACACCCACCACCATACACACCACCAACATAACACCCACCATTAACACCACCACACCACCATAACACCACCCACCCAAACACCCCACCAACCATTAACACCACCACCCACCAACCCACCACCCCCATTCACACCACCACCACCATTAACACCACCACCACCATTAACAACCACCACCATTAACACCACCACCCATAACCACACACCACCATTAACATCACCACCACATTACCACCACCACTTCACCACCACCACCAACACCCACCACACATTACCACCACCACCACCCACCACAATTACCACACCACCCCAACCACCACCAATTACCACCACACCACCACCATAACACACACCCACCACAATTACCACCACCACCACCACCACCCACCACCAACAACCACCACCACCACAAATTACCATCACCACCACCACAATTACCACCCACCACCACCACCACACCAAATTACCACCACCACCACCACCCACCACCACCACCACCACCATTACCACCAACTTCAACCACCCCCCCACAACCACCATCACCAACCACCACCACCACTACCACCACCACCACCACCACCACTACCACCCACACCACCACCACCACCACCACCACCACCACCCCACTACCACCATCACCACCACCACCACCACCACCACCACCACCACCACCACTACCACCACCACCACCACCACCACCCCACCACCACTACCACCACCACCACACCACCACTACCACCACCACCACCACCACTACCCACCCACCACAATTACCACCACCCACCACCACCACCACTACCACCACCCACCCACAATTACCACCAACTCACCACCACCACTACCACCACCACCACCCACCACACCACCATCCACCACCACCACCACCCCACCACCCTCAACACCACCACCACCACCCACCACCACCATCACCACCACCACCCACCACCACCACCACCCACTACCACCACCACCACCCACCACCACCTCCACCACCACCATCAACACCACCACCACCACCACCACCTTAACACCACCACCACCACCACCAACAACACCACCAACTCACCTGACAGCATCTGCAGACTGGAATACAAGGACCCCGCCCAGGCGGTGGTGGTGACGTCACTTTGAAATTTATGCAGCAGTTCTGCATGAATGACCCCGACAAAGTACACGAGCACCCCGGAGATGTAGTTGCAGCCCACGCTGGCTGCCAACACCACCCAGGCATAGCCCCTGTCCGGCGCCACCCTTCTACCCATGGTGCATGCCTTGATGCGCCGGACACTGGAAGAGTATAGAGTCGAGGTTTAAATTTCCTTTCATCCCCGTTTTTTTTTTTTTTTAAGGGGGGGGGGGGGGGGGGGGTATGGAGGATTGCAAACGAATTCAACAGGAGACTATGTGTAGGCATCCGCCAGTCTCGTAGTATTTCATTCATACCACTTTAAGTCACGAGATTTCTCTGCGTGAAATTCGGGCTGCTCTCCCCGGGGAGTGCACGTCGCCACAAGAGCAGCGCCACCCTTCTTTTTTTTTTGTTTTTTTGTTTTTGGTCTGCAACTGTATTTCTTTCCTTATCAGAGTGGCTTTTTCTAAGAATTTTGCCAGGGACAACTCTCTTGTTGCCGTGGGTTCTTTTACGTGCGCTAAATAATTTTCTGTAACACACGGGACCTCGGTTTATCGTCTCATCCGAAAGACTAGCGCCCAGACCACCACTCATGGTCTAATGGATGGGGGAAAAGTTTCGGGCCCAGACGGGATAAGAACCACCGCACACTTCCGACCCGGACTTTTCGCTTTCTAGACAGGCGCGTTACCTCTAGACCACCGATCCACTTAGTAAGACTATGGAGTTGCACTCTAGGTGTTTCTACTCCAGAGTGCAAAGCCTGGGTAAGTAAGCATGGAGGGCAAGCTGTTACCCATGCAGCAGAACCCCCCCCCCCCCTCCTCCACGTCGCTGGAATGGTCCATTGGAAAGGCAATCACCTATACAATATGTAGTAAATCATCCCGAAATAATATCAATACTAACAGGAACTGAAAAAGCAAGTGTTTCTTGCAAAATATATAGGCAAGCAGCATTGCAGTCTCAAGACTACTTTTTTTAAGTATACAAATAAATATCTTTAAAGAGACACAATCTACACTTGTGAAAGGCAAGTGAAATGTCCAGAAATACCTGCAAAATCTTAAGAATTTTGAAAGAGACACAGGAGTACCTTTCGGGATTTGCATTTCATTTAGCCTACACAAATGATAACTAGACTTGGGTTGAAAAAAATGCGGGGGAATATAATCTTGTGGTAAATGTTTGACATTCCATGATAAAATGAAATTCACCCCCTAAAACAGACACATTGCATTTTGAACATCCCACACTAGCAGCGTGTAACTGACGGAGATAACCCTACAAACCAAACTGTGCGGACAAACGAAAAGAGCTGAAAAGGACATACCATTATTTTTTTCCCACCGAAACACACCTGACAGACTAAAAAAAAAAAAATCGAACGAGAGAAGCAGAAGACACCTGCGTGAAGAATATGAACAGATATTGTTTCCCTTCTGGATGAAAGAGTTCTTTTTCCTTTTAGAGAAGAGTACAGGTGGTTCATTGCTGAGAGATAGTGAATGCGGATTGCAGACACCCGATCTCAACAGCACACTTTAGAAACGTGTCAGTTTTCTTTAATGCAGGAGACCTTGAGGCCTAGCCTAGCTGATGTCGATCAATAACTGTCACAGCTGTTGGTATGGTGTGGCGTGGAGTGGTGTGGAGTGGTGTGGTGTGGTGTGGTATGGGCTAGTGAACCGTTGTTTGATACTTTTTTTTTCATTTTTATAAATCATCTTTATTCATTTTTGTACATAGTTACATCATTCACTTTCTGTAACAACCAAAACAAAAAAAATCAAAGAATCAAAAACCACCCTTCCATTCATACTAAACATCCACACACCCATGGACTACAAAGGTAAGATTTTTAATCTGTTAACAAGAAAAATATTGCAAAATGACAAGTCCAACAACAAAATAAACACAATGCTTTAAAAAAAACACACACCCAAAAAACCCTCTTATGCTCACTCAAGCATACACACAGGCACACGCATTCGCACCTACAGGCACACACCAACACACACACCCTCATCAAATCATCAAAACTAACAACGTTTTTTTGGTTTTGGTTTTGTTCAGTTTGCCTGTTTGTTGTTGTTTGATTTTTCCTTGTTCTTTTTTCCCCCCCCCCCCCCCCCTGTTTATTTGTGTTTTTTTCTGTACAACATTCAATGCAGTTTGTTTGATACTGCTCCCTGTTATCGTCCTTCTTTCTACTCTGCTCTGTGGCAGTTTTGGTAGCTGACTTTTATTGCCCCATTAGTGATACCGTTTCGGTTGACCTACTATGCACAGAGCTATCTGTGTGTGTGTGTGTGTGTGTGTGTGTATGTGTGTCTGTCTGTCTCTCTCTCTCTCTTTGTCTCTGTCTCTCTATGATCATCCCTTCAGTAAGAGGCCATGGACTTTATATGAATCAAAAATTTCGTATTAATATTGTCCGTCCTGTCTTCTGTCTTCTATCTGTCTGTCTGTCTGTCTCTGTCTGTCTGTCTCGGCTCTCTGTTTTTGTTCCTGCCTCTGTGTGTGTGTGTGTGTGTGTGTGTGTGTGCGTGCATGCGTGGGTGGGTTTGGGTGGGTATGATGAATTATTCATGTTGCACATGAAGAAGGAGTTACCTTTTTGTAGGACAATGTCTCTCTCTCTCTCTCTCTCTCTCTCCTCTCTCTCTCTCTCTCGTGATTGTTATTGTTGGCCTTCATCTAGATATACAACCTGCCCAGGGGTGACTGCTAGAGTGTGACCTCTCATTCCATTTGAATATTACTGGGAAAACTTGTCAAAGCCGAATTTTTATTTCATTTCGGTACGTTGAATAAGCAATGCATTTGCTTTTTTTCCCATCAAGCCAACATTAGAACCCTTAACAATAAGATGTACCAGTAAGAAAAAGCTCCAAAATAGAACAAAACACATACACACACAAACAAACACACACACAAACACACACACACACAATAGCAATATTAATGGGTATTACTTATATTCTTGATTTGCCATTGTATATATTCCAAATCCTTCTTTGCGTTGATTCTAAGTCGGTATTGTATGCTTTAAAATCCCCATGTTATAAGAAAACTTCGAAAATTATATTAGAAATTAAGCATGTCATCCATCTCTTAACATTAAAGGGCATAAGTGTGAATTTTTGTTGGGTGCCTTCACACACTGGGTTCTTTCCAAATGAGTGGGCAGATAGAGCTGCCAAAAAAGGTGCAAAACATATGCATGTACCTTTATCCTTAAAAGAGGGGTACAGCTTACTAGAACAAAAATCATGGAGAAAGATCACCGAAACTAATCAGCAAAATGAGAGATTTTTTACTAGAACTGCAATTAATACCGATAATTTAACAGTCGTGAACCATTCAAAAGCTTGTGTAAATGTTTTTACGTCAAGAAGAATTACTGCTTTATTTTATAGAATGAAACTAAATGCATTGATAACCCAAATCAGCAAAAATGGTAAATGTCTATGTGGTGAGAATATCACCAATACTCATATACTTTTTGATTGCCAGAGTGTAAAATCTTTCATGCCCCATTTTTCTGAAAATTCCCGTACCAGCATATTCAATAATTTAAAAATGGCATTTGAAATTGTGAAAGGTCTTTACCGCAGTCCCTTAGGACATTTGTTATAGTTGCATTAACGTTAATGACTTGTTTTTATGTTTTTTATAATTCCTGTTGCATTGCCAAGTTTCCTTTATATGATTTTTTTTGTTAAAGCATAGCGTTTTTGTTTTTTTTTGGGGGGGGGGTAGTTTTCTTTTGTTTTTGTTTTTGTTTTTTTTGTTTATTTAAACAAGACATCTACCTCTCCATTTGTACCCCCTCGTCTAATATAACTAGAAGTGAACAGACGTAAAACTGAAGTCAACAACAACAACAACAACAAACACAACACACACACCACACACACCACACAACACACACACACCACACACACCAACACAAGTACCATGAACCGCTTAGGTTAAAAAAAAGTTTGTGTGTGTGAATGATTTCCTCTCTTCCGTCTTCCTCTCTCTTCCCCCCCTCTCTCTTTCTCTCTCTCCTTCCTCCTCTCTCACTCTCACCCTCTCCCTTTCTCCCCCCTCTCGTTAACCTATAACTAGAAGTGAAAACGCTAACTGAAACAACAACAACCCAGACAACCACCCAACAACAACCCCACACACCGCCTCCCCCAACAACCCCCACACCCCCACCCCTCACCCTCTCACGTATTTTCCCATCAACCGCTTTTCTAAAACAACACTCCTTGTTGCCGTGGTTTCTCCTTTCTCTCCGTCCCCCTCGTCTTATCCTCCATCCACCCCCCCCCCCCCCCACTCTGTCTTTCTTTCGTCCAACTCTCCCTCTCTGCACCCTCACTCTCTTTCTCTCCTCACTCTGTGTGTGTGAACCGACACACATCTATCTATCTATCTATCTATCTATCTATCTATCTATCTATCTATCTATCTATCTATCTATCTATCTATCTATCTATCTATCTATCTTTTTCTCTCTCTCTCTCTCCATTTGTATGTATGTATGTATGTATGTATGTATGTATTATGTATGTATGTATGTATTTATTTATACCACTTTAAGTCACGCAGATTTCTCTGCGTGAAATTCGGGCTGCTCTCCCCGGGGAGAGCACGTCGCCACAAGAGCAGCGCCACCCATTTTTTTTCTTTTTTTTTCCTGTCTGCAACAGTTTTTGTTTCCCTATCAGAGTGGCTTTTTTTCTACATAATTTTGCCAGGGACAACTCTCTTGTTGCCGTGGGTTCTTTTACGTGCGCTAAATAATTATGTGCAACACACGGGACCTCGGTTTATTGTCTCATCCGAAAGACTAGCGCCCAGACCACCACTCATGATCTAATGGATGGGGAAAAAGTGTGTATGTATGTATGTATGTATGTATGTATCGATCTATCTGTCTGTCTATCTATCTCTCTATCTCTCTATGCATGTATGTATGTATGAATGTATGTATCTGTCTGTCTCTATCTGTCTGTCTGTCTATCTGTCTGTCTGTCTGTCTGTCTATATATCTATCTATCTATCATCTGTAAAATTGTCTTGATAAAAACCCACACGTCTGCAGGGTACCACTCCCCGACAAGCACGCAGTTGAGGCAAAATAGTGAAAGAGCGATAAAAACACAACAGTGCTCAGCTTCATTTCTCCTTTAATTCTACACATCAGCAAAATTTCGCTTCTACGGGAAGCTCCCTGGGGATGAATGGATAACATCAATAAAAACAACAACTTTTAAACTACTAGGAGGAGGGAGGGAGGGAGGGGGAGGAGAGAGAGAGGAGAGAGAGAGAGAGAGGGGAGAGAGAGAGAGAGAGAGAGAGAGAGATGTCTTACAGCAGGGTAATACCCACAGAATTTTTTTAATAAACACTATTTTTATGATGTAATTTACTGGCAGACAGTTTTAGCTGTGATATAATTGTATTTGTGGGTTGTGAAAAAACCAGCTTTTAAAACTAATAGGGGTAAGGGATTGGGGGGGGGGGGGGGAGGGAGAGAGAGAGATGTCTTACAGCAGGGTAATACCTCTTTAGCAACAGAACATTTTAAATATAAACACTATTTTGATGATGTAATTTACTGGCAGACAGTTTTAGTTGTGGTATGATTTTATTAATGGGTTGTGAAAAGCTGTCATTGCTTCTTAGCTATTATTTCTAGATGTGAAGAGTTGGAGAGAGAGAAGAGTGGGAGTGAGGATGGTGGAGGGTATGGAGCGAGAAAGAGAGAGAGAGAGAGAGAGAGGAGGGGGGGGGGAGGGGAAGGGAGAGACATCCAGGGGACATAACCAGGTCTCAGAGATTGGTTTATTTCACGTGTGGGGAAGGTGGTGACTGTGAAGAAGTTATCAGTAATCTACTAGTTTAGAAGTTGGTTTTATTTTTGATGTTGTTCATTTAGCCTGAGGAAGCGTCAGATGGAAGCGATTAAAAAAATACTGTTATTATTATTATTTTTTTTACAATAGCGTCTTTTTTCTTCAGAAAAGAGATAGAAGTTCACGCAAATAAGTACAACACCACCACCACCCTTTTTTTTAGCATTTCATTTTTTCTCTTCAATTTTTTTCTTTTGTTGTTGTTGTTGTGTTGTTTTTATTGCATACAATGGTTATTGCAGCCAGTGTTTTATTTCATATAGTCTTTTTCAGTCTACAACGTATTTTTTTTCTTAAATCCAACTGTTGTACAAAGATCAAATCTAATGAAGTCAAACGTTTTGTTTTCTTTGCAATGTTGACACACATCTTTCCTATCAGAATGATGTGGTTGATGGTAGCTAACTTCTGTTGACTGTTGATCTCCGCTTCAGCTATGAATTCCAAAGAGAACATCCGTTGCAGATGGCTGTACTGGTAACCCAGTTAATTTATTTATTAAATGTTCTGTCTTTCCAAAATTTAGGAATACTTGGGCATTGATAAAAGAAATGTTCTATCCCGTCAATTTCGTCATTGCAGCAGTCACACCTGTTTGATTCAGTAACTTTCATCTGTTGTTACAGTATGTCAGTTGCATAAATATGAATAATAATAATATATGGCATTTATATAGCGCTGAATCCTGTAAAAAGCAAACAAATCGAAGCGCTTGCACTCAATTCATTTACACGCATGCAACTCTCCTTAAACATAATGAACAACAGATTTCAAATCCATATGCGCGCACGCACGTACCACGCACACACACACTCATACACACACACACACACCCACACCCACACACACGCACGCACGCACGCACGCACGCACGCACGCACGCACGCGCGCGCGCGCGAACACACTTAGGAGGTGAAAGATGCTGTTGAAGATTTGGGACAGATATGAGAGGAAAAGTCTCAGGTAGGAAATAAGTATGTTTTGAGGCTAGATTTGAAGGTATCAAGAGAAGGCTTTTGTCGAAGTAAAAGAGGGAGGTCATTCCAGGGTGATGGACCAGAAACAGAGAAAGAACGATGGCCAACAGTGGTTTGTTTGAATCTGGGTGTTCGAAAGCACAAGGTATCTGTGGCTGAACGAAGGGAACGGGATGGAGTGTACAGGTGAAGACAGTTACAGAGATAAGAGGGTGCAGATTTGTGGAGACATTTGAAACAGAACATTGTGATTAACTTTCCATTGCAGCTCGTGCAAACGAACTTGTTTAGATGCTTTTCTTGATAAAGACCAAACGATATCACTGAACGTGAAGTTTAATTTTCGATACCAAAATCCATGAATGTATGGTTTGGCTATAACGTGTTTAATGCTGCTTCTTAACCAGTTCTTTATTTCATTTGGTTTTGCGTTGAAATATTTTGTGCCACAGTGTAAGCTCGCTTCTCTTTCTTGCGGAATACTTGCAGTCTGCACCGACTCCTGCCATACTTTTGGAATTGCGTTGTACAGAGCGCTGTACTCCAAAGTTGAGGCTACTTCACTGTTACCTAACAATTCTGATATTTCTGTCAAAGTCAAAAGCCGTGTTTCTGTTCTGTGCACTGTCATGTAATCATACTAGTCCTTTGTCTATCCATTTCCCAAAGAAAAGTACTCTACCTTTATATTTAACACAGTTATTACGAAAAAGCGCTTGATCATCAATATCATTTCTATGTACATCTCTTATTGTGATTTCTGATTTATCTTCTAGATACGCAGTGATAACATCTTTCCCAAACAAGTTATCGATACCCCTCAACTGTGCCTCTTTTGATCTGCAGTGTGCCATAACTGTTGCATGATAACTTCCCACTTTACTCAGGTGGTCCCATGGAATTGAAGTGGAATAGTTTTAACCACTGGGCTATGGCGTCCGTCGGTAGAAAAAACAGTTCAGAGTTTTCCAGTAATTTGATTTCATTTGAAATGTCATATCTGGGTGTGTATATTATATGTACACACACACACACACACACACACACACACACACACACACACACACACACACACACACACACATATATATATATATATATATATATATATATATATATATATATATATATATATATATATATATATATATATATATTTAGATATAGTAAAATGGCAAGAAAAACACAACTGTGCTTAGCTTCATTTCTCCTTTTATTTCTGTCAGCAAATTTTCGCTTCCATCTAAAGCTTCCTCAGGCTGATGCTGAGAGAGATTAAAGGAGAAATGAAGCTGAGCACAGCTGTATTTTTATTGCCATTTTACATGTCTACCTCCACTGTGTGCCTGAAGGGAGTGGTGCCCAGCAGAACTGTGGGTTTTTATCATGACAATTATATATAATAATAGTAATAATAATATGTGGAATTTTTATAGCGCTGAATCTTGTAAAACAAACAAATCGAAGCGCTTTCTCTCAAATCATTTACACGCATGCAACTTTCCTCAAATAACATATTTCAAGTTTATGCACACACACACACACACACACACACACACACACACACACACACACACACACACACACACACACACACACACACACACTTAGGTGGTCATGAAGGAGGTGAAGGATGCTGTTGAAAAAGTAGGAACAGATATGAGGGGAAAGTGTCAGGTAGGAAAAAAGTGCATTTTGAGGCTGGATTTGAAGGTATCAAGTGAAGGATTTTGGCGAAGTCAAAGAGGGAGATCATTCCAGGTGGATGGACCAGAAACAGAGAAAGAGCAACGGCCAACAGTGGTTTGTTTGAATCTGGGTGTTCGAAAGCGCAAACTATCTGCAGCTGAGCGAAGGGAACGGGATGGAGTATACAGGTGAAGACAGCTACAGAGATGAGGGTGCAGATTTGTGAAGACATTTGAAACAGAGGGTATTGGTCTTATACTTCAGTCTCTGTGAGACAGGCAGCCAGAGAAGAGATCGCAGAAGAGGAGTGATGTGTTCGGATTTTTTCTTTCTTAGGATCAGTCGAGCTGCAGAGTTTTGTATGGGTTGAAGACAGTGGATGGATGATGCTTGTAGGCCAACCAAAAGAGAATTACAGTAGTCTAAACGTGAAAGAATGAGAGATGTGACAAGCTTGGAAGTTGCATCAGTGGACAGATACTTGCAAATTGCGCTTATGCGCCGTAATGGATAGTAGCAAGACTGGAAGGTCTGGGTGATGAATTTTTTCATAGAGTGTGTGTTGTCAAGAACTACACCTAAATATTCACAGAGTTGGCCAATGGAATTGACGCATTGCCGAATGTTATTGAAGTTGTTGCGATGGAGGAAAGTTTATGTTCGGTCCCTATGAGCATGGCTTTGGTTTTATCAGCATTAAGTTGCAACTTGTTCTGAGTCATCCAGTTTTGAATGTCTTGAAGGCAGTTGGACATATTTGTCAGGAAGGAAGGCAAGTTTTCAACAGTATCACTGCATTGAAGCTGAGTATCATCGGCATAGAAATGATGACCAATATGATGGTGGCTTATTATATGTGAGAGTGGAGCAGTGTAGAGATTGAAGAGAACAGGGCCCAGAACTGATCCCCGTGGGACTCCACATTCCAGTTTGACAGGTTCTGATTGACTTTTGTTTACAATAACTTTATGGAATCGGTCTGTGAGGTATGAACTAAACCAGGTGAGGGCTGTGCCATTAATACCAAATGTATTTTGAAGGCGAGAAAGAAGAATTGAGTGATCTATAGTGTCGATGGCTGCAGATAAGTCAAGAAGAGTGAGGAGAAAGATTTTTCCTGCGTCAGAAGCGAGTAGAAGTGTATCCAAAGTGTGGACTAGGGTGGTTTCGGTACTGTGGTTGGGGCGATAGGCAGATTGAAAAGGGGGAAGGAGATCATTGGAATGAAGGTGACCGTTGAGCTGTTTGAGAACAACTTTTTCTAGTACTTTAGAGACAAAGGGTAAGTTTGAGACAGGTCTATAATTCTTCAGAATGTTGGGATCGAGGTCGTGCTTTTTCAGTAGAGGTGTGACTATCGCGGTTTTGAGACCTGATGGAAAATTTCCTGACAGAAGAGATGAGTTTACTATTTTAGTGATAACAGGCA
>CM054162.1:6161788-6171828 GCA_028751875.1 Rapana venosa
TATTTTATTTTAATTTGTTTTATTTCATTTTTATTTTCCCCATGTGTAAACTGTGGTTGGTGGCTGGGATGTTAAGATGCAAAACCTTGCAGTTTTGGGTAGGAATATATAATGTCCTCATATAATAATGCATGAGATTTATTCAGCGCTGTATCTTGCAAAAAAACAAATCAAAGCGCTTTCATTCATCCTAGTCTTTCCCATGCAGCCAGTTACAATTAATAGTTTTATACATTCAAATGTAAACACCACACACACACACACACACACACACACACACACACAACACACACACACACACACACACACAAAGGTTATACACTCAGGGTGATGGGGGGTTGGTTGTTGAGGGCAGGGACAGAAATGAAATGAAACAAGAGGAGAGAATCTTAGGTTTTAAATAAATGTGTTTTGAGGCTGGATTTAAAAGCATCATAAGTAGGCTTTTGGCGAAGAGAGAGAGGGAGGTCATTCAAGCTTGATGGACCACAAACAGAGAAAGAGCGACGGCCAACAGTGGATTGGTTGAATCTAGGTATTCGTAGGCACAAGGTATCTGCAGCAGAGCGGAGGGAACGAAAGGAGTGTACAGGTTAATACATTCACAGAGGTAGGAAGAGGCTGTTTTGTGGAGACATTTGTAACAGAGGGTACAGATTTTATAGTTTACTCTCTGTGGCACAGGCAGCCAGTAGAAAGATCGCAAGATAGGAGTAATATGCTCAGATTTTCTCTTTCTGAGGACTAGTCGAACTGTAGAGTTTTGTATACGTTGAAGAGGGTGGATAGATGATGCTGGCAGACCAGCCAGAAGAGAGTTGCAATAGTCCAGACATGAGAGAATGAGAGACTGACTAGTTTGGATGTTGCATCAGTGGACAGATACTTTCGAACTGCACTAATGCGCCGTAATTGGTAGTAGCACGACTTGCAGGTTTGAGTGATGAATTTTTGCATGAAGAGTGTGTTGTCAATAATGACCCCTAGATACTTCACAGCAGTGGATAGAGGGACAGACGTATTGCCAAATTCTATTGAAGCTGTTGTGATGGTGGTAAAGTTTGTGCTTGGTCCCTATAAGTACGACTTCAGTTTTACCTGCATTTAGCTGTAACTTGTTCTGTATCATCCAATTTTGGATATCTTGATTGCAGTAGGACATATTTTTCAAGAGAATGCAGATTTTCAGGAGTTTCACTGCTAAGAATTTGAGTCATATGCATAAAAAAAATCACTGACATTGTCGCTGAGCACCTGACACACAATACAGTTTAGTTTTTAAAAAATCCAAACAAAATCATAATGCTCGAAAACAAAAGCACATCTTCTTTAGCTTCTCCACTGCATAGTCTCAAGTTCCTTGATTTGGTCTTTGAAAGAAAGTAGCAGCAGTTTTCTGATATATACCTCTGCATTCACCAACAATCTTTGGTGTATCTTTGCATTCAACAACAATCTCTGCATTCATCAACAACTTTTTATGTATCTTTGCATTCAACAACAATCTCTGATGTATCTTTGCATTCATCAACAATCTCTGACGTATCTTTGCATTCACCAACAATCTCTGATGTATCTTTGCATTCATCAACAATCTCTGATGTATCTTTGCATTCACCAACAATCTCTGATGTATCTTTGTATTCATCAACAATCTCGGATGTATCTTTGCATTCATCAACAATCTCTGATGTATCTTTGCGTTCAACAACAATCTCTGATGTACCTTTGCGCTCATCTTTGCATTCAAAGTTGTCTTGTCATTTAAAGCGATGTCTCCCCCTCCTCTGTACTTTCCCCCTGTTCTGATTTCAGCTTCCTCTCATCATCATCACCACCGCTGCTCCCAGGTAGCAAACCTTGCGTTCCGTGGCCTTTCTTTTTCTCTTGTACTATGGGCTACTATAATAATTATCAGGTTGTCCTACATGCACTATCTACTGCAGGCCTACCGTTCCTTTCTGTTCAATAATCATAACATCTGTTCACAAGGAGGAGGTGGGGATGGGATATGAGGAACAATACACTTTTTTTCGTAGGGACATTTCATCTTGCACTCTAGATTAATGATAATAATAATAAATGAAACTTATATAGCGCTATATCTTGCAAAGACAAATCAAAGCGCAAGCATTCGACCCAATCTTACACAGGCATACAACCAATGACAAATAATCAATAGTTCAAACAGATATTACAAACATGGTACTGCAGACCAAATCTATGAAATAAAATTGCAATAGTCAAATGTTTTTCAAAAGCGCGCGGGCCGCGCGCGCACACACACCACACACACAACAAGCACCACACACAAAACACCACACACACACACAAACACAACACACACACACACACACACCACGGGTCATATACTTAGCAGGTGATAGGACATGGGTTAGGAAGGGGTGGGAAGTTCTGATATGAGAAGGGGGGGGGAACTCTTAGGTTTAAATAAAATTCTTGGCTTTGATTTAAAATTGTCATAGCTTTAAAGCTAAATTATACGAATTGTTTTTTAAGTCTGCTGTGTGTAGTACGCTACACCTTTGTTTATTTTCCCTCCCCCCCCCCCCCCCCCCCCCCCCCCCCCCCCCAATGTCAGGTCTGTTAGCCAGGATATCAAGGTGCAACATTTTGCTCTATTGAAAAAGAATTTTTCACTTGCACAGTGGTGGTATTACTGCCCGCTACATTGTGTGTTTTTGTGTGTGTGTGTTGTGTGTGTGTGGTGAGTGTGTGTGTGTTTTTTTTAGTGTTGTGTGTGTGTGTGTTGTGTGTGTATTGTGTGTGTTTTATATTTATTCATTTTATTAATTTTATTTTATTCTTTTATATCGAGGATAATGGAATAAGCACTTCTGTGCTTTTTTTTTTAAACATTCACTCCCCGTGTGTATGCGGTTTTGTCCATTTTGTCATCTGCTTCCATCGGCACACAATGGCCTACTCTTCCGAAAAACGGAACAGGATTTAACGTGTGCGCAAGATGTTCTGCGTGCGTTCGCAAACGGGGCTTCGGTTTATAGTCTCATCCGAAAGACTTTTGGGAGGAGATTGGAGTCTGCACTGATGTTTACTGCAGGGGAAAATGTCCCCTTGAACAGGAATCGAACCCGAGTCGTCAGATTGCGAGCACAATGTTCTAACTACTAGGCTAAATCCGTTCTGGTGTGGTGTGTGTGTGTGTGGGTGTGTGTTTTGTGTGTGTGTGTGTGTGGTGTGTTTTGTGGGGTGTGTGTGTGCGCGCGCACCGTGTGTGTATTCGCGCGCGCGCACAAAACTTACGAACAGAAAACCGAAATACTGATCGGATTAAGCATACAGCAAAAAACCATCTAGAGGGTATGCTGACCAGTTTCCTTGCTCTGACACTGGTTCATGAAGGGTTTACCTGAAGTGCCTCATACCACGCCTCTGAGAAACACCCTGAGGGTGGCTGAGAGACCAGAGCACTGGAGAAAGGGGGTTGACAAAGCTTCGAAGGCGCCCCAAAGGATTCGGAATCTGAGGGATCGTGACGGTGACGGTGACCATGCTCTCCAGTTAACACCACTGCCGACTCTACTCCCACCCCAAAAAGTCCTTGGGACGAGACTATAAACCGAGGTCGCGTGTGCGAACGCACGCAGAACATCTTGGACACACGTAATAAAAACCCGTTCCGCTTTTCGGAAGAGTAGGCTATTGTGTGCCGGTGGGAACGGATGACAAAATTTACAAAACTGCATACACGCCTGGACTAGATGTTTAAAAAAAAAAGGCTCATGAATGCTTATTCCATTATCCTCGAAATAAAGAATACAAATAAATAAATAAAGACATACCAAAGTGCAGTGTCTCCACTTTAAATAGCAGGATAGTCCGATATTTTCTCTATTACCAGCTTCACAATACGTGGTAGATCATTGCCTGTCTTCCTGTAAACTGCAGATCCACTTTTGTCTCTGTTTCTGTATGTCTGTTCCTCTCTCTCTCTCTCTCTCTCTCTTCCTCTCTCTCTCTCTCTTCCCCTTTCTCTCTCTCTCCCCTCCTCTCTCTCTCTTCTCTCTCCTTTTTCTCTCTTTAAAATGGCAATTTGAATGAGTTATTTCTTTGCTTTTTGACATTATCTTGTTTGTTGATTAATTGGTTTATTTATGTTTGTTTCACTTTTTTCTCCATGAGGGCCTGGTGTAAAGAAGCCTCTGGCTTATCCAATTACCCTCATTAAAATATTCGAGTTCGAGTTCTCTCTCACTCACATGTTTGAGTGGGTGGATATGATGAATCATTCATGTTGCACATGATAGTTCGTAATTACCTTCTAATGGGGCAATGGCTTTATGAAATAGATCTTCGTGATTGCTCTATCTCTCTCTCTCTCTCTCTCCTCTCTCTCTCTCTCTCTCTCTCTCTCTCTCTCTCTCTCCTTCTCTCTCTCTCTCTTCTCTCTCTCTCTGCGGCTGTGAGGAGATAAAGAGGGTTAACTATACTTTTGTTCTCCTAACGGTTGCAGTGTTATCGATTTATTTCTTGTTTCCGTGTATTTGTTATTAAGTTTTCGATGTGTGCAATGGAGACTGTGTTGATTCGTGGCATCTTCCATTGAATACAACATGGAAAGATGCCTACGATGTACTGAAACACAGGATATAGAGGAAAGAGGTGAAGAGAAAATCATATGGTCTGACAGTAATGCTGAGACATACAAAAATGAGCTGATCACTGTTGAATTTCTCGAAAGTATACAGATTTAAAGCTTTTAATCATTGCGATGATATAATTGAAAGTTGTTTAGAATATTTTGTAAATGCCTTATGTGGGGCAGCTGCATGCATGGGTCCGAAAAGTTGGTGGAGGGAAAGGAATGTAATGATGGTTTTGATATGATTGCAAACAAAAAGAAGCAAGAAGTAAAGTGTTGTAAAATGATTTCAGCGTTGTCAGACAAATCATGATATGTTTAGAGAAAAGGGAGTTATACACTACAGAGCGAAAAGAATATGTCAATTAAGGAAAACTAAAGATAGGAATTTGACTGAATATATTGGAGAAACTGAAATTTCTCTTAAAAACGACGCCAATACTTTTGGGTCTATAATTAGGTCTGAGAATCGAAAGGTTCTTGTATATTTATCATATCTATTCAAGAAAGGGCGCCATGATCATTCTTAACGTTTTTACCAGCTCGGATGATAGTGTAAAAAGTTGGATAATTATTTGTAACGGAAGAAGATGATGATTTCGAACCATTGTTTAATGTCCTATCACAAGGAAAATGAAGTTATTGCGGTATCCAGCATTTAAAAACAAGAAAAAAGTTGTGGTCCAGGCAAACTATAGGCGAAATGCTAAAAAAACGCCCAACTCAATTGTTATTTCCTTCCTAACTCAACTCTTCAACGATGTTTTTGAAAGAGGTGCTTTCCCTTTGGAGTGGGCCAAGTCTATAATTATTTTCTATTTACATAAAAGGCGACAGCACTAAAAAGACAATTATCGTGAGTAGCCCTCCTAGCATCGTCAGCAAATTATTATACTTATATTTTGAATAATAGGTACCTAGTTTGGGCTGAGAGAATGAAAAAATGCTTGATGAAACAAGCAGGTTTCGAGCTAAATTATAGTACTACTTGATCATATATTCACCTTACTCTATTGTTCAAAAATACTTGCATCAAATAAAAAATTTTATTTGTGGCATTTGTCGATTTTCGTAAGGCGTTCGATTCTGTTAATCGTAATATCTTAGATGTTCTGCGTAAAAATGGAAATAAACGTAAAGTTTTATGGCATAGGAGTGTATTTAATCAGTATTAGCATTTGTACGCGCAGGATATGATTATTTCGGAATATTTCGATTGTCAAAAGGAGTGAAGCAGGGTCTGATTATTAAGTCCACAATTTATTTCTTTTTTTGTAAGAATTTGCGTTGATTTAACAAAAAAAGGAAAACTGGTATCAGTTTATCTCAGGAGCCAATGGAGGTATTTTTACTACTATTTGGGGGCCGCGCCGATGATATGATTCTTTGTCTGAACGGTACTAGGTTTACATAACCAGCCAGATATATTAAAGGAAGAGGCAGATCGTCCTAGATTTTCAGTTCAATATGGAAAAACCGAACATCTATGATTTTGTAGAATGGGTGGCCATTTTATCAGTGCGTGAAAAATGGTTTTATGGAAATGTGTGAAGTGAAAGTCGTGAATTTTATAAGTACCTAGGTTGCATTTTCAACGAATGCTAAGTTTGACTGTTTGCATGGCGTGACTGTTGCAGGTAAGGGAAAAAAGGTGTATCGAAATCTTTTAAAAACGTTTCGAAAGCTGAATCAGTAGATTGGTTTTTAATTTTGGAAATTGTTTGATGTTGCAAATGAACCTTTACTTAATTATGACATATGAAATTGGAGACTTAATGTTAATCCCACCAATAGGAAAAAATACATAATATGCTATCAATCGTTTCTTAAAATGTCCCAATCCATTCGTCATAATACTGTACCATATGGAGAAACGGGAAGTTTTTTTTTTCCTTTTTTTTTTTTAAACATCAGAACGTTTCTGTTTTAAGTGTATTACATAATGGCTAAAACTACTGAAAACTTTCAGGGTCACGTTTATGTAAGGCAGTCTATGACATGATGGGTTATACAAATGGAGCTGGGTAAGTGAATTGGGCTTATCAAGTTTAAAAAGTTTTTATACAGAACATGGTTTGGGAATCGTGTAGGTTGTCTAGGAATTGGTAGCGAGCAAGGGTTTATTTCTGAATTGATATGACAGATCATTTGGTCTTTTAAACAAAATTGGCACTCGGAACATGAAAGTAAAGATAAAAATACTGTGGTTTTTTCGTTTAAGTGTGCTTTTCAAGCTGAAAAGTATCTTAGAATATCACTGACAAATGGCATCGACTAATTTATGCAAGATTTCGACTAAGAACACTCGGTTTCAATGCAAAGAAAAGATGGTTTCAACCTGAGACGTCCACACAGTTCCCATGCCCTATGTGTGGTCATATTCTTGATGATGAAGTGCATTTCCTGTTTCATTGTCAATCATATTTTTTCCATACGTGAAAACTGTGGTGTTCTCAATCTAGAAGCTTTCCGAAGGCAAGATATTTTTTCTATCTTATCGTCCGATGATGATATTGTGATCAAATCGGTTGCAAAGTTTATTGCTGAAGCACTGAAATTAAGACAATTACAGCTAAGTTCCAATTAGCTTAACATTTGGACTAAAACTAAAGTAACATTTATATTATGTAAACCCAGCATTTTGTGAAACACATAAAAAAAACATTTATAATTACGCTGTAGTCTCCAGCAAGAACATTTTTTTGAAAATTTCACATACAATGTCAATGGATGGTCTAATATAGCATTCTAGAATGTTCTTTTCATTACTTTAGGTTATTGCTTATTGGTTCTTATTGTTCATCCTTGTTATTACTTTGTGTTCATTTTGAAACTGAGTTTACGTCATAGCTTAAAGTCGTATCCGTTCATAAGAGCTCATTTTTGGTTTTTTGGTTTTCGTTACGTTAAATGCATCATGTGATTTTTCTTGTATTTATTTGTATTTACAAAAGAAAGTCGTGTATAACCCCCCTTGTCAATAGGCCACTTTGGGCAATGACAATAACTTGGTCAAAGCGTCAAAGCGTCTCTGTTTCTGTCTGTCTGTCTGTCTGTCTGTCTGTCTCTCTCTCTCTCTCTCTCTCTCTCTCTCTCTCTCTCTCACTCTCTCTCTCTCTCTCTCTCTCTCTCTCTCTCATGTGACCACATTCAATGAGGAAGAAAATGAGTACACATACACACACATGAGGAAGAAAATGAGTATACACACACCACCACCACCACTACAACACACACACACACACGTGCGCGCGCGCCAGTATATATACATATATATATTATATATATATATATAAAATATATATATATATATAATATATATATATATATATATATATATATATATATATATTATGAACGCCAGCAGATTAGTTCACACACACGCACAAAACACACACACACACACACACCCTCCTCAACCCCCCTCCCCCTCCCCATACACACACCACCACCACCACCCCCACTACCACCACCACCCCTTATACACACCACAAGAGACCAAGGAAGTGGTTAGGGGGGGGGGGGGGGGGGGGGGGGGGGGAGAAACCCAATATGAATGCCAACACTAGTATTTACCGAATCATGAATGGTGCCGGCATTGTTAGTGTCCTGAATACACACAAAAGTCATGGGGCACTCCCAGTAGTGGCTTATTGGGGACCCCCATGTCGGAAATCACAAAAAGCGCCCACGGGGAAGGTTTTAAAGCAGATGGAGCCTGCTTCCAATGGATGGGTGAGGTACGGGGGCCCTTGGCTTCAGAAAATTTCCCCAGTTATTCATTACTATCCCTTGGGGGGGACGACCGTTGGGGTCCCCGCAGGACGCTGAAAGTGGACCCCCAAAATGGTTTGTCCTGGGCTTTTTCGGGAGGTTTTTTGGGGTACAGTGGGGCCGGGTCCACCCCCTTGAGGGATATCCAGCTTTTGCGTGGTCGTCCCCCCTCCTTGCCCTTCCCCATTCCCGCGGACTGTTTTTGACAGGTGTTTCCTTGTTGTGGGGAAAAAACCATTCAGTTTCCCCCGTTTGATGTATCTGCAAGGGGTTCTTGTTTGCCACAGTGCCTCGATCTGCTAAAAAAAGTTCATTGGTTTTGCGGTCTTGAGGTGATTTCAGGATCCGCCTGGGGCACTTCCATCTCAAAGGCTTGAATCGACTTTTAAAATGCATAAGTTTTCCTGCTTCACAGCTGTAAAAGGGCAATGGATTAAGTCCCTTGTAGAGTCTGCCCCTTGTGGGGTTTCTGATGTTGGGTTTTCCCCAACTTTCGCCGTTTGTCATGGAGGAGAGGGAAGAAGCGGTTTTCCCCCTTTTGTGTGCTCGTCCCTTTTTTTTGGTGATACTGTCCAAGGGACTTGAAAATTTCCCTCCCCCTAGGTCTGCCATTCATCTTGATGGGTGGGATGGCGGTGGACGTTTTATAGGATTTGCTCTTTTCCTGCTGACTCCTCCCTGGGCATTGTATGTTTCAGGGTGGTGGTCCTGGAGTTTCTTTACTGCGGCCCAGGATCTTCGTTCGAACAAATTGAGGGTGGTTTTATTTAATTTGGCTAAAAGGGGGGGTTGTGTTTTTTAGGAAAAGTTGAAAAAAACGGGGGTAGGGGAGCCTTGTAAAAAAAATGATGGAAGAATGTTTTTTAATGAGGCTCCTGGGGATGTTTCAGCCCTGGATGACTTTAATCGGTCCTCGTCGAAGTATAGTCTTCAAATTGCCCCGAGCTTTTTGCCACACTCGGTCGAAGGCCTTCTTGAACAATAATTGTTGTAGAGCTGTGCTGGTTTGGAGATCTTTTTTTGAGCTTTTGATGTTTAAGATTGCTCGACGTGCTTCGAACCTGGGCTAATCCTGCCTGTTCTTTGATAGGATTTCTTCTGTTGTGGTTTTTAGTCTGTTCAGGCAATGCGTAGGTAACTTTTGGGGGGTTATAGGGGTGATTGTTTTAATTTTGGATTCTTCAGGTTTTTCCCTTCTTTGGAAATGAACTATGTTTTGGTTGGGCCATGTTCAGGGGCCCCCTTTTTGGTCCAGAGCGTTGCAAAATGTTTTTTAATGCCTTGATATCCTGGGGCCCCGTTTTGATGACTCAGCGGGTGTTGTCATCCCCGGGGAATTGGCCTTTTAGGGATCTCTGTTCTTCTACCTTTCCCCCGCCCTGTGGCTTTCAGGGTCTATGGTTGGGGTTTCTCGTGAAGTTTGTTCGGGTAGTCTTCCTTGTGTTGTAAGGGGTTTTGCAATTTTGTCCCTTCTTCATGTAGTGGCGCTCCGTAAGGGGGCTGACCCCTCTTTTTCTTCAATACGGAGGTATTTGGCTGCTGGGGCTTGGTTTGTACTTTATGGTTGGTAGCCCCTTTGCGTCTCCTTTTTGCCATTGCCTTCTAACCCTTGGGATTGTTCTACATCCATTCCCCATGGCCC
>CM054162.1:6172328-6177328 GCA_028751875.1 Rapana venosa
AAATGGGAATTTTTCACTTGAAAGTGAGTGGTATTACTGACTGCTACATTGGTGTTGTGGTGTGTGTGTTTTTTGTGTGTGGTGTGTTGTGTGTGTGTGTGTTTGTGTGTGTGTGTTTTGGGGAGTGGGTAGGGTTTTGTGTTTTATTTTATTCATTTTTTTAATTTTATTTTATTTTTTTTATTTCGAGGAAAATGGAAAAGACTTCGTGCTTTTTTTTTTTAAACTTTCACCCCCCGTGTGTATGGGGTTTTGTCCATTTTGCATCTGTTTCCCCTCGGCACACAATGGCCTACTCTTGAAAAACGGAACGGGTTTTTAACGTGTGCGAAAGATGTTCTGGTGCGTTGAAAAAGGGGGCTTCGGTTTTTTATAGTTCTCCGAAGGCTTTTGGGAGGATTGGAGTTGCCTGAGTTTACTGCGGGGGGAAAAGCCCCCTTAAAACGGAATCAAACCCGAGTGTCAGTTTTGCGAGCACAATGTTCTAACTACTGGCTATCCGCCCCTGTGTTGTTGGGTTGTGTTGTGTGGGGGTGTGTGTGTGTGTGTGTGTGTGTGTTGTGGTGGGGTGTTGGTGTGTTGCGCGCGCACGCGTGTGTGAAATGCGCGCGGGGGCGCCCAAAACTTACGAACGAAAACCAAAAATATGATGGTTTAAGCTACAGCAAAAAACCATCTGGGGTATGTGACCAGTTTCCTTGCCTGACACTGGTTCATAAAGGGGTTTTCCCTGAAGTGCCTCATACCCGCCTCTGAAAAACCCCTGAGGGTGGCTGAGAGACCAGAGCACTGGGGAGAAAGGGGTTGACAAAGCTTCAAAGGGCCCCCCCAAAAGGATTCGGAATTGGGGGTCGTGCGGTGACGGTGCCCCATGTTCCCCATTTAACACCAGGGCCGACTCACCCCCCCCAAAAAGTCCTTGGGAGGCTATAAACCCGAGGTCGCGTTGGCGAACGCACGCAGAACTCTTGGACACAGAAATAAAAACCCCTTTCCCGTTTTTCGGAAGAGTAGGCTATTGTGTCCCGGGGGGGAAAGGGATGACAAAATTACAAAACTCATCACGCCTGGACAGATTTTTTAAAAAAAAAAAAGGCCATAAATGCTTACCCATTATCCTCGAAAAAAAAGAATACAAATAAATAAATAAAGACTACCAAAGTGCAGTGTCTCCACTTTAAAAATGCAGGATAGCCGAATTTTCTTATTACCAGCTTCAAAATACGTGGTAGTCATTGCCTGTTTTCCTGTAAATGCAGACCCCTTTTTGTCTCTGTTTCTGTATGTTTTTCCCTCCTCTCTCCCCTTCTCTCTCTCTCTCTTCTCTCTCTCTCTCCTCTCTCTCTCTTTTTCTCTCTCTTCTCTCTCTCTCTCTCCCCTCTTCTTTAAAGGGAAATTTGAATGAGTTATTTCTTTGCTTTTTGACATTATTTTTGTTTTTGAAATTGGTTTATTTTGTTTGTTTCATTTTTTTTCTCCTGGGGGCCCTGGTGTAAAAAAGCCTCGGGGCTTACCCAAATTCCCCTCATTAAAATATTTCGAGTTCGGTTCTCTCTCACTCCATGTTTGGTGGGGGGATATGATAATATTCATTTGAAACATGTATTTCGTAATTACCTTCAAGGGGGGGCAATGGCTTTATAAAAAGATCTCGTGATTGCTCTCTCTCCTCTCTCTCTCTTCTCTCTCTCTCTCTTTTCTCTCTCTCTCTCTCCCCTCTCTCTCTCTCTCTCTCTCTCTCTCTCTGTCCGGCTGTGGGGAGATAAAGAGGGTAATAACTTTGTTTTCCCCTAAGGGTTTGCAGTGTTATCATTTTTTCTTTTTCCGTGCATTGATCAAGTTTCGATTTGTGCATTGGGATGTGTTGATTCGTGATTTTCCCAGTTGAAACAACAGGGAAAAGGGGCCCTCAAAACGAAAACAGGTACGAGCAAAAGGGGGGAAGAAAATCTTTGGCTGACAGAAAATCTGAGACATACAAAAAGAGTGAACACTGTTAAATTTCTCGAAAGTATACAGAAAGCTTTTAATCTTTGCCGACTGTATAAATGAAAGTGTAGAATATTTTGAAAAACCCTTTAATGTGGGGCAGTGATGCAGGGTCCGAAAAGTTGGGGAGGGAAAAGGAAATGAAGACGGGTTTTTGATACTGAATGCAAACAAAAAAAGCAAGAAGTAAAGGGGTTTAACTAAAAAGATTTCAGGATGGAAAAATCATGATAAGTTAGAGAAAAGGGGTTTATACACTACAGGGGAAAAAGAATTGTCAAATTAAGGAAAAAAAAAGAACGGGAAATTTGAACAAATATATTGGATAAACTGAAAAATTTCTCTTAACGACGCCAAAACTTTTGGTTTAATTGGGTTCTTTTAAATCAAAAGGGCTCTTGTTATAAAAACATATTTTTCAAGAAGGGCATGATCACTTCTTAACTTTTTTACCGCTCGTGATAGTGTAACACGATGGATATATATGTAAGGGAAGAAAAATGTGATTTGAACCATTTTTTAAAGACCTATCAAAGAAAAATAAGTTATTCCCGGGTTTTCCAGCATTAAAAACAAGAAAAAGTGCTGGGGCCCGACAAAATAAAAGGGGAAATGCTAAAAAAAAGCCCCAACTCAATTGTTATTTTCCTTTTCCCAATCAACTGTTCAACGATGTTTTTTTAAAGAGGGGCTTTCCCTTTGGGGTGGGCCAAGTCATAATTATTCCTATTTTTTAAAAAAAGGCGACAGCACTAAAAAAGACAATTTGGGGGGTAGCCCCATGCATGTCAGCAAATTTACTTATTTTTTGAATAAAAGGTTAATAATGGGCTGAAGAGAAGAAAAACTGCTTGAAGAACAACAGGTTTTCGGGCAAATTATAGTACTACTGATCATTTTCACCCATACTTATTTTTCAAAAAAACTTGCAATCAAAAAAAAAAACTTTTGTTGCATTTGTCGATTTTTGTAGGCGTTCGATTCTGTTAATCGTAATTCTTATGGGGTTTGCGTAAAAAGGAAAAAACGGTAAATTTTTTATGGCACTAAGGAGTGAAAAAATCAGTATTAGCTGTGTACGCGCAGGATTGATTATTCGGAATATTTCGAATGTCCAAAGGAGTGAAACAGGCTGATATTAAGTCCCAATTATTTTCTTTTTTTGTAAACGAAAATTTGCCGTTGAATTAACAAAAAAGGAAAACAGGTAAATTTAGTTTTTTAGGAGCAAAAGGGTATTTTTTTTACTATTTGCCCATGAATGATTTTTTGTTGACACGGTTGGTTTACAAAAAACCCGCTAAAATTTTTAAGGGAAAAGGGATCGCCTAGATTTTTCAGTCAATATGGAAAAAAAAAAACATCTGATTTTTTTGAATGGGTGGACATTTATAGTGCGGAAAAAAGGTTTTAGGAAATGTGAAATGAAAGTCGTGAATTCTTATAAGTACCCCGGGATGACATTTTCAACGAAACTAAATTTTAATGTTGCAGGCGTGAAGTTGCAGGAAAGAGAAAAAAAAGGTGTAAACCCAAAACTTAAAAAAAGTTACGAAAGGAATTCAGTAGATTGTTCTTTATTTGGAAAATTTTTTGATGTTCAAATAGAACCTTTACTTTTTATAGCATCTGAAAATGGGGACTTAGTTTAAAACCCCAAATAGAAAAATAATACAATGCATCAAACGTTTCTTAAATGTCCCAACCTTCGTCAAATCTGTACTATATGGAGAAACGGGAAAAATCCTTTAAACATCAACGTTGTTTGTTATTTAAAAATTTGGGTAAAACTACTGAAACTTCCCGGGTCAGTTTATTAGGGATCTTATGACTATGGGTTTACAAAGGAGCTGGGGAAAGAAGAATTGGGCTATCAAGTTAAAAATTTTTATCAGAACATGGGTTTTGGGAAACGTGTGTTTGTCCCCCCCCCCCCAATAGGGGAGCGGCATGGGGTTTATTTCTGAATTGGGAAAAACAGATCATTGTTCATTTAAACAAAAATTGGGACTGGACATGGAAAGTAAAGATAAATACTGCTGGTTTTTTTCGTTTTAAATGTGCTTTTTAAGCGAAAAATATCTTGAATTCACGACAAATGGCATCGATAATTTTTGCAAGATTTTGACTAAAACACTCGGCTTAATGCAAACAAAAAAAAAATGGTTTCAACCTGGCTCCCCACAGTTCCCATGCCCCAGTGTGGTCTATTCTTGATGATGAGGCATTTCCTGTTTCTTGTCAATCATATTTTTCCATACGTGAAAAATGGGTGTTCTCAAACAGAACTTTCCGAAGGCAAATTTTTTCTATTTATCGTCCCCTGAGTTTGATCAAATCGGGTTTCAAAATTTATTGCTGAAGCACTGAAATTAAGACAATTACAGCTAAGTTCCAATTAGCTTAACATTTGTGACTAAACTAAAGTAACATTTATATTATGTAAACTCCAGCATTTTGTGAAACACATAAAGAAACATTTATAATTACGCTGTAGTCTCCAGCAAGAATATTTTTTTGAAAATTTCACATACAATGTCAATGGATGGTCTAATATAGCATTCTAGAATGTTCTTTTCATTATTTTAGTTATTGCTTATTGGTTCTTATTGTTCATCCTTGTTATTACTTTGTGTTCATTTTGAAACTGAGTTTACGTCATAGCTTAAAGTCGTATCCGTTCATAAGAGCTCATTTTTGGTTTTTTGGTTTTCGTTACGTTAAATGCATCATGTGATTTTTCTTGTATTTATTTGTATTTACAAAAGAAAGTCGTGTATAACCCCCCTTGTCAATAGGCCTCTTTGGGCAATGACAATAAATTGGTCAAAGCGTCAAAGCGTCAAAGCGTCTCTGTTTCTGTCTGTCTGTCTGTCTGTCTGTCTGTCTGTCTGTCTGTCTCTCTCTCTCTCTCTCTCTCTCTCTCTCTCTCTCTCTCTCTCTCTCTCTCTCTCATGTGACCACATTCAATGAGGAAGAAAATGAGTACACATACACACACATGAGGAAGA
>CM054162.1:6179828-6204828 GCA_028751875.1 Rapana venosa
AATCTTCCAGTGGCTTGTAGAAGGGGCCCTGGTACTGTATACAAATACAAGCGTCAGCAAAAGGGAGGAGAGTAAGAGGAAGAAAGAAGAGAAGGGAGGAGAATAGGAAATGAGCCAAGATTACATGAGCAGGGGAGAGAATTTGAAGGAGTAGAAGGAAAGCTATCTTGATTGTGGAAGTCATTAACTGATTAAGCTCTTATTTAGCGAGTGTAGTCTCAGAGTTTTGGCTGTTGATCCACGGTGATTGTGAAAAGGATTTTTCCTTTTTGTTTTGGAACTTTTGTTCTGGAAATGAATATTGTTTTGAATTGATTTAGTAGAATAAAAGAAATCCAGCTTGATTCCTGAGTCAACTTGTGCTCTGTCTGGATGTGATTCCCGAGAGATAGGAACCAACTCTTGGCATTTCAGTCAGCGTTCTACGTCCACTGGAGTGTTCTCAAAACAAAGAGCTTGTTCTTCAAAGAAACACATGACAATATGCATCTTCTTTTCTTGGTAGACTGAATTCCACGCCACCACCATCACCACCACTACCACAACCACCACCATCACCATCGTCGTCATCATCGTCATCATCGTCGTAGTCACCACCACCACCACCACCACCACCATCATCATCATCATCATCATCATCATGTCCCTTGATGGGGATGAATGTTGTTAGGACGCGAGGGACATGTTATGGACAGTTTTCTCCAGGCTGGTCTCTCTGTCCCTCTTCAGCTTCTTTTCCCCCCCTTGGTTTTGTTGTTGTTGTTTCTTTTTTTGTTTTGGCAGCAACACAGCCACAGCAAGGCTGGTCTCATAAAAAAATCTGTTATTTCAAGGATAATGGAATAAACACCCATGTGGGGGGGGGGGGGGGGGGGTTCACACCCAGTCCCCGTGTGTATGCGATATTGTATTATCTGTTTCCAGGCATAAGATAGGATAATGAATATCTGGCCATACACTACGAACTACAGGTGAGGCTGTCAGCCATGTTTTGAGGCCTGTCTTATTACCAGAAAAGGCAATAATACGCGACAAGAGCTTTACATAAGCCAGTGTCCACACGGAATAACGAATGGATATCTTGCCATGGTGGCCATGACACTGGCAATAAAAGTGTTGCCATGTTAGCAGGGCGTGAGGATGACAGGTGTAAAACAGAAAAAAGAAAGAAAAAAAAGTGATGTTCCATAAATCTCCCGTTGTTTACATGTCGTGACTGTTATGAGTGTACATGTATGTGTGTGTGTGTGTATGTGTTGTGTGTGTGTGTGTGTGTGTGTGTGTGTGTGTGTGTGTGTGTGTTGTGTTGTGTTGTGTTGTGTTGTGTGTGTGTGTGTGTGTGTGTGTGTTGTGTGTTGTGTGTGTGTGGGGTTTTGTGTTGTTGTGTGTGTGTGTGTGTGTGTGTTGTGTTGTGTTGTGTGTGTAGTGAAGTGGTAGTGTTGTGTGTGTGTGTGTGTGTGTGTGTGTGTGTGTGTGTGTGTGTGTGGTGGTAGCGTTGTGTGTGTGTGTGTGTGTGTGTGTGTGTGTGTGTGTTCTATTGATTTAGCCTTTTTTCACTATTAGTGATATTATTTATTTATTTATTCTTTTATATCGAGGATAATGGAATAAGCACTCATGTGCTTTTTTACATCCAGTCCCCGTGTGTATGTGGTTTTGTAAATTTTGTCATCTGTTCCCACCGGCACACAATGGCCTACTCTTTCGAAAAGCGGAACAGGACTTAACGTGTGCGCAAGATGTTCTGCATGCGTTCGTACACGGGCCTCGGTTTATAGTCTCATCCAAAGGACTTATTAGACGAAAGGAGAAAGAGACAGGGAGAAATAAAGGAGAAAAGCAGATGCTTGTGTGTGACTGAAAAGTTGGAGTTTGTAACTTGTAGTGTGTGGTGGTGTGTGTGTGTGTGTGTGTGGTGTGTGTGTGTGTGTGGTGTGTGTGGTGTGTGTGTGTGTGTTTTGGTGTTGTGTGTGTGGTAGGGGGGGGGGGGAGGGTATGTGTGTGACATAGTGTTTTTTCATCCAGCCCTTGCCCTGAGTAGGGACTATTGTTATTTATCACAACTAACAACGTTATTGCAGATAAACATTACAACGAGACAGACAGACAGACAGACAGACAGACAGACAGACAGACAGAGAGAGAGAGTGAGAGAGAGAGAGGAGAGAGGGGAGAGAGAGAGAGAGAGAGAGAGAGAGAGAGCATGCGTGTGTGCTTCTGTGTGTGTGGTGTGTGGGGTGTGTGTGAAAGTCAAATGATTTATTTATCAGGCCATGGACACATGCAAATGGAGTTCACATTCGCATAACAATGTACGTACAGCTTATACAGTTCCACTTTCAAGTGCATTTCTCCTGATTAGATATGCTTTATATAGATGTAATTACAGAGCTTCGAAATATGTGTGTGGTGTGTGTGTGTGTGTGTGTGTGTGTGTGTGTGTGTGTGTGTGTGTGTGTGTGTGTGTGTGGTGTGTATGTGGTGTGTGTGTGTGTGTGTGTGTGTGTGTGTGTGTGTGTGTTGTGGTGTGTGTGTGTGTGTGTGTGTGTGGTGTGTGTGTGTGTGTGTGTGTGTGTGTGTTGTGTGTGTGTGTGTGTTTGTGTGTGTGTGTGTGTTGTATGTGTGTGTGTGTGTGTGTGTGGTAGGACTGGCAATGATGGCCTCTTTCACTTAACATAAAGTCCTTCGGATGAGACTATAAACCGAGGCCCCGTGTGCGAACGCATGCAGAACATCTTGCGCACACATTAAATCCTGTTCCGCTTTTCGAAAGAGTAAGCCATTGGGTGCCGGTGGGAACAGATGACAAAATTTACAAAACCGCATACACATGGGGACTGGATGTAAAAAAAAAAAAGCACATGAGTGCTTATTCCATTATCCTCGATATAAAATTAAAAAAAAAGTTATCTGAGCGCTTTGATTTGTTGCTTTACAAGATTCAGCGCTCTATAAATTCCATACATTGTTATTATTATTATTATTATTATTATTATTATTATTATTATTATTACGCATTTCAAGCATACCATGTTGTCTTGACAGGCCTGACCATACACGTCTGAATGTTGTGAAATAAGAATATGGTAAAACAACAACAACAACAACAATAACAATATCAACAACAACAAAACCCAAACAAACGAAATGTATCAGCACAAGAAATTTGTGATGCACGATGATCTGCCTTAAAAAAAAAAGATTAATGTGGAACCCCTCCCCCCCCCCTCCCCCGCTCCACTCCCTGATATTATATACATATGCAACAAATGGAATCATGTGATGTCCCTGTGGGGATGCCGGGGTCTTGTCAGCATAAATTGCATCCCCACCTTCTGAAATTCTGTGCTAGGGATTTCCTCTTTTCTATCTCTCTCTTTGTTTCTGCCTTGTTCCTGTTTTTCCTGTCACCTCTTTCTGTTTTATTTTCTTCCTACTTGGTCCGTTCGCCTGCCTTTCCCCCAGAAAGACTTAAAATAAAGCAATAAATTATTCTCTCTCACACTGAAGTCCGGTGTGCTGGGCCTGACTTGTCAGGCGCTTAACAGCAGCGCAACGCTTTTTCGTCCCGTTGTCGTCAGACAACAATAGTTGCTGTCTGAGCGTTGGACGACGAGGAAGAATAATAATCATGGGATGAATTGCAACTGACTTCTCATAGAGGAGGAATAATTATATGATTTCAGGTAATGCTATTACAAATTGCTGAGAATGATACAGTGCTTCTTGAATATTTTTTACATTTTCCACAAACACTTAATCCTCACCTTTTATATATAGCTATCCTCCAGCCAATGTTAAGCAGCGGTCTAGCGTGGTTATGTACTGTTTGAAAGTATGAGTACTGGGTTCATTATTAATATGTGACCCTACGGGCGGGGACTGGATGTATAAAAAGCACATGAGTACTTATTCATTATTCTGCGAAAGAAAAGAATTTGTCTCTCTTACTTACAATGTGTAGATGTTCCTTTTGACTTTATTGGGGTTTTCCCCCCTCTTTATTGTGTGAGTGTATGGGTATTGCACTTATTTTATTATCATGACTTTCAATTTGTATGAGTATAATTAAAGTGTTGGTGTTGATCGTGTGCTACGTGAGTATTATATATTTAGTATTATCCCTGAAACACACACACACACACACACACACACACACACACACACACACACACACACACACACACTCACTCACTCACTCACATTCTCTCCCTCAATGACTGTATAAGTTTAGATTTCTTCTTTTGTTTTGTTTCTTGTTTTTATTGTGTGAATGTATGGGTATTGAGTTTATTTCATTATCATGACATATAATTTGAAACGAGTATAATCAAAAATGAGTGTTGATGGTGATCGTGTACTGTTTTTGGGAATTATACATTGGATATTATCTCTGAAATACACACACACACTCTCTGTCTCTCTGTCTCTGTCTCTCATTCACTTTGTGTTATGTTGTCCTGTTCTTTATGACCTGAGGATCAAATTTATCCAACCAAAATATTATAAATATCCATGTCGTTTCCGATTTAATGTACTTATGGCATCGAAAAACGAAAAAGTGCTGAATAACTTGGCATTATACATTTATAAAGCCTCAAAACGTCTGGATGATGCTGTATCATAGCTGTTTTACTATACAATATACCTTGATGTTGATATTTTCCGATTGATAGTGCAACGATTTACATGTGGTATGTTTCATGACTACCCCTTCAGTTGGGGGCTATGGCCTAATCTGAACAAACATTTCGCATTCGCATTCGCATTCGCATTCTCTCACCTTTTATCGTTTTGCTTATAGTTATAGTGTATCCTGATGAAGGATTCATACTTTATATTTTCAGTACTTTATTGGACTTGCCCGCTGTACTTAAATTTTAATGAGTGCCCTATTTCAATATCTTATTGTTATGTGTAACAAGTATATGTACCATTTGACAATGTGTAGATGTTTATCTTTATGACTTATTAAGTTTGGTTGTTGTTATTTTTCTTGGTTTTGTTGTTGTTGTTGTTGTTGTTGTTGTTGTTGTTGTTTTTTCTCTTTTTACTTTTTTTCCCTTCTTTTGTTGGTTTGGTTTTTTCTTTCTCTTTTGTTTGTTTGTTTGTTTTGGTTTGGTTTTTTTGGGGTGGTGTGTGGTGGTGGGGGAGGGTTTTTTTTAAAGGTTTTCTTTTATTTGTTTGCTTTGGGGGGGGGGGGGGGGGTTGACTGTTTTGAAAAGGGTTATTTCCCCTTGTTTCTACTGTGAGACTGTAATAAGTGTTGGGTTATTATTAAGATGTATCCCTACGGGCGGGGACTGGATGTAAAAAAGCACATGAGTGCTTATTCATTATCCTCGAAATAAAAGAATTTGTCATTGTCATTGTCATGATTGAAGGGTGACTGTTGCGCCTTGACCAGTACAGTCCCCCAGTTCACCCAGCTGTAAATGGGTACCTGCCTCTTTAGGGTCACGGAAGGTAAAGCAGCGAGGGAGAGGTGATGGGCGCCGCCCTCAATATGCTGACCCTTGGAGAAGCTGAGGTCTCTAATGCCTCATTCCCCTACGACCACATAGGCTATGGGACACCTTTACCTTTATCAATTTTGTTTACAAGAGAATTAAAAAAAAATTCCAAGTGTTTTATCTTAATATGACTGGTTAATCTTGAATTAATTTCATGGGATGGCAAAAGTAAATTGCAATTAAGTACTTCAGATTTGCATTCAGCTTGAACCTTTTAAAGTCAGTGAATCAACACGCTCATTCAAATGAAGTCCACATTGAGATAGAACCCAGCAAAAAGTGATTTGAATTCCTCTCGTCACGATGCAATAATATAAGAATTTTTGTCGTTGTTTTTTGTTGGTTTTTTTTCCTTTCTTTCTTTTAGTGAGGTGTGTGACATTAAAGGTTTGTTTTTCCCCCAGTCCTGATTCTATTTGATCATGTACATCTGTATGCGTCAAGTGCATATGCCAAGAAATTAATCCACGTCTCAAGATTGCATGCCATGTTTTTCAGATCTTCAGAGTAGAAATAGAAGGTGGCTTCAGCAGCATCCTTATTTCAACAGAAAGGATGACTACTACCTCCTCCCCAGAGAAGACCAAGTGACCATTGTGAGACTGAGGAGTAGACAGTGCAGACTCAGACATCACATGTTTACCGAGTTCCACATTTGTGATTCTGAGGCGTGCCCCTGTGGCACTTCTCCCACGACAGTGGAAGATCACTTCCTCCTGACCTGTCTGTCCAACACACCAAAACCTGAGGGCCAATATCTGGCCTACTGACCTGCCGATGAGGGACAAACTCTTCGGACCCCTGGAGGGAGGGCCTTCAGCGCACGGCAGCATTTGTCAGGGCCTCTGGAGTTGCTGTCTGAGCGTTTGACGACGACGAAGAAGATATTGAATAGATCTAGTATTCCTTTGGCATTGTGCAAGTATCTTTGATAAACGCCATGTTTTCTTTGTTGTTCTTTAACATCATTCTTCAAAAGTAGAGTGTCTTTTTGTTGTACATGCACGCAAGTACGCGCGCCCGTGTGTGTAGTGTAGTGTAGTGTCATGTCGCGTAGTGTCGTGTCGTGTCGTATCGTGTGGTGCAATGCAGCATATAGTATAGTGGAGTGTATTTTATATCGCCGCAGTGAGTGCCACTGTACTGTGATTGCAGAAGGCATAAATGGCCAGATGGGCCCTATTAAGCTTTATTTGCTGCAATAAGTGTTTCACTTCAGCTTCCAATCAAGGTTCTTTCTTTTGTTTTATTGCCTTTGTCTCTTGCCAATACTGTCTTTTTCCCATGACTTTTTCCTTTTTTTTCTTTTCTAGAGCAGCATTGCTGATTCAGTTCTCTCTCTCTCTCTCTCTCCTCTCTCTCTCTCTCTCTCTCTCTCTCTCTTCTGATTTGCATCATTGTAATCAGTGTATTTTTCTTTATATTAATATTTGGGTCAGGTGGGACTTATGTGTTTGTTGAAAGCATATTTATCGCTTTGTTTAATGATTGTACATACCGTATCTGTTTTGACATTCATGTTCGGGTCAGCTAGGGGTCATGTGTTTGTTGAATCTATCTATCTATCTATCTATCTATCTATCTCCTTTCGTTAAATCTTAGGTTGAACTCTTGTTGTTGTAGTTTTGTGGAGGGTTTTGCTGTTATTTTTAATGTTTATTTTGCTTTCGATCTATCCCCTTTCTTTAAATCATAGGTTGAACTGTTGTTGTTGTTGTTGTTGTTGTATTTTTGTGGAGGGTTTTGCTGTTATTTTTAATGTTTATTTTGTTTTCGTAGGTGTTTTTTTTTTTGGGGGGGGGGGGGGGGGGGTAGGGTGTGTGTGTTGTTTTTATAGTCCCTAATCAGGGCAAGGGCTGGATAAAAAAAACCCAACAACAACAACAACCAAACGTGAATGCTTATTTGTAACTCCTCAAAAGTAACGATAATTCCTTCCTTCTTTCCTTCCTTCCTTCCTTCCTTCCTTCCTTCCTTCCTTCATTCATTCATTCATTCACTCTTTCTTTCTTTGATTGATTAATTGATTGATTCTCTCTCTCTCTATGTATATATTATCTGTTCTTCGGTTAATCCTTTTAATCCCCCCTTCCCTCCTGTTTTATCTTTTTTTGTGTAACATAATGTTTATATTATGTAAACTCCAGCATTTTGTGACACACCTAAAGAAACATTTATAATTACGCTGTAGTCTCCAGCAAGAATATTTTTTGAAAATTTCACATACAATGTCAATGGATGGTCTAATATAGCATTCTAGAATGTTTTTTTCATTATTTTAGTTATTGGTTCCTATTGTTCATCCTTGTTATTACTTTGTTTTCAGTTTGAAACTGAGTTTACGTCAGAGGTTAAAGTCGTATCCGTTCATAGAGAGCTCATTTTGTGGTTTTTTGTTTTCATTACGTTAAATGCATCATGTGATTTTTCTTGTATTTATTCGTATTTACCAAAGAAAGTCGTGTATAAACCCCCCTTGTCAATAGGCCACTTTGGGCAATGACAATAAATTGGTCAAAGCGTCAAAAGCGTCTCTCTCTCTCTCTCTCTCTCTCTCTCTCTCTCTCTCTCTCTCTCTCTCTCTCTCTCTCTCTCTCTCTCTCTCTCTCTCTGTTATTTTTTTTGGCTCTGTTGTTGTTCTTGTTGTGTGTTGTTTGTTTTTCTCTTTTTTATCTTCTTTTGTTGGTTTGGTTTTTCTTTCTCTTTTGCTTGTTTGTTTGATTTGGTTAGGGTTTTTTGGGGGGTGGGGGTGGGAGGGGGGTATTTTTAGGGTTTTCTTTCATTTACTTGCTTTGGGGGGGGGGGGGGGGGTTGTTGGGGGGGAGCATGTTTTGAAAAGGGTTATTTTCCCCTTGTTTTTATTGTGAGACTGTATAAGTATTGGGTTATTATTATTAAGATGTATCCCTAAGGGCGGGGACTGGATGTAAAAAAGCACATGTGTGCTAATTATCCTCGAAATAAAAGAATTTGTCATTTGTTCTCTCTCTCTCTCTCTCTCTCTCTCTCTCTCTCTCTCTCTCTCTCTCTCTCTCCTCTCTCTCTCATCTCTCTCTCTCTCTCTCCTCTTTCTCTCTTCTCCCCCCCCCCCCCCCCTCTCTCTCTCTCTCTCTCTCTCTCTCTCTCTCTCTCTCTCTCTCTCTCTCTCTCTCTCAAGTAAATGAAAGAAAACCCTAAAATACCCCCCTCCCACCCCCACCCCCCAAAAAAACCCTAACCAAAACAAACAAACAAACAAACAAACAAACAAGCAAAAGAGAAAGAAAAACCAAACCAACAAAAGGAGATAAAAAAGAGAAAAACAGACAAACAACAACACCAAGAACAACAACAGAGGGGTATTGAGTTTATTTCATTATCATGACATATAATTTGAAACGAGTATAATCAAAACTGAGTGTTGATGGTGATCGTGTACAGTTTTGGGAATTATAAATTGGATATTATCTTTGAAATACACACACACATTCTCTGTCTCTGTCTCTGTCTCTGTCTGTCTGTCTGTCTCTCTCTCTCTCTCTCTCTCTCTCTCTCTCTCTCTCTCTCTCTCACTCACCTTTTATCGTTTTGCTTATAGTTATGATGTATCCTGATGAAGGATTCATATCTTATATATTCAATACTTATTGGACTTGTCCTCTGTACTTAAGTCTTAACGAGTGCCCTATTTCAATATCTTATTGTTATGTGTAACAAGAATATGTACCATTTGACAATGTGTAGATGTTTATCTTTATGACTTATTAAGTTTGGTTGTTATTCTTCTTGGTTTTGTTGTTGTTGTTGTTTCTTTTCTCTTTTTTTCTTCTTTTGTTGGTTTGTTTTTTCTTTCTCTTTTGTTTGTTTGTTTGTTTTGGTTGTGGGTTTTTTTTGGGGGGGGGGGGGGGGGGGGGGGGGGGGGGGGGGTGGTAGGAGCACTCGCTTTCCCCCAGCCAAGTTAAGCAGCGTCGAGCGTGGTTACCCAGTTGGATGGGTGACCGTTTGCGCGCCTTGGCTTCAGTACAGTTCCCCCAGTTCACCCAGCTGTAAATGGGTACCTGCCCTCTTTAGGGTCAGGGAAGGTAAAGCAGCGAGGGAGAGGAGATGGGCGCCGCCCTCAATATGCTGGCCCTAGAGAAGTGAGGTCTCTGACGCCTCGCTCCCCTACGACCTTATAGGTTATGTGACTCCTTTACCTTTACTTTACCTTGGGTGGTAGGGGTTGGGTGGGGTGGGGGTGGGGGTGATGTTTTTAGGGTTTTCTTTTATTGGTTTGCTTTCGGGGAGAGGGGGGGGGGGAGGCTGCTTTGAAAAGGGTTATTTCCCCATGTTTCTACTGTGAGACTGTATAAGTGTTGGGTTATTATTAAGATGTATCCCTACGGGCGGGGACTGTATGTAAAAAAGCACATGAGTGCTTATTCATTATCCTCGAAATAAAAGAATTTGTCATTGTCATTCTCTCATCTCTTCTCTCTCTCTCATCTCTCTCTCTCTCTCTCTCTCTCTCTCTCTCTCTCTCCTCTCTCTCTCTCTCTCTCTCTCTCTCTCTGTATATATATATCTGTTCTTCGGTTAATCCTTTTAATCTCCCCCGCCTGTTTTATCTTTTGGTTTTTTTTTGTAACATAATGTTTAAAACATTAAAAAAATTTCGAATGATTTGTTTATTGTTAACAATATATGATTTTGTTAAATCATTCTTTCAATCAGAACAACTTTACAAAACTCTGTCAATAAAGAGATGCTGTTGCTGGTGGTGGTGGTGGTGGTGGTGGTGGTGGTGGTGTTGTGTGTGTGTTGTGTGTGTGTGTGTGTGTGTGTGTGTGTGTGTGTGTGTGTTGTGGTGGGTGCGCGCGCGCGCGCGCGTGTGTACGAGCATGCGCACGTATGTGAAGTAATGTACGACTATTTTCTTTATTTGTATGTTTGTTTTGCTGTGTCGGTAACGATTGAAACTAGTTGGGGCTTATTTCCCCATTTTTTTCTTGCGATTTTATGGGCTGGTGTATTGTTTTAATAGCACGATGTAATCGCAAATAAGGCTGGAAATTGGATGCAAAAATCATGAGTGTGCCTATAAGCGCTCTGATTTGTATTTGCAAGATATAGCGCTATATATTCTTCTTCTTCTTCTTCTTCTTCTTCTTCTTCTTCTTCTTCTTCTTCTTCTTATCGAAAGAGAGAATTTTGCCTTCTTTTGCTCTGCCTCGTCTCTTCTTCTTATCATCCTCCCTCTTTCCTTCCATCTATGTGTGTGTCTATTTTTTTCAATCTAATGACCCCCCCCCCCCCCCCCCCTCTTTTTTTCCAAAAAAAAAAAAAAATAAAAAAGAAAAGAAAGAAAACACCGGGTCATACTCCAGTGACAAATAATTAGTACTGTAATATCATCATGCTGTACATTTGCAAGGAGAGAGACAAAGTCTGGCCAAAAATCTGTGTCCTCTAGTTTCACAGTTCATCCCTCTATTATGTTCATTGGGGTGGTACCTTGCGTTTAAGTTTAGTCACTTGCATAACTCTTCGGTTGCAACTAAAGAAATATATGAACACGATTGAATGAACATGATTCAAAACCCAAGCATGTTTTAAAACTCCGGATTATTTTACAAATTTCCAGATACTTTGCATGAAAAAGTCTCAGACTGATTTAGTTTTCTTGAACAAGAGGAGGAAGCAGAAAGGTAGCAACCTTTTAAAGAGCTTTTCTGGTTGGTTTGTATGTTAAGATACTGCAGGAGTATCTGTTTTTCCTCTTTATTATATATTTATTTTGACCACATATATAAGAAAAAATCTGCGATATGTTTAGCCCTTCACCAAAACTATATATATAAACAAGAAAATTAATTATTTCTTAAAAGTTGCTCTTTAAGCTTCGAAGTTTTGTTTCTTTTATTATTTCCATATGATAATCTCAAGGAAAGCTCCCTTCTACATTATTTTAGTAGCGGAAGAAAAGAGTGAGAAACCTTGTTCGGTGTACACTTGTTTTTCTCTGCTAGTGTAAAGATCCTACCAATAACAGCTTTTGCACCTTGTCAGTGGACTGAACACAATCCAAATCGAAAGGTACGTTTGTATTTTGGGTTTATTTTTTCTGTTGAGAAACGAATTTCGTTCTTCTGGTCGTGTACCCGGCATGTGCGCGTGAGGGGAACCTAGAGCTTTGTTTTCGTTTAGTTGACTATTGATTAAGGTGGCAGTGCAACAGTCTTGCACAAATAGCGAATGAAATTTGTCGTAGAGATGCTTCTGGCTTGTGCCAGTGTATGAATAAGGTGCATCTGATGCTAAGCTGTGGTGGAACATATTGATTATGTTGATCAATACAGCTCGACATTTCGGAGAAACCTGGAGTTTGGGCGATATCCACATTTCTTCATGTTCAAGTCATCGGGGAAAAAAAAATCATTTCAGAGTAAAAAGTGTAGAACGCATAGCGTTTTCCTTGATTGGAAAGAAATGTGGATAATGCCAACTTGGTAATCACCCCTCATTTGTTAGTGGAGGGAGGCAAGATGGTGGCAAGCTACAGCAGTACACTGAGTATGCTTTCAATAGTTTCATCTTTCATTGTGGCCAGGGCTGTGTACAGACATACCCACCATGTAATTAATGTACTAAAGTTATCAGAATCACAGCATTTAATGTTTTACAAATAATTTTTCAACATGTGTGTGTGTGTTGTGCATGTATACACAGACACACACACATGATTTATATGCACACACACATGGGCGCCACTGAACACACACACACACACACACACACATCCATTATACACAACACACATCACACACAACATGATTTATATGCACACACATGGGCACCCCACCCAAACACACACACACACACACACAACACACACACACCACACACACAACACACCCACACACACCACATGCATGTATACACAGACACACATACATGATTTATATGCACACACATGGGCGCCCACCAACACACACACCACAACACACACTCACACACTCACACAACACACACCACAACACACCACACAACACACACAACACACACTCACACACACACCAACACATCACAACACAACACAACACACATACTCATACACACACATTGAATTAGTTTTTACTTTTATTTTTACAATGCATAATTTAAAAATCAACATCCATTAATGCATTATAATATGTTTATTGAGTGTATTCATATTTGAACCTTTTATCACTTGCAAAGTATTCTGAAACTGGTGTACTGTATTTTAAAGCATTTAAAAGGGAATGGTACTTACATAATTCAAAGAAATACACTATCAAAAAAATTGTCATTTGATATTAAATTTTGTCCTGGACTTTGTGGTGAACTGTTATTGGATGAATCTATATATATCATTATGGAACAGTGTGCATTGAAAATGTGCACACTGCTCAAGTGCTATCAAGTAATTAATAGTATTAAGTAACAGCATATGTGGTACACATTAATTTTGGTACTTGTACATGTAGTCATTATCTTTGAACTGATTTAGGAAAATGTAATGGTACACTTCCATCCTTGAGTCTTTGCACACTAACCTACATTCAGTGACAGTGTTCAGTATGCAACCTTAATGTGATCTTTTAAGCTGTCAATACTATTTGTTTTAAACTTAACCTAGAAAGCTAAACAATATTTTAGATATGTTATATAGCAAATGATTGTCTCAGGAATGCTTTTATCTCTGGATTCGGGAATTGACCCACTTTGCTGGAGGCAGTTGATTGAAATCATGGTTGTGGCATCTGAGTTCTTGAAAAGAAATCATGTGGTTGTTGCATTTTATTCACATACAATTACATGCAGTTTCTGCTCTGATGCCTCAACCCAAGCAGCGAATGCCAGTGGATTCACTTTTTGCAAAGCCTTGGGATATATTATATATCAATATCCTGTTTCATCAAGTTCATGCTGTGACAGTGTGAGTGGAGAATAATACGTGTGTTTGTGGAGATTATACAGAATCTTCACTCAACATGTCATGATTGTGTTTCTCCGTGTAGTTTTGCAGGTGTCTCTTTGCAACAGTCTGCCACTTGTAAATTGTCAGATCTTCGGCAACAATCAGCATGAGCTTGGCAGTGCCAAGTCGATTTGTGGCCAGCGGAGCCACGCCGTGCCGAAGCGTTTTTGTGAAAAAAAGAAAAAAAGAAGAGCTGATGTTGGTGATGAAAAGCCAAACTTGATTTGGTAAGCTTGAACGAAGGGGTTGTCCCTATAGCATCCTCACCAGTCTGAGGACAGGGCATACCCCTCTCGCATTAACACGCAGACTGCAAGTTCGGTCGCCTCGGGTGTTTGACTGGGCACGATCTTGGTTTGTGCGCTGGAATGTATGGAACAGTTGACACCTGCTGAATAGACGGGCAGGGTGCAAGTGTTTCATAGCATGGCTCCAGTCAGAACCAGAACGATTGCCCGTGAAACATTCACCAGCTTTTGTGAAGATGCAGTCTGTCCTTGGTCTTCTGTCTTCGATTTTTTTCCTTTTCACACATGCATGGCTTGAAAGTTGTCACATCATACATAATGTGTGTCTTATTCTCAGTCTGCTTCTTTAGGTTAATCAAACTGTAAATTTTATAATTTATATTAAATGTTGAAAATTAAGGACACTGCTCCAGTAGTCTAAAGTAACTCATTATGTTGAAACATTATACTATTGATTATCATTTTGGAAAGTTAGTAGTTTCAATGTTTAGTGGACTAAAGGAATTTTGAAATTCTAGCTTTAGCATTACAATTTTTTTTAAAAAGAAAAGAAAATAGTAGCCCCCCCAAAAAAAACAGTACAGTGTCTATTGTCATCACATTTTGCAGATTTTCAGTTTAAAACATAATTTGATGGAATAGGTGTCCTTGATTTTCCATATATATTAGTCCATATTTTAAAACAAGGTGCAATCATATTCATGAATACTCTTCAGAACACCCCCTCCCCTTCCAGCAAAGTTGGAAAGACCAAACTGTCAGACTGCAGAGAACGATTCATTGATAGCAGCTGGTAGTACTACTTACTTAGTAATAGAACACCCACCAGTGTTCATCAATCATTCTCTCCAGTCTTTTAGTTTGTTCTTTGTTTTGAAACTCTGCTGGTTTCTCTCTCTCTCTCTCTCTCTTTTTTTGTTTTGTTTTTAAACAAGAGTACAGACAGACAGACTTGCCGTGCAAGTTATTTCCTTGATGTAGGAATTGTCACATTTTTATTTATATTTTTTGGGGGGGGGGGGGGGGCGTCATTAGACATGTGCTGTCAATATTTCTTAGTGTAAATTTGTTATTGCAGTCTTTCACTGTTCACAAAGTTTGTTGAACTTGTGTGTGTGTAATGTTTATAATTTAATTTGTCATTCTTGTATTATAACGCATGTACACTTCATTTTGAAAACATTGATTCCATACTTTCGTTTCTTACAGTCTCAGTCAAATTTTAGTTGTATGCATGCATATAATGCTAAGATAACAATACTCACCTGACTTGTAGACAGAAATATAGACAGAAAAAAAATCCGAAACACTAACAGGCAGAAGATGGTGTTCTATTGATAAATTTTGAGATAGTACAGTGCCACATGATAATAGGGAACTTATATAGTTCAATACAGTACAGTGTGTGTAGAATACAAAGTTTCTCATTGACCTGACATAGCACAGAGGGACACAGTGTTCTTAGAACGGATTTGCACTTCAAACCTGTACACAGTAGCAGAGTTATCTCAAGATAAATAGATCCTTGCAATTAAACATGTATAGACCGATGACATCACTTGGAGCAATCGTACACTAATTATAATACAATATACAGAAAATGTGTATACATATACATGTATACATTACACACTCAGTCGTTTGTAAGTATTTATATTTATATTTTAGATATATTTGTGTTTCCGTTTGCACTTAAACAAGCTGAAATTTGCACAGCATACTGATACTATACATGTGCACACACCTTCCCACCCTCCCTATCTCTCTCTCTCTTTCTCTCACACACACACGCACAACACACACACACACACACACACACACACGTACACACACACACACACACGTACACCACACACACACCCCACACACGTACACACACACACACACACACACACGTACACACACACACACACACACACACACTCTCTTTTCTCTCTCTCTCTCTCACTCATCCACACCCCCACCCCCCACCTCCCCACACCCACCCATGCAAGGAAAGTAAGAAAAAAAAAAAAAGGAAAAGGAAGTGTGAGAGTGACACAGGTAAACTGGCTGGCCTCAGGTATCATGGCAGATCAGGAGACGATGACCCCAGTTGACCAGCAGGCTTTGGGTGCCTCCCCAATGGAGGGTATGGAGGATGGTGGGGGAGCCTATTCATCAGCCGGTGCTGGAGGTAGGTGTGTGTGTGCGTGTGTACATGCGCGTCAGTGTGGCCATCCTGACTACAGATGATTTTTATCTATTCTTTTATTTATTATTTATTGTTTTATCTATTTATTTATTTATTCTTTTATTTATTTATTCTTTTATTATTATTTATTATTTATCTATTTATTCTTTTATTTATTTTATTATTTATTTAATATTTTATTCTTTATTTATTTATCTATTTATTCTTTTATTTCGAGGCAATAAGCACTCATGTTTTTTTTTTTTTTTAAACGTCCTGTGCCGTGTGTATGCAGTTTTGTAAATGTTGTCATCCATTCCCTCTGGCACAGAATGGCCTACTCTTCAAAAAGCGGAACAGGTTTTACGTGTGCGCAGTGTGGCCAAGGATGGTTGTGTCTCATCGAGTTTGAGAGTGGGATGGTTGTGTGGTGAGGTGAGGGGTGGGGGGGGGGGGGGGGGGGGGGGGGGGGGGGGAGAGGGAGAGTGAGTGGGGGGGGGGGGGGGGGGGGGGGGGGGGGGGGAGTCGCATTGATTAACTCCAGAGGAAAAATCCTATGGAATGAGATTCAAACGGGGTTAGCAGATAACGAGTGCAGTGCCCATCACTCTATCCACCAGGCTATCCCACGCTCTGTGTTTGTGTGTGTGTGTGTGTGCGCGGGGGGGTGTGCATGTGTCAAAGTCAAATTAAAGTCAAAGTCAAACTTTTATTTTCAGATGGTACATTGAATAACCAGTGCATTTACATTTTTTCATCAAGCCATCTATCTAAAGAAAACAAAAGGAAAAAAGAATATATATATATATATTATATATATATATTATATATATATATATATATATATATATATATATATATGCAGACATAATCAATGATAAACCATACAAATCAAACAAGAGAAGACAATAACATATGCATACATGGAATTAAAAACAAAACAAAAAACCCTGAACAATATTAAACCATACAATTCAAATAATTAAACAATCTTGAAAATATACCCACCATAATACAAACAAACAAGCAACAAAGAAAAGCAAACCAAAACAAACAAAGAAGACAAAACAAAATAAAAAAAAGACACACCAACTGCTTCCCTCCCCCCCCCCCCCCACCACACACACACATACTCACAAAAACCTTCAACCATAAAAACAATTGAATAAAACAAACAAAAAAAGATAACCCAACAAGAACAACCACAACAAGCAAATAAACAAACAAACACAAACATACATACACAACAACAACAGCGACAAGATAAACCAACAAGAACAACCACAACAAGCAAATAAACAAACAAACAAACACAACATATGTACACAACAACAACAGCGACAAGAACTAACATAAGACAAGAATAACAGCCAAAACAAACGAAGAACAATATAGAACTAAGAAAAGACGAAAAAAAGGAGTCAAAAATACCCCCTCCCCAAGAAAACCATCCGAAAACCCCAAACAAACAAACAAAAAGCATGTGTGTGTGTATGTTTATTTATTTATTTATTGACTTTATTTATTTTATTCTTTTATATCGAGGATAATGGAATAAGCACTTATGTGCTTTTTTTTTAACATCCAGTCCCCGTGTGTATGCGGTTTTGTAAATTCTGTCATCAGTTCCTACCGGCACACAATGGCCTACTCTTACAAAAAGCGGAACAGGATTTAACGTGTGCGCAAGATGTTCTGCATGTGTGTGTGTGTGTGTGTGTGTGTGTAGATGGGTGTATAGATTGTTCTCTGCTCTCCAAATCTTTCATTCATTTGACGGACACTGTAGCCGAGTGGTGAAGACCACTTGACTTCAATCCCACGGGTCTATGAAGTCGTGGGTTTGAGTGTCGCAGCCGTTTGGTGAATTAAGGTTGGGGATTTTTATGACCTCCTAGGTCAGTATCAAGTGCAGACCTGCATGTGCCCAAATTCCCTTTGTGTGTGTGTGTGCGTGTGTGTGTGTGTGTGTGTGTGCGTGTGTGTTGTGTTGTGTGTGTTGTGTGTGAGTTTTACAAACACACACACACATGCAGAAGATCAAATGTATGCATGTTATTAAAGATCCCATAATTTATGTCAGCATTCAGAGCTGTGAAAACCAAATGCTATGCTACATGACAAAGATCAAATGGGAAGACAAGATCACGAATAAAGAACTATAGAGAATGTGCAAAGTTGATGATCTGAAGTCCGTAGCTAGTAGCAATAGACTGCGCTGGTTTGGGCACGTTCAACGGAAAGCAGACCACTACATCATAAAAAGAGCAATGAACTTTGTAGTGCATGGAAAGAGACCAAAGGGAGGACCTAGCAAAACATGGGCTGCCTGTATTGCAGATGATCTTAGAGAAAGGGGCATAAATAAGGAGGAAGCTCAAACAGAGAGAGATGGAGAAGGCTCATCAATGTCAAACCTCCCTTGGGAGAAACATGACAAAAAAAGAAGAAGAAGAGGATTCAGTGGGTTATCTACATGAACATACCCAGCATACTTCCTCAAAGTCGGAATGCAACTACCATCATGGTGGGCAGAAAATGGTTGCATACGCAAAATCTCACCAATGGTGAACCTCAGAGCTCTAGTCGAGGAACAACAACAACAACAACAATAACAAGTAAATTGAACAACAACAACAACAACAACACCACGAAGTAAATTGAATCATTTGTTCAATCCAGTGATTCATCTTCTTCATTTATTTGTAGTTTTGTGCAGTGCTGCAATCATGCCTATGGGTGTGTAGATTGTTCTGTGCTCTCTAATCTAAATCTTTCGTTCATTTGTTTATTCCAAATTTGTCTGTTCATTCAGTGAATCATGTATTCATGATTTTGTCAGGTGTTGCATTTGTGCCTAGGGGTGCATAGATTGTTAACTCTGTGCTCCCTATATTATATAATATTATATATATTATATATATATATATATATTTATATATATATATATATATTATATAAGTTCATTTGTTTGTTAAGCTCAGTGATTTATTTATTAAATCATTTATTTTGTCAGTGTTGCAATTATGCATTGGGTGCCATGTTTGCCTGCCTGCCTGTCTCTCTGTCTGTCTGTCTCTGTCTGTCTCTGCCTCAGTGTCTGTCTGTCTCTCTGTCAGTCTGTCTGTTTTTGTCTTAAAGTGTCTTTCTCTGTCGCTGTCTTTCTGTGTCTGTGTGTGCTTGTGTGCATCTGTCTGTCACTGTCTCTGTTTGGCTCTGTTTCTGTCTGTCTGTCTGTCTGTCTGTCTCTCTCTCTCCAGAATTCTTATGCGTTTTATATCTTTATTATCTTGTTTTGATGAATTCATACATGTTGATATTGGACCCATGCCAGCTTAAGTCTCAGTTTCTCCTTTTAACATTTTTTCCCTCAGGTGCGGGCGATGGAGGATGGTTTAAGCACACCAACAAACATCCCACCATGTACATCCACGAGTTGTGGTAAGTCACATGTACCTTAGCACAGAACACTGTTCAATCTGAACTTTTGTCTATTCCCACTACCTGAATTCTAGAAGTTCTAAAGGTTTTTTCATGTGCCAATGTCCCCAGACATGAAAATAAAAACTGAGAAAAGTTTTATTTTGAAAAAAATCACAGCAGCAAAACCACACAGCTAAATTACATTTGCAAAACAAAATTGAAAATGGCATCTAATGTCTTTTATTCCCGGAAGACTCTCCTGTTGCAGTTACAATGTGGGATACGGGAAAGTGAAAGTTGTGGGCCTGCTACTGGCAAGGGGTCTGGGTGGTGGTCTGGTGGATCGGTGGTCTGGAGGCAACGCATCTGCCTAGACAACAAAAAGTCCAGGTTGAAAGTGTGCGGTGGTTCGATCCCTGTTTGGGCAGAAACTTTTCTCCCATCCATTAGATCACGAGTGATGGTCTGGGTGTTAGTCTTTCAGATGAGACGATAAACCAAAGTCCCATGTGTTACACGTAATTATTCAGCACACATAAAAGAACGCACGGCAACAAGGGAGTTTTTCCTGGCAAAATTCTGTAGAAAAAAGCCACTCTGATAGGGAAACAAATACAGTTACAGACAGGAAAAAAATAAATAAAATAAAGGGTGGCGCTGCTCTTGTGGCGACGCGCTCTCCTCAGGGAGAGCAGCCAAAATTTCATGCAGAGAAATCTGCCATGACTTAAGTGGTATAAATAAATAAATAGATAAAAATAAATATTTTGAAACAGAAGCAAGATCAGTCAGTTGGGGTTAATCTGGACAGCATGCCATTAACTTGATAGTAGGTAAAAATGGGTTGCACATGGACAAATTTCACCACTAGTGAATGTCAGAGCTCTAGCCGTGGAAGAACAAAAGCCACCCCCCGTCTCTCTTGTCAGGAATTCCCCATAGAATTTTGATCATTTGTGATCGATGGATGCTTTTCAGAAGTATGTTGCACAAGAGTGTAAAGATGGAATAGTCTGTATTTGTTGTTATTGCTGTTGTTGTTGTTTGTTGTTGTTGAGTGTTCTAATAATAATAATAATGTATGGAATTTATATAGCGCTGAATCTTGTAAAGCAACAAATCAAAGCACTCAGATGACTTAAATTTTTTTTTAAGCGTGTGTATGCGGTTTTTAAAATTTTATCATCTGTTCCCACCGGCACACAATGGCCTACTCTTTCGAACAGCGGAACAGGATTTAACGTGTGCGCAAGATGTTCTGCGTGCGTTCGCACACGGAGCGTTCGCACACGGGGCCTCGGTTTATAGTCTCATCCGAAGGACTTTGGGGGAAGTGGAGTCTGCACTGATGTTAACTCCAGGGGAAAATATCCCCTTGAACGGGAATCTAACCCGGGTCGTCAGATTGCGAGCGCAATGTTCTAACCACTAGGCTGTGTGTGTGTGTGTGTGTGTGTGTGTGTGTGTGTGTGTGTGTGTGTGTGTGCAGTCCTGATGCGAAGTACGAGTTCATCAACAGTGTGGATTTCCCCCTGGACTCGTTCACCTGCAGTCTGCTGGTGAACGGTGAGGTGTTCATCGCCAACGCCGCCAGCAAGAAGATCGCGCGGCTGAAGGCGGCCACCGACGCCATGAAACTCATGTTCGGCTACGTGTGGGACCCCTGTTGTGGTGAGTGTTGGGTGAGAACAACTGGAAGTCTGTGTGTGGTGTGTGTGTGTGTGTGTATAGGGGTGGGGGGTGGGTGGGGGGGGGGGGGGTGGAGGGTGTCAGTGTGGTGTGTTTGGGGGGTGGGGGAGGGAGGGGGAGGGTGTCAGTGTGGGTGTGTGTGTGTGTGTGTGTGAGTGAGGGGGAGTGCATCAGTGTGGTGTGTGTGTGTGTGTGTGTGCTTCTTCTTTAAGTTAACGTCTTTTCACATTACGTGATATTAGACAAGTGTGTGTGTGTGTGTGTGTGTGTGTGTGTGATGTGTGTGTGTATATGTGTAGGGCTGTCAGTGACGTGTGTGTGAGGGGGAGGGTGTCAGTGGTGTGTGTTTGTGAGGGGGGTGGTGGTTGTCAGTGTGGTGTGTAATATTCATAATAATAATCATAATAAATGGAACTTATATAGCGCTATATCTTGCAAAGACAAATCAAAGCACATAGTCAAAATCAAAGTGTGTGTGTATGTGTTCGTTCATTCTTGTATTTAATGTCTGTTCACTATAAGTGATATTAGACAGTGTGTGTATATGTGTCAGTGTGTGTGTGTGTTTGTGTGTGTGTGATGGGGAGGGTGTCAGTGTGAAGTGTGTGTGTGTATGTGTGTGTGTGTGTGTGCATGCGGGGGAAGTTATCACTGTTGTGTGTGTGTGTTTGTGTGTGCAATCATGAGTTAGATGTATTTGTGTACAATCATATACCTTCCCTCTGACACACTGGCTGCATAGATATTCCTGCATATTGACATGTATACATGTATAGGTGCATAGAAGTGGGAAGGAAATTTGTTAACCAAGGAAAGGAATCACGTTTAGTGGTTTTATTGCCTCTGGAAAGTAGTTGCTTCCCTTGCATTGTTGTAGAGCTCTTGAGGGGTTTTGTTGTTGTTTTGTTTGTTTTTTTAATTTTTATTTTAGAGGTTGGTGAGTGGTTGTGAGGAATGTGAGATGGGATGGATGCATATATAATGTATGTGTTTTGATAGAAGCATGAATTTGGAGTGTTCGAATGTTAGAGAGTATGTTTTCTAAGAGATATATAGTAGAGAGAGAGAGAGAGAGAGAGAGAGGGAGAGAGAGAGAGTGTTCTTCAGTGTAATGTTCACAGAAGTGATATTAGACAAAAAAGATACCTGATATGGTAGTGCTATACACTCTTCCATGCCAAAGTTGGATGTGCTGGGCCTGATTTTGTCAGGCGCTTAACGGCAGCGCAACGCATTTTTGCTTCTATGACAGACAAAAAAGTTGCCGACTGAAATGTTCAACGAAGATGAAGACAAAGTGCACTGTTCTAGCCATCTTCATTCAGATCATTCCAGCATGTGGATTTGTGCACTGGTTCTGTTTTGTATCATCCATACCATCGACCATTCGTAACCTTCTTTTTCTATAAAAGTTGAAATCCACACCCTTAGTTCACCAGATGCTGCCGAGATTCAAACCCACATCATCATGGACCCATGGGATTGAAGTTGAACAGTCTTAACCACTCGGCTCTGGCATCTGTCATTCAAGAATATGAATAAAATCACCGTCAGCCATAATGCCCAGCCCAGGCTTGAACTCGAGATAGGTAGATGATAAATCTTGTTCTCAGCCACTGTGATATCTTGTACCCCCTTTTGGATGTTGAATAATTATCCTCTACAAACTCCAGATCACCAACAGTACATCAAAACTGACGTGTCGAGAGTGGATACATGTACAACTTCTGATGGATATATATAACATCTGACACATGGAGTATGAAATAATCAGCTGAAAATGGCATGAGCCGACAAGCTATACTCATGAGTGAGAGGGTGGGAAGGTGGAAATAAATATGATAATGTGACAAGGCTCGGGGGCATTGACAAATGGACTGATAGAAAGAGAAATAGGAGGATGATTTGTGATGGCATGTGTTTGTGAGAGAGAGAGAGAGAGAGAGAGAGGAGAGAGTGAGAGAGAGAGAGAGAGAGAGAGAGAGAGAGAGAGAGACAGACAGACAGACAGACAGACAGACAGACAGACAGACAGATGGACAGAAACAGATAGAGAGAGAGAGACAGAGAGAGAGAGAGAGAGAGAGAGAGAGAGAGAGAGAGAGAGAGAGAGAGAGAGAGAGAGAGAGTGCATCTGTGTATAATGATGTGTGTGTGTACTCTGTGTGTGTTTGTGTGTGTGTACAATGTGTGCGTGTGTGTGTGTGTGTGTATGTATGTGCATGTGTGTGTGTGTATGTCATTATGTCAGTGTGTGTGTTCTTGTGTTTGTGTATTTAAATATATATGTATGCATACACATTGCCCACATATCACTGTACAAATGTGTGTGTGTGTGTTATATATATATATATATATATATATATATATATATATATATATATATTTATGTATGTATGTATGTATGTATAATATGTAATTATAGATATCATGTGTGTGTGTGTGTGTTGGCTAGGCTATTGTACCCATGGATCTCTATGTAGGTGTGTGGTATTGTGAGAGGATTGCAGAGGAGTCATAGAAAGGAGAACATAAAAACACTCTGCTGTTTTTCTGCGTGATGCTGCAGTTGTATCTTTGGCAGACTATCAGACCTCTCTCCCCTTCCCTCCCACTCCTTCTCACCCCCGTCCCCTCTTGTTCTCCTAAAAGAAAAAGAGAAAAGTTTTTTTGCTTTTTGTTGTTGATAATGGTATTGGGTGGCATGATTTTTTAAAATTAATTTTTTCGTGTTCATTTTTGAAACAAAATTTAAAAATATAAGGTGAGATTGTGTGTGTGTGTGTGCGTGTGTGCGTGCGTGTGTGATTTGCAGGTATTTCTTGAAATTTCAATTGTCTTTCACAAGTGTAGGTTGTGTCTTTTAAAGAAATGTGTATACTTTAAAAAAATTGTCTTGATTCTTTAATACTGTTTGCTTATGATTATGTGATGAACTCTTGCTTTTTAGTTACTGTTAGTATTCATATTATTTTTGGGTGTATTGCTGTTAGGTTTATTCTCCTGTTCACTTTGTGTGTCTTTAATTTTTTACGTCTGTTCACTTAAAGTGATATTAGACGATAGGAGGGGGCAGGGGGGGGGGGGGGGGGGGGGGGGGGGGATGGGGGGGGAGGGAGGGGGGGGCAGTATAATGAGATAAGGGCTTTAAGTAGAAAAAATACGCCGTTTTCACTTTGTTTGTAATCCTCCATACCCCAAAAGGGGTGAAAGGAATTAAGTCTTGAATCTTGAATCTTGTGTGTGTGCATGTGTGTGTGTGTTCTTTTTTCTTTTCTTTTATTCTTTTATATCGAGGATAATGGAATAAGCACCTATGTGCTTTTTTACATCCAGTCCCCGTGTGTATGCGGTTTTGTAAATTGTCATCTGTTCCCACCGGCACACAATGGCCTACTCTTACTAAAAGCGGAACATGATTTTAACGTGTGTACAAGATGTTCTGCATGCTTTCGCACACGGGGCCTTGGTTTATAGTCTCATCCGAAGGACTCTGTGTGTGTGTGTGTGTGTGTGCGATGCGCTAGGCCTGACGTGTCAAGCGCTTAACGGCAGCGCAGCACATTTTCGCTCATATGACAGACAACAAATAGTTGCTGTCTGAGCGCTCGACGAAGAAGAAATTTTCTGAGCTGATAATGCATGAAGTAAACTAAGCATCAAGCTAGTTCAGAAAGTACTCCAGGATACTTTACATCACTTCTTCTTCTTCTTCTTCTTCTTCTTCTTCTTCTTATTCCTTTTTTGTCATGTTTCTCCCAGGGGAGGTTTGACATAAGCCTTCTCCATCTCTCTCTGTTTTGAGCTTCCTCCTTATTTATGCCCCTTTCTCTAAGATCATCTGCAATACAGGCAGCCCAGGTTTAGCTAGGTCTTTACTTTAGGATACTTTACATCACTAACGCACCCTTTCCTTGCAACACAATCTCATAATAATAAGAAAGGAGGTGTGAGGGTTGGAAGGTGGGTGATGTTTGTTGTTGTTGGTCTCTGC
>CM054162.1:6207328-6212328 GCA_028751875.1 Rapana venosa
ACACAACACACACACACACACACACACACCACACACACACACACACACACAAAACAAATACCCCAGCAATCAGAGAGAGGGGGAAGATTCCAGAAGCAGCCCTCCCTGTTTCTTGAATCCACAACTGTGAAAGGGCAGCAGGAAATGCACAGGTCGCCTGTGTTGTCCTGTGTTTGGTCTGAATGTGCCTTTTTTTCCCCTTCTTCTCATAGTGGATGGAATGCATACTCTCTCTATATATATTCTGTCTGTCTGTCTGTCTGTCTGTCTCTCTCTCTCTGTCTCTCTCTCTCCTCCTCCTCTCTCTGTCTCTCTCTCTCTAGCTCTCTCTCTCTCCTCCTCTCTCGCTGTCTCTGTCTCTCTGTCTCTGCCTCTCTAGCTCTCTCTCTCTTCCTCTCTCTCCCTCTCTTTCCCTCTGTCTCTGTCTCTCTCTCTCTCTGGGGACCAGGGGACTGGATGTAAATAAAGCACATGGGTGCTTATTCATTATCCTCGAAATAAAAGAATTTGATTTGATTTGATTTGATCTGATTTCATTTGATCTCCCCCCCCCCCCCCCACCCCCTTAGCAATATTCACACAGTCTAATAGCTAATTGTTTATCTAGTGCATAGTCCAAGACTTGATCACTGTGGCTATGATTCACTTGAATCGGTTGTTGGTATGTTTGTTTAGATGGTTTTGTTTGTTTGTTTTCTTTTCTTCCATATACTATGGTACTTTACATACCAGTATGTTGATTCCTCTCCTTCCCCCAAACTCCCTGTATTGTGGCCTAAGGCCAATGTACAGATTAAACATGTTCAGAGTTCTGTTGATTCCTCTCCTTCCCCCAAACTCCGTGTATTGTGGCCTAAGGCCAATGTACAGATTAAACATGTTCAGAGTTCTCTCTCTCTCTCTCTCTCTCTCTCTCTCTCTCTCTCTCTCACTCTCTCTCTCTCTCTCTCTCCCCTCTCTGTCTGTTTGTCTGTCTGTCTGTCTGTCTTTTCCTTCCTTCCTCTGTGTGTGTGTGTGTGTGTGTGTGTGTGTGTTTACTCACGCATGTATGTACACATGCATGCATACTTGCACATATGCATGCACACACACACATACACACACACACTCATACACACACACACACATGCACACACACACATACACATACACACACATGCTCACACACACACACACCATACACATACACACACACACCACACACACACACACACACACACACACACACACACACACACACACACACACACACACACAGATGAAAAGAACAGAACAGAAAACATGAAATACGAGCGACAAAGTTAATCAAAAGACAGCTTCACAAACAAATGAGCCTAATCACTAGAAAGTCTGAGTGATAAAAAAACAAAAGAGAATAAAGCAAAATAAAATAAAATTGCCATCAATAGCCTTTTCCCCCTCATTTTCTTTCAGTGTGTGTGTTGTGTGTGTGTTGTGTTGTGTTGTGTGTGTGTGTTTTGTATGTGTGTGTGTGTGTTTATGTGGTGTGTGTGTTTGTTATTCTTTCTTTTTTGTTTTGTTTGTGTATGTGTGTGTGTGCGTGTGCGTGCGCGTGTGCATGGTGTGCGTGCGTGCGTGTGTTCTGTGTGTGGTGGTGGTAGTGGTTGTGTGTGTGTGTGTGTGCGCACACGCATGCATGGATGCGTCTGTGTACGGGTGGAAGATGGGATGGGGAGGGGGGGTTTGTTGTTTCGATGAAAGAACTGGCTGCCTTACATTGCTAGCTTAGGCTTAGGTTCTGAGAAGGTGTCTCGTGTGTGTGTGTGTTTGTGTGTGTGTGTGTGTGTGTGTGTGTGTGTGTTGTTTGAGGGGGGTGTTTTTGGTTAGAGAATTCTGATAAGGGGTGTGTGTGTGTGTGGGGGGGGGGGGGGGGGGTGGGGTGGGGGTGGAGGGGGGATGCTTCTGTTGAGAAAAATAACTGGCTACCTTATAATAATATTGTCAGTTTAGGCTGAGGTTCTGATAAGGTAGGGTGTGTGTGTTTATTTATTTATTTTTTTTATATCGAGGATAATGGAATAAGCACTCATGTGCTTTTTTTTACATCCAGTCCCCGTGTGTGTTGTGTATGTTGTGTGTGTGTGAGGGAGGGGGGGGGTCTGATGAGAGAACTAATTGGCTGCCTTAAAATTAAAATGAATAACATTGTCAGCTTAGGCTGAGGTTCTGATAAGGTATGAGGTGAGAGAGAGGAGGGAGAGAGAGAGAGAGAGAGAGAGAGAGAGAGAGAGAGAGAGAGGGGAGGGAGGAGGGGGGGAGGGAGAGAGAGGGGTGTTTCTGATGAGAGACCTAACTTTTCTCAGTGGTGGCATTTGGGATCTTTGCTTCTTTTTTTTGCCTGTGTGTGTGTGAGCGAGAAAAAATTAGGGTTTGCTTTTGTCCTTTGTTGGGTTTGGGAGTGGGTGTGTGGGTGGGTGGTGGTGGGGGATGGTAAGGATTGAATCTGAAGGTTTGTAGCCTTTCCTGTGACTTCTGGCTTGTAGCTGTGTGTGCTCGTGGTTGGTTGTGTGTGTGTGTGTGTGTGTGAAAGTGCGCGCGTGAGCATGCACAGGCTTATTCAGAAAGACGAAAAAATAATAAAGGGAAAAAAGACTTTCAGTCTGTATGACACATTTTCTTTTCTCTCTCTCTCTCTCTCTCTCTCTCTCTCTCTCCTCTCTCTCTCTCTCTCTCTCTCTCTCTCTCTCTCTCTCTCTCTCTCTCTCTTCTCTCTCTCTCTCTCTCTCTCTCTCTCCTCTCTCTCTCAGTTTCTCTTCCGTTCTCTCTCTCTGCCTGTCTGTGTTTGTGCCGCTAAGTCTAATATCGCCCCTCCCTCCTTCCACCCCCCCTCCCCCCCTCTCTCTCTCTTTCCCCCCTCTCTCTGTCATGTCTGTCTGTCTCTGTCTCTGTTTTTTTCTGTTCATTTTTTCTTTTCCTATTTTTTAAAAGAAAACAAAATCATGTTGTTTCGAAAGCCTTAAGAATCGAAGGTTGTGAACTTTTGCCCCATGTCGATCAGATTGAAATGATCCGAGTCATTTTTGGAAAATTAAGTCTCAGGGTTGTGTCAAATTCTGTGTCTTATTTTATTTAATTTTTTTCTTTCTGTTTCCATGAACAGAGCTAGCCCCCCCCCCCCCCCCCCCCCCCCCCCCCCCCCTTCCCGCCCGCACTCAAGTGTTAAGTCAAAAATACTTTAATCCCCACTCTCCATCCCCACTCTCCCACCCCTACTCTCCCTCCCTGTTCTGTTTTGCGTGCTGATGTGCATTGTGTTATGTCATGTCAAAGGCTGGAGTTTTCGCGCAATGAATGTTTAAAAAGACTCTCACACGTGAAAGCTTTAAGAGAGAATTCCGATAGAAGAGAGAGAGAGAGAGAGAGAAGAGAGAGAGAGAGTAGAGAGAGAGAGAGAGAGAGAGAGAGAGAGAGAGAGAAAAGAGAGAGCTGACTTTGCGAGTGGTTTGTCGTCATGTCGCTGTAATTATTATTATCATTATTATTAACCTCTCTCGCTCTGAGAGAATGATGGAGAAACTTGTAGAGAGATCTTTTGCAAGAATTCACGTTCTTACGAACAGACAGATGGACGGACGGAGGGACGGATCGATGGATGGATGGACAGACGGATGAATGGATGGATGGATGGATAGATGGACAGACAGAGAGATAGTTAGATAGATAGATGGATGGATGGATGATGGATGGATGGATGGACGGATGAATGGATGGATGGATGGATGGATAGATGGACAGACACTGACACAGAAAGATAGATCTAGAGAGGTAGGGAGGGAGAGGGAGAGAGAGAGAGATTTTCTTTTTTTCTTTCTTTTTTTCGGGGATAATGGAATAAGCACCCATGTGGTTTTTTTACATCCCATCCCCGTGTGTATGCAGTTGTGTAAATTTTGTCATCCGTTTCCACCGGCAGACAGTGGCTTACTCTTTCGAAAAGCGGAACGGGTTTTAGCGTGTGCGCAAGATTGTTCTGCGTGCGTTGGCACACGGGACTAAGGTTTATAGTCTCATCCGAAGGAGTTTTGGGGAGAGTGGAGTTGTGTGTGTGTGTGTGTGTGTGTGTGTGTGTGTGTGTGTAGTAGTAGTAGTAACAGACACAACTGAAAAATGTAAGTAGAGAGAGAGAGAGAGAGAGAGAGAGAGTAGAGAGAGAGAGAGAGAGTGAGAGAGAGAAGAGAGAGAGGAGAGAGAGAGAGAGAGAGTGTGAGTGAGTGAGTGTAATATTTTCGTAACTTATTTTTGTTGTGGTTTTTGTTATACAATAACATTTTGGTTTTTTTGTGTGCTTTTCCTTATCCTTTTCACTAAAATACTAAGCAGTTCGGCAACCCCCTTCATGTATGGGCCAGTGGCCTTTTTGTGAATAAATTTTTCGAGTTCGAGATCTCTCTCTCTCTCTCTGTCTCTCTCTCTCTCTCTCTGTCTCTCTCTGTCTCTGTCTCTCTCTCTCTCTCTCTCTCTCTCTCTCTCTCTCTCTCTCTCTCTCCTCTCTCTCTCTCCTCTCTCTCTCTCTCTCTCTCTCTCTCGTAACCATGTTCTGGAATCCATGACATGACTATTTGGGCTGAAATTTGTTATTTTCTCGGTATTTGATATGTGTTTTGTGTCCAGCCCCCCTCCCACTGTCCCCTATGAATGGGCATCTTGCTTATCACAATAGACCTTCAACGTATACAAAACTCCGCAGCTCGACTAGTTCTCAGAAAGAAAAAAATCTGAGCACATTACCCCTCTCTTGCGATCTCTCCACTGGCTGCCTGTGCCACAGAGAGTAAATTATAAGATCAGTACCCTCTGTTACAAATGTCTCCACCAAACAGCACCCTCCTACCTCTGTGAATGCCTCAACCTGTACTTTCCTTCACGTTCCCTCCGCTCTACTGCAGATACCTTGTGCCTTCGAATACCTAGATTCAACCAATCCACTGTTGGCCGCCGCTCTTTCTCTATTTCGGGTCCATCGACCTGGAATGAGCCCC
>CM054162.1:6219828-6224828 GCA_028751875.1 Rapana venosa
CAAGACGGTTGTTTAATATTTTAGCACACGTTTTTCCAATTATACTGATTAATGAACCCCCTCGATAATTGTTGGGTTTATTAATGTCTCCAGCCTTATGGAGGGGTACAATGATAGCATCAGTCCATGCACTTGGGTATTGCTGTGTATCGTATATGTAATTAAACAACTTCAACAGAAAAGGCAAAATCTGTTGTAAGGAGGTTTTTAACATTTCGGCTAGGATATTATCTGGTCCTGGAGCCTTGTTTACTTTCAAGGATCGACCTGCTTTTATTATTTCCTCTACATCGATTGGTCTGTCTAACTCCTCCACATACACCTAGCTATCTACCTTATGAACTGGAGTTTGTTCAGATGGTTCACACGCTTTGAACACTGATTGGAAGTGATCAAATCATTCCTGATCAGTAATTTCTGACCTGCGATGTTGAGTTTTATCTATACTTTTTACCTTTTTCCAGAACTCTCCACAATCTTGTTTAGCTTTGGAGACTAAACTGTCCAATTTGTTTTCCTGAAACGCTTTTTCTTTTCACAAAGTAGAGACGCCTGTATGTCCGTCTACCGATCACATACTGTACCCTGCATTCAGATTTTACTGTTTTCATTTTACTACGGACAAACTTCCTCCACCATCGTCTCATCTCTTGTTTAGCAATTCTCCATTCAGAATCGAACCAACCATTCTGTTTGGGGCCAACGCGTATCTTACGTTTCATACATTCGGCTGCCGGAATTAGACCTTTATTTAAACACGACACTGCAGCATCCTCGGACACTGATGTGAGATTAACAGATGCTTTTTCCAGTACATTCTGAAAATAGTCACTTTGTAAAGTTTCATTAAATTGTACTTCCTTCTCTCTGTCCCAAATAAGTTTTTCTATATGTTTTTATAGGTTTGCTAACATTTGTCTCATAATTAAAAGTTAATTCCACTGGCATATGTTTAGAATTGAACATTTCCCCAATTTCTAAATGAATTGTATTCTGCTTCATGTCCGGTGCACAGAGTTAATAGTCAATAACACTGCACCCAGTTGAACTCACGTAAATGTAATGGACTTGTCCATCCCCTGCACATGAGCCGTTCAAAATCGTGAGATTGCTCACAGCACAAAGCTGCAGGAGAAGACTACCAAAACAGTGCACAGTCTCATCTTGTGGCTGCCTGTTCTGACACAGATCCAACTGTACCAGATCGTCCACATTATCCGTTTCTTGTGGGGTGGCGTTTAGCATACCAGTTCTTGCGTTGAAGTCACCACACAGAAGTAGTTCGCATGAGTCTTCTAGTGATTCCACATGGTTTAAAATACACTCTTCCACTAGACTTATGCCTGATTGAAAATTAATGTGAGTCTGTTTGTAATACTGACTATCGTATGGACATACGTATACACCACAAAATATTACGTGGTTTTTTTCCGCTACCCAGCATGCTTTTGTCAAAATTGATAAGTACAATATTATCATTAGACGTATCAACTGATTTAACAAATGTCTCTAACCCCTGTTTTACCAAAATAAGTACACCCCCACTACGTCTGCCTTGCTGAGAAAGTTCTACTGCTGGGGTCATAATATATACTGGGCATAGTTTGGGAAACAGTCAAGTGGTTTCCTAGTTTTCAGAGAAGTTTCTGTAAAACAAACAGTATCAAAAATCAAAATATACTGAAAAAACTCTGACTCTGACAATTTCGAAATCAGACCCTCTATGTTCCAATTCAAAATTTTCAACTTCCTTGCTGAAGCAATTACAGCTATCTCCTTATCCTCTTCATTGACACAACAGTTATTCACAGAATGGTGGTTAGTGTTTGTACTTACGTCATCACTCAGAGTTGGCTTGTGCTGTAATGTGTTGTATCTAACAGTGCTGCCAATGGAAAGTGTCGTGCTTTTCTCACCATCAGTACCAACTGTACCCTCCCTCCTACCTGTGTCACCGTGCTGTTGTAGTCTCTGCTCTGTTCTGGCATCTTCCTGGCGTCACTGCTGTGGTTGTCTTTTCTGCATCATGGGGTCAGTTCTGCCTTGACGTAGGTCCAGAGATTTCTGTTGGCCTCGCCGGCCCCTCAGCATCCTGGAGGGAGTTGGTGGTGGCGCCCTTCCCTCTTCATGTTGCCGACTGTTGGTGCCCTGGTCAGGAGATGGGTCTTCCACGACCAAACCCCCGTGGTGACTTCCGACTGTAGATGCCTGTTGGCTTGCTACCCTGTATCCCGTCTCTCTCTCTCTCTCTCTCTCTCTCTCTCTCTTCTCTCTCTCTCTCTCTCTCTCTCTTTCTCTCAAGATTCAAGATTTTATTTCAAGAAAAAACCTCTCTCTCTCTCTCTCTCTCTCTTCTCTCTCTCTCACTCTCTCTCTCTCTCTCTCTCTCTCTCTCCTGAGTTAGACAGTGCGGTGAAGCATCCGGTATGTACGGATTGCAGGGGGTCTCAACTCTTGTCACCACCCTCTCCTGTGACAGGTGGAGCGTGCATTCTGGCAGGTTGGGTTTCCGTCTGCCTCCCTTCCCTTGAGAGAGAGGATGCCGACTGTTGTGGTGTGGGAGAGGCGTGTGGAAGAGATGACACAGCGAGGTCAGGTGAACAGGGCGATGAAGGAGGGGCAGTGAAGGAGGAAGGGATACCTGGACTAAGGCATTCAGAACATCTTGGGCACTCGTTAAATCCTGTTCCGCTGTTCGAAAGAGTAGGCCATTGTGTGCCGGTGGGAACAGATGACAAAATTTAGAAAACCGCATACACACGTATTAAAAAAAATCTGAGCGCTTTGATTTGTTTCTTTACAAGATTCAGCGCTATATAAATTCCATACATTATTATTATTATTATAAGGAAGGGGGAGGGGTGGGTATGGGAACCAGGGGACCATGGGTGTGCAGGCTGGCTGGGAGTACAGGAAGCACACGATGCCTGATTTCTTGAGTGTTCTTCTTGATCGCTGTCGGTATCGTCAGACTGTCTGGTGTCAGGCTGATGCTGGTAACGAGGTTTGTTGTGGACGAGTCCTGACCCTCTGTTCAATGCTGTGTGGCCGTATTTCTTCCATCTCACTGATTGTGGAACGTTGTTCTGTTAAGTCATCGGCCATACGAATTCCAGCTTTCTTCATGTTCTCCCGTGTTTGTCGGTTACTCAATCTTTTCTTGTTCCTGTTCCTCAGCAAAACTGTCAACAAAGGTTGCGGTCGAGCTTGGCCTTCTGTTTGCTGACCTAGTCTGTAGACCACCGAAAAATCGTCATCACCCGACCAGGTGTTTGAGGCATCTTGCCGGTTTAGCAGACGTACCAGTGTCTGTGTGCAGTCCTCTCTTGCGGTCCTGGTTGTGGGTTCCTGTAGTCCATAGAAAACAATGCTGTTTCTTCTTGACACTACGTGCTGTTGAACAAGAGCATTTTATGTTGTTTTCAGCCTGTTCTCACATTGTTTTACATCCTTCTTCAAGTCCGATATTTTTCGTTCTCTTTTCTTGAGCTGTTCAGCAATTGTCTTGAAGTGGACAGAACATGCTGGAGACAGTAGCAGACAAGAGATCTGATGTCGGCTGCAGTGCTGTCAAAGCGGTTGCAGATGGAACTTTTTACATCAGTTGTAAATCAAATCTTGAGTTTACAAATCTTGAGTTGAAGGACCAGGTTTAAGTTCAATGTCTGCTGCGAGACACAAGAAAAGGCTGGAAGAAAGATTCACATACCTTTTCTGGCTGGCATCTTGTCTTGTATCTGAGGCTGCTGCACCACCGTCACTCCTCCTGCACTGTCATTGTCCTTTGATGTAATGCAAGCCAGTGTGGTAGAACACTTTGGCCTACCTCAGTCAAACATTTTCCTGCAAATCCTCCCCTCCAGTCGTAAACACACTGTTCATGTCCACCACTGTCGTGATGAATTGTTTGTACTCATTTCACAGCCAGCAGAAAAACCACAGTGCAAACAGTGCTCACAATCAGATGATGGGACAAATCATTGTCAAAGTCTCACTTTGGAAATGGTGAATATGGCTTAGACATTCGAGCTTGAAATGATTTTTCACATTTTCTTTTCAAAATCCTCATTAAAATTGGCTGGAATGTTCCAATTTTTACACGATAGAGATCGTTAGAGCATGACATCTTCCGAATATAAAAAATTCCTGTGTTTTTCTGGTATCAATTAGACGTAAATCGAATGAATTGTCACAGCTCCAATTAAACACCTCTTACCTGGACAGGTGCGAAGTGTTCACCCCTGAGGAGATAGATAGATAGATAGAGAGAGAGAGAGAGAGAGAGAGAGAGAGAGAGAGAGAGAGAGAGAGAGAGAGAGAGAGAGAGAAAAGACCAACAAACCAGAAGCAAACACTTGATAATCTTAGACCATGAGTGGTGGTCTGGGTGCTTGTCTTTCAGATGAGGCGATAAACCGAGGTCCCGTGCGTTACACATAATTATTTAGCGCACGTAAAAGAACCTGTGGCAACAAGAGAGTTGTCCCTGGCAAAATTCTGTAGAAAAAAAGCCCCTCTGATAGGGAAACAAAAACAGTTTGCAGACAGATAAAAAAAGATTGGTGGCGCTGCTCTTGTGGCGACGCGCCCTCCCCGGGGAGAGCAACCCGAATTTCACGTAGAGAAATGTGCCGTGACTTAAAGTGGAATAAATAAATAAGTAAGTAAATAAATAAATAAATAAATACATGACCGGGAAGCTAAAGGTGGAGTGTAGCCATCAGGCAGGAACAGTAACTGTGTAGGTGAAAGAGAGAGGGAGAGAGAGGCCAGTGAAAGCTGTACTGAGGTGCCAGAATTGTGAGTGAGAGACACATGCCTGCCATGTGCTTTGCCCGTCTTGGTTCTTATGGTGTGTGTGTGTGTGTGTGTGTGTTGTGTGTGTTGTGTGTGTATGTGCGCGCGCGCGTGCGTGTGCGCGCGCGCGTGCGTGTGTGTGCGTGCGTGTGTGTGTGTGTTAGAGAGAGAGAGAGAGAGAGAGAGAGAGAGAACTCTGAACT
>CM054162.1:6232328-6234828 GCA_028751875.1 Rapana venosa
GTGCTTTTTTTTTTTACATCCAGTCCCCGTGTATATGCGGGTTTTGTAAATTCTTTCATCTGTTCCCACCGGCACACAATGGCCTACTCTTTTCGAAAAGCGGAACAGAATTTAACGTGAGCACAAGATGTTCCGCGTGCGTTGGCACACGGGGCCTCGGTTTATAGTCTCATACGAAGGACTTTTGGGGAGAGTGGAGTCTGCACTGATGTTAACTCCAGGGGAAAATATCCCCTTGAACGGGAATCGAACCCGGGTCTTCAGATTGCGAGCGCAGTGTTCTAACCACTAGGCTATCCCGTCCCCCAGCCTCCAGACTTATAAATATGCGAAAACAGAACTGATGGCATTGCATCCACCTTTTGGGGGGTGGGGTGGAGGGGGGAGTTCTGAAACAGCAGAAATGGCGGGAGTTGGAATGAGAGAGAGAGAGAGGGAGGGAGAGAGAGGGAGGAGAGAGAGAGAAGGAGGAGAGAGAGAAGAGAGAGAGAGAGGGGAGAGTAAAAGAGAGAGGAAGAGGGGGGTGAGATAGATAGAAAGAGAGATAGAGAGAAGAGAAGAGAGAGAGAGAGAGAGAGAGAGAGAGAGAGAGAGAGAGAGAGAGAGAGAATATGATGAGAGAGAGAATGATGACGAGAGAGAGAGAGAGAGAGAGAGAAGAGAGAGAGAGAGAGAGAGAGAGAGAGAGAGAGAGAATGACGAGAGAGAAAAACGAGAGAGAGAATGAAGAGAGAGAGAGGGAGAGAGAGAGAGAGAGAGGAGAGACAGAGAGAGAGAGAGAGAGGGGGGGGGGGAGAGTAAGAGAGAGAGAGAGAGAGAGAGAGAGAGAGAGAGAGAAGAGAGGAGAGAGAGAGAGAAGAGAGAGAAGAGAATGACGAGAGAGAGAGAATAACGAGAGACAGAAAATCAGACAGACAGACATATTCTTTTTTTTAATTTTTTTTTTAATAATCATTCTCTATTGGAATTAAAAAAAACAAAAAACATATTATATTTTTTCTGTGCAGAACTGGGACAAAACATAAGGCTGTATGTAGTGTAGCCTCCAGACACATAATCCCAGACCAAAATAGCAGTGTCCTTCATAAAGACACTGCATGGTAGCCGGCCTGAATCAACGTGAAAGGCAGGCAACTCAGGGCAGACACTGTTAGGCTAGAAATATAGTGGCACGCACGTCTAGAAGTGCGCCGCGATAAAAGACGGATGAAGACGTGCCCTCCTCTTTATTTCCTATCGCAACGCATAGTGCCACGACTAGACGCTCGGACGGAAATGGAAGTACGGACATACCACACTTCTTCAGGCTGGAAGGATGGGCCCGCCTTGCTATCAAAGCGTTCCGTTCATGCCCGCCGGGAGGAGAGGGGGGAGGGAGGAGACAGCACACAGCAAGACAGTCTGCGTTATCACCTTTGGATCTTGTTTATAAATCTGTATTGATGTGTGATAAATCTGTATTGATGTGTGTGCGTGCGTGTGTGTAGATTTTGTGTGTTTGTGTGCGTGCGTTTGCGTGTTTGTGTTTGTGCATGTGTGTGTGTGTGCGCACGCATGTGTGTTAGTTTGTGTGTGTGTCTGTGTGTGTGTGTGTGTGAGTGAGTCTCTTTTCTAGATCGGTTTATGGGATGCACTCCAAATCTCCGAAAACGCTGTCTTTTCTGTCTTCTTCTCCACCTCTACCACAACAACAAAAGTCTCTGCCGCCTGATCAGCGCCATTTTTTTTGGCAAAGACGTGGGGAGACGTGCGGACCAATATAATAACCCCTTCCGACCTCGCGGCTTATCCGTTCGCGGCGCACGGCTGTCGTACGGACCACTATATTTCTAGCCTAGTGTTTCCACTTGAGTCTTCCTTTTTTCCTTCCAGGATCAACAACCATTGCTGTCCAAGCCTTCGACGAAGAAGAAGATTTCGAGTATTATGGAATAAGCGTTTAAGTGTTTTTTGGGTTTTTTTTTTACATCTAGTCCCTGTGTGCTTGCAGTTTTGTCGTCTGTTCCCACCGGCGCACAGTGGCTTACTCTTCTTTTGAAGGTGGAAGAGGTTTTAACGTGTGCGCAAGATGTTCTGCGTGCGTTCACACATGGGGCCTCTGTTTATAGTCTCATCTGACGGACTTTGGGGGAGTGGAGTCAGCACTGGTGTTAACTCTAGAGGAAAAATCCCCTTGAATGGGTGTCTAGGTGGTGGCTCGAACCTGGGCTCGATGTCGGGCTCTCAGATCGCAACCGCAGCACTCTGACCACCAGGCTATCCCGTGTATAATAATAATAATAATAATAATAATAATCATAATAATCATCATCATCATCATCATCATCATCATCATGATGTATGGAATTTGTATAGCGCTGAATCTTGTAAAGTAAACAAATCGAAGCGCTTATTCCATTTATTACATATACAGAATAAAGTGATACGCCAATTTAGCTGCACTTTGAAAGTTGTCCCGAATAAGGGGTAAAATGCTGTTTTTGTGGGGGGTTTTGTGAGT
>CM054162.1:6244828-6254828 GCA_028751875.1 Rapana venosa
GCAGAGAAAGAGAGAAGGGAGAGAGAGAGAAGGGAGAGAGAGAAAGGGAAGGAGAGAGAGAAAAGGGAGGGAGGGAGGGAGAGAGAGAGAGAGAGAGAGAGAGGAGAGAGAGAAGAGAGAGAGAGAGAGAGAGAGAGAGAGAAGAGAGAGAGAAACTCGGAACTCGGAACTTGTTTAATGTACATCGGCCATTGGGCCACAATACAACAGGAAAAAGAACAGTATACTTTCACACCATACTCGTTTAGTTTTTTGTACCCAAAAGCTAGTCATCAGAAGCGCAGCAAGCTAAAACTCATCTCATTCATTCACACCCAAGCTAGTTGTGACAATGTAATAAAACGTGTAAGAAAACAACAATGACTGACATTTTCAGTAACAATCCTGTGTATAAACATATCAAAGTGAAACAGATTATCAATTATGTACATAAAAAGTAATTTTAAATACGTATCTTCCTTTAGCTTGATCAACATACGTTTACAAACTGTTAACGTTGAAAGTCACTTTACAATTACTAAGCATCTATTTGTAGTTGGTCAATGAACAAAACCAGAACAACTTGTCATTTAAGGAATGAATAGGGAAAGTGTACCTAGTAGATAATCACATTTATTAGTCTCTGCCAATGATTTCATTCTTAAAAGGAAAGAGAGAGAGAGAGAGAGAGAGAGAGACAGAGAGAGAGAGAGAACAGAGAGAGAGACAGAGAGAGACAGAGAGACAGAGAGAGAGACAGAGAGACAGACATATACCCCCCCCCCCCCCCCCCCCCCCCTACATACACACACACAGACGTCTGTACTCAGACTTTTGCACTAGGCCCTAGCACGACACGTCTCTCTCTCGTCCCCCCCCCCCCCCCCCACTTCCCCCCCATGGGACATGTCTGGGTCAGACACAAGGCAGCACGTACTGCCCTGAGACCCACCGGCTTGTCCATTCTGGATGATGGTCATTTATTCGTTTTGGCGGGTCATCTGATCTGAACGTGAGACTTGCCATGAATGTCCTGTTTTCGGTGAAGCGAGGAAAAACAACAAAAAAGCGAAGAAAATGCCACTGAGGAGGCAGGAACGAAGACACGAAGAACCAGCTTTTGCTTCCCTCCCTGAAACAGTCATGTTTAATTGTCTGTCTCGGTAATGTGAAGAGCCTAGTGGTTAGAACATTGCTTGCGCTCGCAATCTGACGACCCGGGTTCGGTTCCCGTTCAAGGGGGATATCTTCTTCTGGAGTAAACATCAGTGCCAACTCCACTCTCCCCCAAAGTCCTTCGGATGAGACGATAAACCGAGGCCCCGTGTGCGAACAGCACGCAGCTCAGAACATCTTGCGCACACGTTAAATCCTGTTCCGCTTTTCGTAAGAGCAGGCCATTGTGTGCCGGTGGGAACAGTTGACGGAATTGACAAAACCGCTTACACACGGGGACTGGATGTAAAGCACATAAGTGCTTATTCCATTATCCTCAATATAAAATAATTATAAAAAAAAAGACACTCAGGAAAGCAGAAAGTAGTTGGAACCAAAAAGGCTAAGAGAGATAGAGAGAGAGAGAGAGAGAAGAGAGAGAGAGAGAGAGAGAGAGAGAGAGAGAGAGAGAGAGAGACAAACACAGACAGACAGACAGACAGACAGACAGACAGACCAGTGACTTCCCTATCGGTAGGAACTACTTTAAAAATAATCATGTAATGGGGGCCCAACAAACAGGATTGAATTATGCGGCACTCTCGTCCTTGCGATGGTCTGGCACAAGCTGCTTATCAGAATTTACTACTATTTTAGCGGTGTGGCCCTACCTCAAGTGGGGGGAAATTTTGGGGACCCCAGCCCCCAATCGGGGATTAAACCCCTTTTGGGGCTATAATAAAAATTTCAACCAGGAAATTAATTACACTTTTTTGCTTTCTTTGGCAGGTGGTTTTTAAAATTTCCTCTAGACCACCGATTTCCCCTTTTTTATAATGGGGGTAGTGAAAGAGGAACATTGGGTCGAAAGAACTAAAACCCTTAAAACTTGTGATTTTATGGGCCCAGGGCAAAGCCTTTGGGGGAAATCAATTAAGAAATCAAAGGCCCCCAAGTGTTATATTTTTAATTTGGGGTTTTTGCTTTGGAAAGTTCTGCTGAAATTTTCTTCGGCCAAAGAAAACCTTACAAAAGCACCTTTTTAAAAGTAAAGGATAAGGGTGCCAAAAAATAATTTTGGTTGGTTTGGGGGTGGTTAAAGGGGGGGCAAAACCAGGGGGGAATTAGGTTAAATTTTTCCCTTTTCTAGGGCCAGCATTTTGAGGGCGGGGGCCCATCTCCTCTCCCTCGCGGGTTTCCTTCCCCGAAACCAAAGAGGCAGGGACTCGTTTTTAAACGGGGGTGAACGGGGAAATGTAACTGTAGCCAAAAGGGACCAAAACGGCCCCCCCGTACTCTCCATTTCAAGGGGGGGGGATTTTTCCCGGGAAATCCCCAGCATCCAGTATGGGATTTTAAACCCTCTCACAAATGATTTTCCCTTTTTGGGGTGAGAGAAACAAAAAGGCCCTATTCTTGGGGGGGGGGGACCCCCCTTTTTGTTACCTGTAGAAAAAGCCCAACGACAAAAAAACAGTTACCCGCAACAGGGAACAAAAACAAAACAAAAATACGAAAATAGCTCCTAAAAAGACAAAAAACAAAAAGAAAAAAAAAGGAAACGAGAGAAAGGGTTCCAAAGTTTTACAAATGCTTGAGAAGCAACCCCCTTTTTTGTTTTTCGCAGAAAACTTTAAAATTAAAAACAAAACAAAAAACAAGAAAAAAGAGAGAAAGGGTTTTTCACCTTTCACAATATCAAGGGAAACCCCTTTTTTGTGTTCTTTTTGTTTTTCCCAAAAAAAAAAACACTAACCCCCCCCCCCCCAAAACCCCCCCTTTCCCCCCCCCCCCCCCCCCCCCCCCCACAACAACCAACCAAAAACCTTTAACAAAAACCAAAACAATCACCCAAAAAAAAAAATTGGGGTTTAAGGGAAAATTTTTTTCCAGGGGGTTTACAATATTAAAAAAAATTTTTTTTAAAAAACGTTGTTTTTCTTTAAAAAAAAATTATTAAAAGTGACATGAAAAACAAAAACCCAAAAAAAATGTAAAACGGCCCCTTTTCCATGTTCCCAAAACAAAGGGGCCTCTTTTCTTTGGTTTTTAATTAAAGTTTTTTCAAAAAAGTAAAACTAAAAACAAAACAAAAAAAAGACAGAACTATTTTTCCAAAATTCACAAAAAAGTAAATGGCCCCCCCCCTTTTCCCCCCCCCCCTTTTTGAGTTTTTTTTCCCCCCCACAGAAAATTGACACCCAAAAACAAAAAAAACGGAGAATGGGGGTTCTCAAAAGGGTCAAAAATGTTAAGGATCCCCCCCCCCCCCCCCCCCCCATTTAAAAAAAGAAAAAAAAGGGTTTTGACCGTCCCTAAAAGTAAAACCAAAACCAAAAAATAAAGAATGGATTAACATTCACAGTATAAGGGCCCCCCCCCCCCCCCCCCCCCCCACCCTTTCCCCCCAATGCCACCTTTGGGCCCCAATCTATTAGTCTCAAAAACCACTCAACTCCAAGCGATTTTTTTCTCAATTTTCCCCTTTTCTCAGGGATTAATTCCAATTTCTTCCCCCCAACCCCAGGTAAAAAATTTTAAAAAAAAATTTAATTTTTTAAACTATTTTAAATTTTCAATTTTTACTGCCCCTTCTAATTTAAATTCCCCAATTCCTTTTCCCCAAATTTTCTTTAAACCCGCCCCATTATAATTAAATTTTCAATTTCCATTTTAACCCCTGCTATTAATTTTTCAAATTTTTTTTCTTGGGGCCCCACCGCATTCAAAATTTTCAATTTCCAAATTTAACCCCCAATTTTATTTAATTCCCTTTCCCCAAATTTTAAAAATTTTCCCCCTTCCCCACTATTAATTCTCAATTTCTAAATTTTCCCCTCCAAAACCCCAGCTATTAAATTTTCCAAAAGTCCCACTTTCCCCAATTATTAATTCTCAAAGTCCCCCTGCTATTAATTCTCAAACCCGTCCCCCTACATTAATTCCAATGTCTACCAAACCCCCTCTATTTAAAATTTTCAAATTTTCCCCCCCAAATTTTCCCCTTTCCCCCCAAATTTTTAATTCTTCCAAATTGTCCCCCCCAATTTTTCTAATTTAATTTCGGAATTAACCTTTTCCCAATTAATTTTAAATTTCCCCCCCATGTTTTTTACTCAACCCCATGCTATTAATTCTCAATGTCCGCTTTACCCCATATTATTAATTCTCAACTTGTCCCCATGCTATTAATTCTCAACTTGTCCCCATACTATTAATTCTCAATTTCCTCTTGTCCCCATGTTATTAATTCTCAATGTCCATTTGTCCCCATACTATTAATTCTCAACTTGTCCCCATACTATTAATTCTCAACTTGTCCCCATACTATTAATTCTCAATTTCCACTTGTCGCCATGCTATTAATTCTCAATTTCCACTTGTCCCCACGCTATTGATTCTCAATTTCCACTTGTCCCCATACTATTCTCAATTTCCACTTGTCTCCATGCTATTAATTCTCAATTTCCACTTGTCCCCACGCTATTAATTCTCAATTTCCACTTGTCCCCATGCTATTAATTCTCAATTTCCACTTGCCCCCATGCTATTAATTCTCAATTTCCACTTGTCCCCATGCTATTAATTCTCAATTTCCACTTGCCCCCATGCTATTAATTCTCAATTTCCACTTGTCCCCATGCTATTAATTCTCAATTTCCACTTGTCCCCACGCTATTAATTCTCAATTTCCACTCAACCCCATGCTATTAATTCTCAATGTCCGCTTTACCCCATATTATTAATTCTCAACTTGTCCCCATGCTATTAATTCTCAACTTGTCCCCATACTATTAATTCTCAATTTCCTCTTGTCCCTATGTTATTAATTCTCAGTGTCCATTTGTCCCCATACTATTAATTCTCAACTTGTCCCCATACTATTAATTCTCAATTTCCATATGTCGCCATGCTATTAATTCTCAATTTCCACTTGTCCCCACGCTATTAATTCTCAATTTCCACTTGTCCCCATGCTATTAATTCTCAATTTCCACTTGCCCCCATGCTATTACTTCTCAATTTCCACTTGTCCCCATACTATTCTCAATTTCCACTTGTCCCCATACTATTCTCAATTTCCACTTGTCCCCATGCTATTAATTCTCAATTTCCACTTGTCCCCATGCTATTAATTCTCAATTTCCACTTGTCCCCACGCTATTAATTCTCAATTTCCACTCAACCCCACGCTATTAATTCTCAATTTCCACTCAACCCCATGCTATTAATTCTCAATGTCCGCTTTACCCCATATTATTAATTCTCAACTTGTCCCCATGCTATTAATTCTCAACTTGTCCCCATACTATTAATTCTCAACTTGTCCCCACGCTATTAATTCTCAATTTCCACTTGTCCCCATGCTATTAATTCTCAATTTCCACTTGTCCCCACGCTATTGATTCTCAATTTCCACTTGTCCCCATACTATTCTCAATTTCCACTTGTCTCCATGCTATTAATTCTCAATTTCCACTTGTCCCCATGCTATTAATTCTCAATTTCCACTTGTCCCCATGCCATTAATTCTGAACTTGTCCCCATACTAAAAATTCTCAACTTGTCCCCATACTATTAATTCTCAACTTGTCCCCATGCTATTAATTCTCAACTTGTTTCCATGCTATTAATTCTCAACTTGTCCCCATACTATTAATTCTCAACTTGTCCCCATGCTATTAATTATCCACTTGTCCCCATGCTATTAATTCTCCACTTGTCCCCCTATTATTAATTCTCCACTTGTCCCCATGCTATTAATTCTCCACTTGTCCCCCTATTATTAATTCTCCACTTGTCCCCATGCTATTAATTCTCAACTTGTCCCCATGCTATTAATTCTCAACTTGTCCCCATACTATTAATTCTCAACTTGTCCCCATGCTATTAATTCTCCACTTGTCCCCATGCTATTAATTCTCCACGTGTCCCCATGCTATTAATTCTCCACTTGTCCCCATGCTATTAATTCTCCACTTGTCCCCCTATTATTAATTCTCCACTTGTCCCCCTATTATTAATTCTCCACTTGTCCCCCTATTATTAATTCTCCACGTGTCCCCATGCTATTAATTCTCCACTTGTCCCCATGCTATTAATTCTCCACTTGTCCCCATGCTATTAATTCTCCACTTGTCCCCATGCTATTAATTCTCCACTTAATAATAATAATAATAATAATAATAATATATGGAATTTATATAGCGCTGAATCTTGTAAAAAACAAACAAATCGAAGCGCTTGCACTCAATCATTTACAGGCATGCAACTCTCCTTAAACATAATGAGAAATCCATGCGCGCGCACTACGCACGCACACACACACACACACACACACACACGAAACAACACTTAGACGGTGAAAGATGCTGTTGAAAATTAGGGACAGATATGTGGGGGGAAAGTCTCAGGTAGGAAATAAGTGTGTTTTGAGGCTGGATTTGAAGGAATCAAGTGAAGGCTTTTGACGAAGTGAAAGAGGGAGGTCATTCCAGGTGGATGGACCAGAAACAGAGAAGGAGCGACGGCCAACAGTGGTTTGTTTGAATCTGGGTGTTCGAAAGCACAAAGTATCTGCGGCTGAACGAAGGGAACGGGATGGAGTGTACAGGTGAAGACAGTTACAGAGATAAGAGGGTGCAGATTTGTGGAGACATTTGAAACAGAGGGTATTGATTTTATACCTCAGTCTTTGTGAGACAGGCAACCAGTGAAGAGATCGCAGAAGAGGAGTGAGTGTTCAGATTTTTTCTTTCTTAGGACCAGTCGAGCTGCAGAGTTTTGTATGCGTTGAAGAGAGTGGATAGAATGATGCTGGTAGGCAGCCAAAAGAGAATTACAGTAGTCTAAACGTGAAAGAATAAGAGATGTGACAAGCTTGGAAGTTGCATCAGTGGACAGATACTTGCGAATCGCACTTACGCGCCGTAATTTTATAGTAGCAAGACTGGCAGGTCTGGGTGATGAATATTTTCATAGAGAGTGTGTTGTCAAGAACTACTCCTAAATACTTCACAGAGTTGGACAAAGGAACTGACGTATTGCCGAATTCTATTGAAGTTTTTGTGATAGAGGAAAGTTTATGTTGGGTCCCTATGAGCATGGCTTCGGTTTTATCGGCATTAAGTTGTAACTTGTTCTGAGTCATCCAGTTTTGAATGTCCCCATGCTTGTCCCCCTATTATTAATTCTCCACTTGTCCCCCTATTATTAATTCTCCACTTGTCCCCATGCTATTAATTCTCCACGTGTCCCCATGCTATTAATTCTCCACTTGTCCCCATGCTATTAATTCTCCACTTGTCCCCATGCTATTAATTCTCCACGTGTCCCCATGCTATTAATTCTCCACTTGTCCCCATGCTATTAATTCTCCACTTGTCCCCATGCTATTAATTCTCCACTTGTCCCCCTATTATTAATTCTCCACTTGTCCCCATGCTATTAATTCTCCACTTGTCCCCCTATTATTAATTCTCCACTTGTCCCCATGCTATTAATTCTCCACGTGTCCCCCTATTATTAATTCTCCACGTGTCCCCCTATTATTAATTCTCCACTTATCCCCCTATTATTAATTCTCCACTTGTCCCCCTATTATTAATTCTCCACGTGTCCCCCTATTATTAATTCTCCACTTGTCCCCATGCTATTAATTCTCCACTTGTCCCCCTATTATTAATTCTCCACGTGTCCCCATGCTATTAATTCTCCACTTGTCCCCATGCTATTAATTCTCCACGTGTCCCCATGCTATTAATTCTCCACTTGTCCCCATACTATCAATTCTCCACGTGTCCCCATGCTATTCATTCTCCACTTGTCCCCATGCTGATCTATCTCCCCCCCTCCTCCCCCGTCCCTTGCCCCCTTTCCCCCCCTGTTCACTTTGACCTAACTACATGCGGGGTACCACCAGGTGACACTGGCTGACAAACGCTTTGTTTTCAGGACACTGCTGCGTTAGCTCAATAAGCTGCCACTTGCTATGTTCATGTCTGTATTACTCAGAAATTTCTCCATGACTAATACTAATATTCTGCCCAAATGGCAGTATATGTATCATAGATTGCTTTCAGGCAAGCTCAAAGTAGTTAGTATGATATTTCACTAGAAACATTAAAACAAAATCTAGATGAAAACACACCTTTTTCATCATCTCTCTCATTCTGAGTGCCCCCCCCCCCTCCCCCACCTTTTTCATCATCTCTCATTCTGAGTGCCGCCCCCCCCCTCCCCCATCTCAATAGCGTCACATAAGTCGCAGCAAAATATCAGTCCCCCCCCCCCCCCCCCCCCCCCCAATCTTCACTATTATACTGAATCATACACGATTTGTTTTCAACACTTTCATGATCAGGATTATCTAAAAAAATTTATTTGTCACTTCTTCAGCGGTGTAAAGTCATTGACACGTTCAACGAGAAGTGTCAACCATTTTGAACAAAAACTGCCCAAGCAGTCATGCAAAATAACACAAAATACGAGCTAAAACACGATCGTTTTTGCCACGGTTTTGCAGCTGCATGTTGCCATGCAACAGGAGAGTGATCTCCATTAGTTTTGGAGTTCTTTCCCTTTAACTGTAGTCAAGGAAGCTGGCTTGTTTACGTCGGTTCGAAACCCCGGACATTTTCCGGCTTGTTGGCGTAGAAAGTGCACATTTAGTCCCGGAAAATTTCCGGGATGGGGCAGTCAAGCAGTTGACAGACACGCACGCACGCACACACGTAACTGCTCCTAACACGCACTGGCGTGTGTGTGTGTGTGTGTGTGTGTGTGTGTGTGTGTGTGTGTGTGTGTGCACGCGGGCGCGGGTGCATACACATAATACTTACGCAGACCCAAGAGATAGACAGACAGACACAGACACACACAGACACACACAGACACGCACATACAGACACGAAAACCATACACGCACAGACACAGACACACACAGACACACACACTCACCACACACACACACACACACACACACACACACACACACACACACACACACACACACACACACACACACACCAGTGCCGACTCCACTCTCCCTAAAAGTCCTTTGGATGGGACTATAAACCGAGGTCCCTTGAGCGAACGCACGCGGAACATCTTGCGCACATGTTAAAACCCGATCCGCTTTTTGGAAGAGCAGGCCATTGTGTGCCGGTGGGAACGGATGACAAAATTTACAAAACTGCATACACACGGGGACTGAATGAAAAAAGCACATGAGTGCTTATTCCATTATCCTCGAAATATAAAAATAAAATAAATAAGACCAGAGAGAAAAATATAGACACAGACACAGACACACATCTCTCTCTCCTCTCCTCTCTCTCTCTCCTCATCTCTCTCTCCTCCTCTCTCTCTCCTCTCCTCATCCCTCTCTCTCTCTCTCTCTCCTCTCTCCTCCCCCCCTCCCCCCCCCCCCCCCCCCCCCCCCCCCCCCCCCCGCCCCCTGATTGGGTCTCAAACAAAAAACAAATGTTATCTGTTACTTTATACTCTACCATTCCCCACACAAGCTTTTCAGAAACGGGTAACTGACTGATCCACCTACGACGCTACTTGCTGAAATTATCGCTGATTCTTATTCTGGCTTTAATAAGAACGTATCACAGTTAAGGACACTTCATTTGATATCGTCATTATTCCTGGTTGTTTTCTGTACTTTTTTGGGATAATTTTTAAAGGTTATTTTCATCTCTTGACGCGTTTTCGTTTCTGGCTGAAATATCACCCACCCCCATAGTGCTAGAATTTCACCATCTAGGGGGGAACAGAGATGGAAAGAAAATAAAGATAATAAAAAGATAATGGTGGATTGTAGGTCAGGGTTATATTTAGGATCATGACCTCACTATAC
>CM054162.1:6264828-6297328 GCA_028751875.1 Rapana venosa
AGAGAGAGAGGAGAGAGAGGGAGGGAGGAGAGGAGAGAGAGAGAGAGAAGAGAGACAGAGAGGAAGAAGGGGGGACGAGAAGAGAAGGAGAGTAGAGAGAAGGAAGAGAGAGAGACGAGGAGAGAAGAGACGAGAGAGATAGAGAGAGACGAGGACGAGAAGAAGCGGGAGGGGGGGAGGGAGGGAGAGAAGAGAGAGAGAGAGAGAGAGAGAGAGAGAGAGAGGGGGGGAGGAGGGAGGGAGAGAGAGAGTAGAGGGATGAGAGAGAGGAGAGGAGGGGGGGGGGGAGGGAGGGGGGGAGAGAGAGAGAGGAGAGGAGGAGAGAGGGGGGGGAGGGGGGGGAGGGATGGTGTAGGGAGATGATATGTTGAGTGGGGGGGGGGCAGGAAGCATGGGAAGGTGTGGTAGGTGGTTGGTGTGGCTATCTTGTGGTATGATTGCTTCTCATCAATAACAGATCGGCCGTCAGGGGTGATCACTTCTCTGGAAAGATTTGTGCGTAATTATTCAGTTTTGTTACGTCAGGTAGCCAGTGTCTTTATGACTCTCTCTCCGCTTGCCTCTGTATCTCTCGGTCCGTCTGTCTATCTGTATGTCTGTTTGTCTGAATGTCTGTCTGTCTCTTTCTGTTTCTCTCTGTCTGTCTCTCTGTCTGGCTCACTGTCTCTGTATTTCGTTCTCCGTCTGTCTGTCTCTGTCCTCTTTGTCTGTTTCTATCTCTCTTTCTCTTTGTTGTGTGCCTGCCTGTCTGTCTGTTTCTGTGTCTGTTGTTTCTATGTCTGTCTCTGTCTGTCTACTGTATTTCGCTTTCTCCGTATGTCTGTCTCTGTCCTCTTTGTCGTCTTCTATCTCTCTTTCTCTTTGTGTCTGCTCTCTTGCCTGCTGTCTGTTTCTGTCGGTCTCTGTCTCTGTCTGTCTGCTCTCTGTCTGTCTGCCCCCCCCTCTCTCTCTCTCTCTCTCTCTCGTTTGCTGTATTATGTTTTTGTATTCAAGCAGTCGGAGTAGACCACTCTGCCTAAAACTCGGACTGTTTTTGGGGAGTTGGAGAGTGCGTTGCCACTATTAGTACAGTATCATCTGGCTTTTTTAGTTTACTAGTTTTTCGTTTGCTGTTGTTTTAAAAAAAAATCCCCTCCCCTTCTCTCCCTTTCTCTCTCTCTCTCTCTCTCTCTCTCTCTCTCTCTCTCTCTCTCTCTCTCTCTCTTCTCTCTCTCTCTCTCTCTCTCTCTGTGTTCTGTCGCTCTGTCTCGTCTGTCTCTCCGTCTTCTGTCTTTCGTCTCTGTCTGTCTGACTTGACCTGGACTGTCGTCTGTCTGTCTCGTCTGTCTGTCTCTCTCTCTCTCTCTCTCTCTCTCTCTCTCTCCTCTCTCCCTCTCCTCCCCCCTTCTTTTTTCTCCATCTCTTTTCCTCTCTTCCACTTCGTTGAGCAATTCATATCGATTTCAAAGAGGCATTTGATGTTGTCAATAGAATGGGATTTGTTTTTGGCTTTAAGTTTTTAGTTTTCAAACTTAATGTCTTATGCCCGATTCTGTCAACGTTTAAAAGGTGCACAAGAATGAAGGAGGGAGGAAGGGGGAGAAGAGAGGCGGGGGAGGGACGTGGAGAGAGATGAGAGAGAGGGGGGGGGAGAAGGAGGGAGGGAGAGAGAGGAGATGAGAGAGATGTGAGAGAGAGAGAGAGAGACAGACGGACAGATAGACAGACAGACAGCAGACAGACAGACCGACAGAGACAGACAACGGAGACGATGTTGATATGAATGAATACTGACGTTCTTTCGAGGAACATCATGCATTCCCGGAAACACTCGCGATAATTGATTAGCGAAGCATTCATTATCTCTCCTTCAGTTCATGTTCCCCTTTTTTTGCATGCTATTTGATTTATGTTTTTTGGCGTGTGTTTTATTTTACTACATATCTTCATCATCATAGATCATTGATTATTTCCATTATTATTATTATTACTATTATTATTATTATTATATTTGTTTTCTGTGTGTTGCTGATGGGAAAATTGGATTTGAGCTGTATAGAAGAAGGAGGGAGGAGGGGGGCGGGTGAGAGAGAGAAGATGAGAGAGATGTGAGAAGAGGAGAGGATGAGAGAGAGAGAGAGAGATTGAATGGAATAAATGAATGACTTTTGTTAGAAGGTATTAAAGTACAAGATCTTCTTTTTATCCAGCCCTCGAAAAAAAACATACCCCCCTCCCTACCCTCCACCGGAACCTCAACCTTGCAGAAACGAGAGAGAGAGAGAGAGGAGAAGAGAGAGGAGAGAGATGAGAGAGAGAGAGAGAAGAGAGGAGAGAGAGAATTGGTATATCTGCAGTGAATTGCCCTTTAAACATCACAGAGAGGAGAGAGAGAGAGGCGAGAGAGAGAGAGAGAGAGAAGAGAGGAGCGAGAGAGAGAGACACACACACACCACACACACACAGAGACACCGACAGACAGACAGACGGACAGACAGCCAGTCAGCCAGCAGCCAGCCAGCCCGACCGACACAGGAAGGCAGAGACAGACAAATGTTATGGAATAATCACGAGACGTTCCTTCCTTCAAGAGAAATCAGAATGTGCGAGCATCAGAGAGCAGTGATTAAAGCGAAGCATTTATACCCCTCTATCAATGTCTAATTTCCTCTTTCTCGTACGTCGCTTTGGTGTTGTTTTTTCTGTTATGATTATTATTATTTTGTTTACTTTACGATTGCTGCGTCGAGAAGTGATTGGATTTGAGCTCCGTGGAAATATGAGAAAAAGAGAGAGAGAGTGAGAGAAAGAGAGTCAGAGAGGAGAGAGAGAGAGGAGAGAGAGAGAGATGAAGGAGAGAGAGGAGAGAGAGAGAGAGAGTGAATGAATGAGAGAGTTAGTGAAATGAGAGATAGAGACGGGAGCGAGAGAGAGAGAGAGAGAGAGAGAGAGCGAGAGAGAGAGATAGAGAGAGAGAGAAGAGAGAGGAGAGAGAGAGAGAGAGAAGGAGAACGAGAGAGAGAGAAGGCGAGAGAGAGAGAGCTGAGAGCGAGAATGAGAAGAGAAGGAAAAGATGTGAGTGAATGAGAGGAATGTGAGAAGATGAGAAGGAAATGAGAAGGAGAGTGAGAATAAAAGAGATGATGAGATAGGGGGAGAGAAGAGAGAGTGAGGAGAGGATGGAGATGGAGGATGGAAGAGAGAGGAGACGAGGAGAGAGAGGTAAAAAGAGCTAGAAAGAAGGAGAGAGGGAGGCGGGAATGGAGAGAGATAGGAGAGACAGTGGAATTAGGCGGAGAGCGGATCAAGGAGAGAGAAGGACGAGAAGAGAGAGAGGATAGAGATGAAGATGAGATGAGAGGAGAAGGAAGAAAGAGAGGGACAGAGAAGAGAAAAGAAGAAAAGAGGGAGAGGAGAGAGAGAGATGAGGGGGGGGGGAGAGGGGGAGAGACTGAGGATTGAGGATAGAGAGGAATGAGAGATAGAGCAGTAGGGTCTACTTTTATTTTTGGCGGGGGAGGGGGGGGCGGGGAGGGGGGGGCGTGGGGGGGGGGGTTGGGCGGGGGTGGGGGGGGGGGGGGGTGGGGGGTTGGGGGGGGGGGGAGGGGGAAAAGAGTGGGTAGAGAGAGAGGCCTGGAAAGATTGTGAGAGAGTAAAAGAAGAAATGAGAAGGGGGGAGGGAGAGAGAAATGAGCGAGGAGGAGACGGAGTAGAGGAGTGAGAGAGAAGAGAGAGAATGGAGAGAAGTTGAGAGAGAAGAGAGAGAGAGAAGAAGGAGAGGAGAGAGAGATGAGGGAGAGTCTGACTGTCTCTTTTGTCTTTTTTCCCAAGCAAAGAATTGGCAGATGAGAATATCTGGGAGACGAAGAAGATGTTAGATTACTCCACCGCCCCCACCCGCTAACCACAAAAGAGGAACCAAAAAATATGGCCAATATAAAAAAAATTCTTTCAATTCGATATTTCAAAGCTTTTTCAGATTCATGATCTCTCTTCTCCACACCGTTTCGGGGGAAAGGAAAAAAAGAAAGAAAAAAAACCTAAACCACATCCAAACATCGCAAACTCCATTTTTTTTGGTTTTGCTAAGTTTAGGGGGGGGAAATCTCTTTTTTTTTATTTCTAGTTGGATCCCAATTATTATCAGAGAAAAGAAACATTTATTTGAAAGGTCCTTGTAGGGTTTACAATTTGTTTTTAAAAAAAAGAAAACAAAAGAAAAAAGTGTTTTTGAATCATTCAGAAAAAAATGGGTTTTTCTTCTCAACTTTTTGGAAAGTCTTAGCAGATGAAGAGGAGAGGACGAGAGAAGAGAAGAGGAGAGGAGAGAAGGGAGAGAGGGAGTGTGAGGAGCGGACGAGAAGGAGTGAGGAGGAGAGAGAAAAACCTTCGAACTCGAATCTTTTTATGAGTGAGAGAGAGAGAGAAAGAAAGATGGAGAGATGCGAGAGAGACGTTCCAGAGAGAGAGAGTGAGAGATGAAGAGAGAGAGAGGAGAGAGAGAAAGGGCGGGGGGGGGCAGAGATAGATTATAGATCGATAGATAATAGAGTACTTCAAGAAGACTCACTTAGAGCGCAGCAAATCACATAAAGCGAGAAAAACGCAAAGTGAGAAGTTAATAAAAAAGGAGAAATAATTCAAAGCACATTGTGTAGCTTTCCGTAAAATGTGTGTGTCTACTTGTACCTCTGTTTCTTTGTTGGCCTTCTTTTTCCTTCTTTACATCCCCCCCCCCCCCTCTCTCTCTCTCTCTCTCTCTCTCTCTCTCTCCCCTCTTTCTCTCTCTCTCTCTCTCTCTCTCTCTCTCTTTCTCTCTTTCTTCTCTCTCTCTCTCTCTCTCCTCTCTCTCTCTCTCTTTTCCTCTCTCTCTCTCTCTCTGTCTCTCTCCTCTCTGTCTCCCTTCTGTCCGTCTGCTTCTCTCTCTCTCATTCGCTCTGCTTCTGTTTGTCTGGCTATCTCTCTCTCATTCTCTGCTTCTGTCTGGCCTTTTTGTGAATAAATCTTTCGAGTTCGAGTTCTGTCTCTTTCTCTGTGTGTCTGTCTCTGTCTCTCACTCTCTGTCTGTCTCTGTCTTTCTCTCTGTCTCTATCTGACTCGGTTTGTCTGTCTCTATCTGTCTCTGTCTGTCTGTCTCTGTCTCTCTCTCACTTCGTGTCTCTCTGTCTCTATCTGTCTCGGTCTGTTCTGTCTCTACCTGTCTCTGTCTGTCTCTGTTTCTCTCTCTCTCTCTCTCTCCCCTCTCTCTCTCTCTTCTCTCTTCTCTCTCTCTCTCTCTCTCACTTCTCTTGCCCTTCTCCTGTCCTTCCGTCCCTTTCTCCTTCCAAGTTACCTCCTCTTACACCCCCACCCGCACCTGCCCCTCTTCCCCCCTCCCACCTGACCCTCGTCAGTCTCTCCACCACCCTCTCATTTCCTCCCTTCCCCTCCCCTCCCCACTTTTCCCAGTCTCCACCACCACCACCACCACCACCATCATCATCATCATCATCATCATCATCATCGTCGTCATCGTCATCATCATCATCATGATCATCATCACACATCGTCATCATCACCACCACCACCGCCACCACCGCCACCACCACCACCATCACATCATCGCCACCACCACCACCACCACCTCCTCCTCCTCCTCCTCCTCCTCACCACCACCACCACCACCACCCCCACCACCACCACCACCACCACCCTCCTCCTCCTCGTCGTCCTCCTTCTCCTCCTCCTCCTCGTGGAGCAAGGAAGGATGCTGTCGTTCAGTTAATCGTTCTGTTGTCCTGCCAGTCAGACTCGTTACAACACGAGGGGTTAATTGCCTCCATTCAGCCTGTGAAAGACCGCTTCTAGAATTTAATTCCCTCATTATCGATTCATTTCAAGGGCCGCAACCCCCCCCCCCCCCACCCCCCGCCCCTTCCTCTCCTACCCTCCCTTCCCCCCCCCCCCCCCCCCCCCCCCCCCCCCCCCCCCCTGCCTTCCTTTTATTAACCCCTTTTTTTCTTCTCTCCCCACCTGCTTCCGTACTTTACCTACCCATCCATCCTTTTGTCCTCTGAGCTGTGGTTTTGTTTTGTGTGGTGAGCTTAGTATGTTGTGTATAGTGTTGGGGGTTTTGGGGGTGGATTTTTTTGTGTGGTACAGGTTTGTCTGTTTTGTTGTCGTTTGTTTGTTTGGTTTTGTGTGTGTGCGTGTGTGATTTTGATGATTGCCTTCTGTGTTGTTGGTTTTGTGTGTGTGTGTGTGTGTGTTGTGTTTGTGTGTGTGTGTGTGTGTGTGTGTGTGTGTGTGTGTGTGTGTTTCTTCATGGTTTAAGATCTGTGTTTGTGTGTATGTCTGACTGAATGATTTTCTTCAGGGACAGACACAGACACACACCTCCTTCCCTGCCCACCCCCCCTCCTCGATCTCCTCCTCCCCTCTCACTCTTCTCTCATCATCCACTCCTTCTCCACTATCTCTCTTGACCCTCCTCTACCTCTTCTTTTCTCCACCCTCCCCCCCCCCCCCCCCGCACTCCCTCACCTCCCTCTCCCTCCTCTCACCCCCCTCTCACCTCATTCCACCTCTTTCCTCCTCCATTCCACTCCCCCCCTCCCACTATCTCTGCGCACCCTCCCCCCCCCCCCCCCCCCCCCCACCTCTCTCTCCCCCCTCTCTTCCTCCCTCTCACTATCTCTCTGACCCTCTCTACCTCTTCTTTTCTCTCACCTCCGCCTCTCTCTCACTCATTTCTCTCTCTCTCTCTCTCCCCACTCTCTCTCTCTCTCTCTCTCTCTCTCTCCTCTCTCTCTCTCTCTCTGTCTTTTCTCTCTCTCCATTTTTTCCTCTCTCACTCACTCTTTCTCACTCTATTGTAGTTAGTTGGATAAAGATGTTTGTGTGCTTGAGTATAACATTATTATATATGTGTGTCATTTTGCAAACCCCTTCAAATGGGGCTATGGCCTTTCTTGAATAAATATCGTTATCGTTAAATATCGTTATCGTTATCTTTCTCACTCTGTCCCCCTCTCTCATTCACCCTCACTCTCACTCACTATCTCTCTCTGACTCTCTCGCTCTCGCTCTCTCTCCCTTCCTCCCCCTCCCTTCCCACCCCACTCTCTCTCCCCCGCTCTCTCTCCATCCCTCCCTCCCTCTCTCTCTCTCCCGCTCTCTCCACTCCCTCCCTCCCTCCCTCCCTCCCTCCCCCCCTCTCTCTCTCTCTCTCTCTCTCTCTCTCTCTCTCTCTCTCTCTCTCTCTCTCTCAAACAATCTGATGGGAAGACAGGGCTGTCCAGGGGTTAAGGTGACAGTCAAAGAACGGACAACCCACCCACTGACTTTATCCCCTCCCTCCTTTTGTTCTCCCCACTATCTTTGCAGATGCTGGCCTGGTGCGTGTGTGCGTGCACGCGCGCGCGCACGTACACACACAGACACAACACACACAGACACACACAGACACACACACAGACCACAGACACCACACAAGACACAGACACACAGACACACACACACACACAACACCAACCACACACACACACACACAACCACACACACACACACACACACACACACACACACACACAGTATCCGCCCCCTCACAGTTCAATCCTTGCAACCCCCTCCCCCCCTCTCCTCTTTGTGAGTTATCTATGTCAGCGAAATGCCAAAACCTACATTCAAAATGTCAGGAAAACTATATATACTTTGTAATGTTGTGTCGAGATTGTCTTCAGCCCATGACAAGCTCTTAGCATTGCTGTATGTAACTTTAGGTAAAGGTGTCCCCATAACCTATCCAGGGGCCAGCGTATTGAGGGCAGCGCCCATCTCCTCTCCCTCGCTGCTCTACCGTCCCTGTCCCTAAAGAGGGAAGGTACCCATTTACAGCTGAGTGAACTGGGGAGACTGTTCTGAAGCCAAGGCGCGCAAACGGTCACCCATCCAAGACGTAAGCATGCTCAACGCTGCTTACCCTTAGCTGGGTGAACTGGGGAGAGTATACAGGATGACCGAACGGTCACCCCGACTAAGAAAGAGGTAACCACGTTCAATACTGCTTAACCTTAGCTTGGGGAAAGTGAGGGCTCTGACCACTGAGCTATCCCGTCTCCTATTGCAGTATGTACCTGCCATGAAAGGCGAAGAATACCTGAAGTCAGAGTAAAGGTGCCTATATGCCGAGGTTCTCGAAATTAATCACACACGCACACTTCTCATCCAGCGATTACTTATCGTCTCACCGCCTTTCCCAAGAGAGACAGGGGGCACTATTCTGGGCGATCCCCAGACTGTTAAGCTGGGGAACACCCAACTACAACATCAACAGAAACAACAAGAACATCAACAACCTGGCAGTACATGTAAAACCCTTTAGTCTCAAACCCACTCCCCCTCCCCCAAGGGTCGTGGGGGCTGTCAATAGAAATAGCGTCCCCACCTTCTGGAAATTATGTGCTAGGATTTCCCTCTTTTCTATCCCTATCTTTGTTTTGCCTTCTTCCTTTTCTTCCTGTCACCACCTCCTTCTTGTCTATTCTCTGCCTTCTCGGTCCATTCTCCTGTCTCTTTTTCCAGAAAGACTTGTAACAATTCTCTCCCACGCTGAAGTGGGATACGCTGGGCCTGACTTATCAGGTGCTTAATAGCAGCACAGTGCGTGTTCGCTCATGACAGACAACAAAAGTTGGTTGCTATCTGAGCGTTCAACAAAAAAGAACTGTGATTCCCAAGAGAGATATATTCTGGGTGATCCCCAGAGTGTTAAGCTGGGGAATACCCAACAAGGAAAGGATTTAACTACAAGCAGAAAGACAAGGACAACATCCTGGCAGTACGTGTATTAACCCTTTCGTTTCCAGCCCTTTGGTCTCCAACCCACTCACCACAGATAAGGGGATACAGCACAGTTTCCCTGCAGTCACTGTCCTCATTCGCCCTTGAAAGGAAAGGTTGCCAGCAGGAGGGAAATTGTGGGCCATGGAGGGCAGTCTTCACATTATGTATATATACATCTGTGTTGCTGCTGTGCTGTTCAGTCACATCTGTCTGACTTGTCTTTCTATCACATACACCGGCACACGCGCGTGCACGTGCGCACACACATGCATACATGCACGCACGCATGTACACACACAGAGATTCACACACACACATGCACGCACGCGCGCAGACATTCACATACAGACTCTCACATTCACACGCAACACTGGTCCATCTCAGACAACAACCAGCGAATTCCACGATCCTCTGACGCTCTACTACGTCGCTCACTCTCGCGTCTGTATTAACTCTCTCTCGTCTTCTCCCCTTCGGTCTCCAACCCACCACCACAACAAGGAACACACATCCCGCAGTCACGCCATCGCCTTGACAACAAGGGCCAGCAGGGGATTGTGGTGTGAGGGCAGTCTTCCATTATTATCATAACATCTGGATGCTGCTGTGCTGTTCAGTCACATCGTGCTGACTGCTTCACACACACGGCACACACGCAGCACTGGGTGGCGGAGGTGTACATGGCACGCACACACATGCACACACACAAGATTCACACACACATGCAGCGCGCCAACGCACATTCACATACAAGACTCATCAGTATACATGGAGCAGGTCTTACACAGACAGAAGCACCATCCACATTCAGCGATTCTCACAAACCCTTTCCTCCTCACCCTCCCACTCCCACCACCACCACCACACAACACACACACAACCACACACACCACTTTGCTCTGTCCTTGTCTATCTCTTTCCCACTTTCAAACCACAACGAGCTCATTAGATAAAATTTACCAGACTGGTGCTTAGGCATGCACGCACGCTCGCGACAGAAGGGCTAACGCCGTGTGCTGGTGGGGGACGAGGGGTGGTGGGCGCTACACAGGAGGAACACATCAAACACGAAGCAGAAACTCTACAGGCACAGACCGTGGCTGTGTCTTTACTAAACCTGTGTCCTTTATGAACACGTGCAATGTAAGGAGTAATCGTATACATGGGGCGATGGTTTTGAACAGGGCAAGTGAGCTTTGACTCTACTTGTAGTCGTGCCTCTTTGAACATACCATGTAGATTACTTCTACTTACCCTCTTTTGACACCCCAATAGAAACCACTGAACCCGTTTTGACACTGCTCTGTAGATTCTCTTCTGCTGCCTGTCTTTCACTGGCAAGTGTCCGTTCTCAATCTGGCCCTGTCTTTTGAACACATGCAAGTGTGATTTACTCTAGCATGTGCTTTTAAACAGCAAGTGTAGGATACTCTTCTGGAGGTCTTTGAACACGTGCAAGTGTAGATTAACTCTACGGTAGGCGTTTCTTTTGAACACGTGCAAGTGTAGATTACTCTACTGGTGGCGTGTTTTTTGACAGTGGCAAGTGTAGGATTAACTCTACTGGTAGGCGTTTTTTGAACACAGTGCAGTGTAGGATTAACTCTACTGGTAGGCGTGTCTTTGAAACTGCAAGTGTAGATTAACTCTACTGGTAGGCGTGTCTTTTGAACACGTGGCAAGTGTAGGATTAACTCTTCTGGTACGCGTCTTTTGAACATGTGGCAAGTGTAAGATTAACTCTTCCGGTACGCGTCTTTTGAACACGAGGCAAGTGTAGGATTAACTCTACTGGTAGGCGTGTCTTTTGAACACGTGGCAAGTGTAGGATTAACTCTACTGGTAGGCGTGTCTTTTGAACACGTGGCAAGTGTAGGATTAACTCTACTGGTAGGCGTGTCTTTTGAACACGTGGCAAGTGTAGGATTAACTCTACTGGTACGCGTCTTTTGAACATGTGGCAAGTGTAAGATTAACTCTTCCGGTACGCGTCTTTTGAACACATGGCAAGTGTAGGATTAACTCTTCTGGCATGTGTCTTTTGAACACATGGCAAGTGTAGGATTAACTCTTCTGGTCGCGTCTTTTGAGCATGTGGCAAGTGTAGGATTAACTCTTCTGGTACGCGTCTTTTGAACATGTGGCAAGTGTAGGATTAACTCTACTGGCAGCGTGTCTTTTGAACACAGTGGCAAGTGTAGGATTAACTCTTCTGGCGCCTGTCTTTTGAACACATGGCAAGTGTAGATTAACTCCCTGGTACGCGTCTTTTGAGCACGTGGCAAGTGTAGGATGAACTCATATGGCGCCTGTCTTTTGAACACATGGCAAGTGTAGGATTAACTCTTATGGCATATGTCTTTTGAACATGTGGCAAGCGTAGGATTAACTTATTTTTTTCTTCCCCCCCCCCCATTTATTTTCAAGAACATGTGGCAGTTGTAGACGAAATTTGAATTTGAGATAATCCCCCTGTGGGGAGAGGGGGGGGGGGGGGAGAGCACTGACAGTATAAATAGCATCCCCACTGTCTAGAAATTCTGTACTAGGAGTTCCCTTTTTTCTTTCCCTCTCTTTGTTTCTGCCTTGTTCCTTGTCTTCCTGTCTTCTGCTTGTCTTTTTTCACCTTCTTGGTCCATTCTCCTGCCATTTTCCCCCCAGAAAAACTTATAAACAGCAATTTGCTCCCACACAGCACAGTTGCTATCTGAGCGTTCAACAATGATGACAACAACGATGTCGACGATAACTACAAAAAGGAGAAGAAGAAGAAAAAGGAAAGAAGAAGAATTTGAAATAGTAGAAAAAAGAGACACTCGCGAGGAAGATTTATTGGATTAAATTATGCAAATAGTTTGAAAACTGTAATACAAGTGATGTAAATTCTAAACCTCTATTACCTCAGTGGGTTTTAAAAAGAAGTATTTGACTTGTCAGTGAATGTTATCATGATCTTCTGTCATTGTCTGAATTTCGCGCGCGCGCGTGTGTGTATGTGCGTGTGCGTGTGTGGTGTTCTGATTGTTTGGCGCGAATTACTCTGTAAACGTGTTGCAGCTCTTGTTATATATTATGCTTTGTAAGTGTGACTTGTCTTCCTCAAGAAAAAAAACCCTGTTAAAATCAAATGAAATTCTAGGTTTGTATGACTTTTGTTTGTACAGCAGCGGCAGACTTTTGTGGGTGGTCGTTTAGAAAGTTGTGACATTTTGGAGGAAAAAATCCCCAACCTGTTTCGTAATTCTGCAATTTAAGTTTGTGTAGGGACATTTCAAATTCAGTAAATTCTATACGTTTGGGATGAATACATGATGCATTATTTCGAAGACATGAGAATGAGCGCTTAAGTAAGGAGCCATGTCTGTCTGGATATGTCTGTTTTATGAATATGTCTGTCCGTATTTCTATTTGTATGTATGTATGTGTGTAGATCTGTATATATGTATACATGTATACGTGTGTATTGTATGTATGTATACATGTATATATGTATCCATGTGTATTGTATGTATGTATGTATGTATGTAGGTGTGTATGTATGTATGTTTTTAGTTATCTATTCTATTTTATTTCGAGGATAATGGAATAAGCACTCATGTGCTTTGTTACATCCAGTCCCCGTGTGTATGCAGTTTTGTCAGTTTTGTCATCCATACCCACTGGTACACAATGGCCTACTCTTCCAAAGGCAGAACGGGTTTTATCGTGTGCGGATGATGTTTTGCGTGCGTTTGCACACGGGACCTCGGTTTATAGTCTCATCCTAAGGACGATGTATGTGTGTATGAATGTGTTTGTGCATGTATGTATGTTTGTACGTATGTATGTTTTTGTATGTATGTATGTATGTATGTATGGATGCATATGTATGTATGTGTGCATGTATGTATGTATGTATGTATGTATGTATGTATGTATGTGTGTGTATCTGTGTATCTATGTGTGTATGCATGTATGTATGTATGTATATGTATGCATGTATGTATGTAATAATAATAATAATAATGTATGGAATTTATATAGCGCTGAATCTTGTAAAGCAACAAATCAAAGCGCTCAGATTTCATTTCATACCACTTTAAGTCACGGCAGATTTCTCTCCGTGAAATTCGGGCTGCTCTCCCCGGGGAGAGCGGGAGAGCGCGTCACCACAAGAGGAGCGCCACCTTTTTTTTTTTCTTTTTTCGTGTCTGCAACTGTATTTTTTTTCCTATCAGAGTGGCTTTTTTCTAAGAATTTTGCCAGGGACAACTCTCTTGTTGCCGTGGGTTCTTTTACGTGCGCTAAATAATTACGTGTAACACACGGGACCTCGGTTTATCGTCTCATCCGAAAGACTAGCGCCCAGACCACCACTCATGGTCTAATGGATGGGGGAAAAGTTTCCGGTCCAAACGGGGTACGAACCGCCGCACACTTCAGACCCGGACTTTTCCTTTCTAGACAGGCGCGTTACCTCTAGACCACCGATCCATACATGTATGTATGTATATACACTGTATGGTGCCAGTTTACTGTAGAACCTCCTGTAATTGTACAGTTTATCATGTCAAACTGTATAAATGAATATTTAAAAAAGATGATTCTGTATGAATAGTTTATTTTCCTCCTGAATCCTAACCCCCTCTAAGGACAAGGGCTGAAGTGTTGATTTATTACAGCTGAATACCAACGAGCACTTACAGTACAGTTAAGCATTGAACTGTTCTCTATGGAAATGTATTCATAGCTCTGGCCATTGGCAATGTTGGCATTGGCGGCGTAAAGTGTATGGGCACTAGATGGCTGGGCAGCCTCATGACTTCAGTAGTCCTTGGAATTCAGACTGGCTGTCAAGCCAGGCATTTGCATGGCTTTCTCATAATAACTGCTGTTAAGTTCACTTTTCAGTGCCGTAGAAATAAAGTCTGCTTTGGGTTTTTTTGGTGGAAGGACACAGAATCTTCTTATAAACTGTGGGCTGTTTGGTTTTCTTTGAAAACTATCTAATGTGTTTTTTTTGGCGTCTTTTTTTTGGACTGGTGGAAAAGTTTCATATGAAATATGTGCTGTTTGTTTTTATTTAAAAAAAAATAACTTCTTGCATTTTTTCTTCTTTATTCATTTATTATTTTGGACATAGGAATCTTCATTTGAAGTATGTGCTGTTTTTGGAAAGGCAAAGAACCTTCATTTGAAATAGTACATGCTGTTTGTTTTTCATTTTCAACATAACTTCTTGCATCTTGTGTTTGGAAAGGTGAAGAGTTTTTATTAAAAATATGTGCTTGTTTTTTTGTGTTTGGTTTTTGTTTTTAAGCATAACTTCCTGCCTCTTCTCATCTCCAGCTTCTGAAACTGAAAGGGATGTTGTGGGTAATTGAGGTCGCTGGAGCACTGAAGGTTCAGCAGTGCAGGGTTATCGGGTACTCTTTCACCGGCTACATTGTAGATACAACACTATTACATAGGGCTACATACACGTATGCATATTATATAGGTGTGGAGAATTTTTTTGCCTCAGGGTTTCTAGTAAGCGTTCATGAGCCCCAACGCTATAACACTGTATGAGAAAACTCCGTTTTATAGTTTATGGCTTCATTTTTAGAACACATTTACATAGGGGTAACATACGTGTATATACATAAATGTGAGGATTTTTTGGGGGGTAGTAGTAAGGAAGGAATCATTTGAGCTCCATCCAACACGATAGCACAGGAGGAGATGATTACATTATACGGTTTATGGCTACAGTTCAGAACCCTATTACATTGCGGTCCATACATGTCATATACTGGTGAGGTTCGTTGCTGTTTTTTTTTTTCCTTGGGGTTTAGGGCGAAGCAGGGCAATTATTATTCCTGTAGCTTGCCTCGGAGAAGACCAAGCCCTCCGCGTTAAAGAATTTCAACTACACATTTTCATGCGCGTACATTATAACCTGTTTCGCTTTTCAGAAGAGTAGGCCATTGCTGGTGGGAGCGGATGATAATATTTACAAAACTCCCATATACACGGGGACTAGATGTAAAAAACAACAACACATGGGTGTTGATTCCATTGTCCTCAAAATGAAAGTATACAGAAATGAATAAAATAAAAGTAAGTCTCAATATTGAGGGTTTGAAGTTGTTTGTTTTTTTGTTTTATATGGAAACAGCTGTCGACCATTGCTAGTGCAGTGCTTTTTTTTTTAAGGGACTTAAAGCAACAGAACAAAATCAGTTTACTCAAACCATTTGTATCCCAAAAGCCGGAATGCGGCTGCCTTCAAGGTGGACAAAAAGCGGTCGCATTCGCAAAATCTCACCATTGGTAGGCCTTGGACTTCTAGTCAAGGAACAACCCCGCTCCCCCGATGTAAAAACACGCCGAAGTCGGATGCGCTGAGCCTGACTTGTCAGGTGCTGAGCGGCAGCCCAGCGCATTTTCACCCATACAACAGACAACGGCGAGTTGCTGTTTCAGCGTTCAACGAAGAAGATTACAAAACGCCAAAAGAAAATAGCGCTTCATTTTGATTTGATTTTGAATTTTGGAATGATGTGACAACCTTGATAGCTAAGCAGGAACTGGAAGCATCATGATTGAAGAAGGTGGATTGGTTTTTGGAATGATGTGACAACCTTGATAGCTAAGCAGGAACTGGAAGCATCATGATTGAAGAAGGTGGATTGGTTTTTGGAATGATGTGACAACCTTGATAGCTAAACAGGAACTGGAAGCATCATGATTGAAGAAGGTGGATTGGTTTTTGGAATGATGTGACAACCTTGATAGCTAAACAGGAACTGGAAGCATCATGATTGAAGAAGGTGGATTGGCTTTTGGCCTCTCACGCCGTAAGAAAGACATCAGACACTTCATCCACCCAGTTCCAGACAGTTTATGACAGACAACAGTGGCTGCTGTCTCAGCGCTCGAAGTAGTATAGTAGTAGAAATAGTAGTAGTAGTAGTAGTAGTAGTAGGTAGTAGTAGTAGTAGTAGTAGTAGTAGTAGTAGTAGTAGTAGTAGTAGTAGTAGTAGTAGTAGTAGTAGTAGTAGTAGTAGTAGGAGGAGGAGGAGGAGGAGGAGTAGAAGAAGTATTAGTAGTAATGGTAGTAGTAGGAGGAGGAGTAAGATAGTAGTAGTAGTAGTAGTGGTAGTAACAGCAGCAGCAGCAGCAGCAGCAGCAGCAGCAGCAGCAGCAGCAGCAGATAGTAGTAGTAGTAAGTAGTAGTAGTAGTAGTAGAAGTAGTAGTAGTAGTAGTAGAAGTAGTGGAAGAAGACGAAGAAAAAGAAGAAGAAGAAGAAGTAGGAGTAGGAGTAGCAGTAGCAGCAGCAGCAGCAGCAGCAGCAGCAGTAGTAGCAGCAGCAGCAGCAGCAGTATAAGAAGAAGAAGTAGTAAAAAGATAGCTTTTTTTTAAACAAGACTTTCCCGCCCTGTCATGAATCCCATACCATTTCTCACCGCCAACCTATGAATGTAGTCTACTTTTAGGGGCAGAATAAGAATATTCTCGCTCAAACACACCTACCAGGGATGCAGCACATTTAACAACATCAACTCTGACTGTAGAAGATTCGATTTTCTCTGCCCATTAGAGGACATGTTTGACTGGGCAGTTTAGCAGGGCAGGCAGGCAGGCAGGCAGGCAGGCAGGCAGGCATGGTGGTATGGAGGAAGGAGATAGCTGTCAGTGCAGTGTGGTTGGTGGCTGGGAATGTGACTGATGGATCCAGTGTAGAGAGCGAACACATGAGTGTCCCGCATTGCTCTTAATATTGATCCCCTTGAGGGATTTCCTGTAGAGAAGAGGATCTGCGCCATCAACTCGAATCATCATTGTCCAGCCATGAGGGTGCCAGGGGCATGGGGGGGGGGGGGGGGGGGGGGGGGGGGGGGGGGGGGGGGGGGGGGGTCAGTATAAATAGCATCTTCTGGAAATTTTCCTCTGTTCTATCCGTTTCTCTTTTTGTTGTTGTCCTTTTTCTTTCTCTCACCTTCTTTGTCTATGTTCTGCCTTCTTGGTCCATTCTCCTAGCCTTTTTCCCTCCCAAGAAATAAAAGATAAAAATTCTCTTCCACACGGAAGTCCGATGCACTGGGCCTGACTTGTCGGCGTTTTGCTTATATGGCATGACAGCAATAGTTGCTGTCTGAGCTTTCGACTAAGAAGATGAAGAATTATGATCTGAAGGAAGGGGCTTTTTAGTTTTTTAAAAGCCCCCAAAAGCTATTTTGAAAAAGAAAATGTAGGTGATCAGGTCTTAAGTTTTCCCACCGAAGGACTGGTGTAAGAAGGGAACACAGAGTGTGAGAGACATACCACAGAACGTGAGAGAATCCTAATTGTAAAGCTATTTTAAAAAATTGATTGAGAAGTTAATTGTACACATAGTCTAACATGATAATGTATGTAATGGTCACGTCAAAGAGAATATCAGAACTGAGCAAGCTAGTTGACTCTACCACTTTTCAGTACAATTAATGTCTAGTTTTTATCTTCATGGATTTTCTGTCATTTTCAACTAGCTTTTTAACTGGGGTTCCTGTCGTCTTTAGGGAAATGTTTGCATTTGGAAATGACTTTCCGTCCGTATAATTATAGGAACAAGAGCTTTCCAATACCTCCATGTAGAAATTCAGTCAACGTTATTTCCAGTATGAAAACAAGTCAAAATACACACACATACATAAAGAAGGAAAAAAAGGATTTGAGTAAAACTTGTAATGGGTGTGAGACTGAACCCCTCCCCCACCCCCTCCCGAGATGGAATAGAAAAAGCATAGCATTCTGATCACGAATGCTCAGTACAAACATCCATTTATAAGCAAACACAGTGTGTGAAAACCATATCTCTGCCCCCATTCTCGTACAGTACATGGACAAACACGACATCATATTCAGTTGCACTGAAAAAGAAAAAATCTCATTTCAAAACACCCCCTCCAGCTTTTTGCAGAATGTCCTCTCTTATCAGGCCATAAACACTTCACCCCGTGTCTCAAGTACACAACAGAGAGATGTACATGCTGCAGCAATTAAAAAAAAAAAGTCAACTCTGTGAGGAAGAATCGATTTTGCCTTACCCATTACAAGACATGTTTGTGTGGACAGCAGCTTAGCAGGAATGGAAGGAGACGAACGACCAGTGTAGTAGAGTAGTGTAGTGCTGGAGTTTTGACCAGTGCAAAGAGGGTGAACTATTGACTGTCCTGCGTTTCTTCTTCTTCTTCATTCTTTTGTGGGGCTGGGGGGAGAGAGAGAGAGAGAGAGAGAGAGAGAGAGAGAGAGAGAGAGAGAGAGAGAGAGAGAGAGAGAGAGAGAGAGAGAGCCAGCTCTCCACTGTCAAATTCAGGTCATCATTGAAAGGAAGCTGTTACTTCATGCTGTCTTCTTCTTTGTCAAACACTCAGACAGCAACTTCGGCGAACTTCAGGCTTTAAAGGAAACTCTTCTTTTTTTTTTATAGAGTGTAGGAAAATAAACAGAAAAAATGTTCGTAGTGTCAATGTTTGACGCAAACATTGTCAAACAGTTGCAGCCTATGAAGATAAACGCCCTTTTCTGCCCTCCTACCTTCAATGAACTGAATGTCCAAGTCCTTCGGATGAGACTATAAACCGAGGCCCCGTGTGCGAACGCATGCAGAACATCTTGCGCACGCGTTAAATCCTGTTCGGCTTTTCGAAAGAGTAGGCCATTGTGTGCCGGTGGGAACATATGACAAAATTTACAAAACCTCATACACACGGGGACTGGATGTAAAAAAGCACATGAGTGCTTATTCCATTATCCTCGATATAAAAGAATAAATAAATAAACACACACACACACCAATGTAGGAATATAATGTTATAAAACTACCATTGACTGGAAAAGACATATAAACTTATTATTTACACGCACACGCACGCACGCACTCACGCACACACACACTCAGACATGTCTCTCCGCTGCGCCACCCTTTCACCCTTTTTTTTTTTTTTTTTTTTTTTTTTTTTTTTTTTTTTTTTTTTGCTGCAGCTGTATTTGTTTCCCTATCAGAGTGGCTTTTTTCTAAGAATTTTGCCAGGGACAACTCTCTTGTTGCCGTGGGTTTTTTTACGTGCGCTAAATAATTACGTGTAACACACGGGACCTCTGTTTATCGTCTCATCCGAAAGACTAGATTAAACCGAATCATGATTTAAAAGAAGTTATCTTTTTAAGCCCTGAAAAAAACTCAGCTTTTTTCCAAAGTGTTGATGATTGTGGTTATAAAGGGGGCTGGTGAAACAAAAAAAATTGCAGACAGAAATAAGATAAAATCTCTCTGTCGGGGGGCTGGGGGGGGGGGGGGGGGGGGGGGGGGGGGTTCTGTCGGTATAAATAGCATCCCCACCTGTGAAGTTGTGTGCTAGGAATTTCCTCTTTTCTATCCCCCCTTTTTTTTCTTGGTTTCTGCCCTGTTCCTTCTCTTCCTGTCACCGCATTCTTGTCTATTTTCTGCCTTCTTGGCCCATTCTCCTGGCCTTTTTTTGTTCGTAGAAAGACTTGAGAACAGTGTTCTCCCATCGGATGCGCTGTACCTGACTTGTCAGGCGCTTAACGCCAGCGTACCGCATTTTTGCTCACATGACAGGCAACAGTAGTTGCTGTCCGAGCGTTCAACGACGACGATTAAGAAGAGAAGTAGGAGGAGGAGAAGAAGAGAAGAAGAAGGAGGAGAAGAAGACGAAAGAGGAGGAGGAGAAGAAGAAGAAGAAAGAGGAGGAGGAGGAGGAGAAGAAGGAGGAGGAGGAGAAGAAGAAGAAGGAGGAGAAGAAGAAGGAGAAGAAGAAGGAAGAGAAGAAGAAGGAGAAGAAGAAGGAGAAGAAGAAGAAGAAGGAGGTGGAGGAGGAGGAGGAGTAGTAGAAGAAGAAGAAAGGGGAGGAGGAGGAGAAAAAGAAGAAGAAGAAGAAGAAAAAGAAGAAGAAGAATAGCACGCCTCTCCAATGATAGATCGTTTCAAATTGTGTTTTCGCATGCAGACAGTTCCGAACTATTGTCTGTACTTAATGAACTCTGTGCGTGACGGATCCCTTTTTTATTAAGAAGAAATAATTACAGGAACAGTGTATACTTTCTATTTATTCATCTTCCTATTTGTTTATTTGTCTGATTATTTATTTATTTATTTTATTTATTTATCTGTAGCTTTTGCTTGGTTCCAGTCGCTTCATTCCTACTCCTCTTTTTAATCTGTCTTCTAAAAAAAAGCGTGTTTTTTGTTTTTGTTTTAAAGTGTGAATTTTATTCATTATTATGTGTATTATTCCCCGGTGAATTTGGATGTTATTTATGGTGGTGTGTGTGTGAGGGGGTGGGGGGATGGTGTGTGTTGGTGTGTGTGGGGGGGGGGGGGGGAGGGGTGTGCTATTAGAAAACTGCCAAAAATGATCTCGTAAATTTAACACGGTTAATGATGCCACACTTTTTCACCCACCCCTCCCCCCACCAAAGTGTGCTCATTTTCAGAAAAAGAGAAAAACCACGAATGCCAATAACAGCGCTAAATCTGTTCTCTTTGAGAGAGAGAGAGAGAGAGAGACCAGAGAGACAGAGGAGAGAGAGAGCAGAGAAGAGAGAGACACACACACACACCATAGACAGAGGAGAGACAGAGACAGATAGACAGACAGAGAGAAGGAGACAGGAGAGACAGAGAAGAGAGAGAGAGGAGAGAGAGAACATAGGAGAGACAGAGAGAGAGAGAGACAGACAGACAGAGACAGATAGACAGAGGAGAGAGAGAGAGAACAGAGGGAGAGAAAAAAGAGAAAGAGAGAGAGAGAGAGAGAGGAGAGAGAGAGAGAGAGAGAGAGACAGACAGACAGACAGACAGAAACAGAAAGACAGACAGAAGAGAACAGGACAGAAGAGGAGAGACAGAGAGAGAAGAAACAGAAGAGAGAGAGAGAGAGAGAGAGAGAGAGAGAGTGAGAGAGAGAGAGAGAGAGAGAGAGAGAGAGAAAGAAGCAGAAAGAGAGAGAGAGAGAGAGAGAAGAGAGAGAGAGAGAGAGACAGACAGACAGACACAGACAGACAGACAGAGGAGAGACAAACAGACAGACAGACAGACAGACCGAGAGAGAGAGAGAGAGAGAGAGAGAGAGAGAGAGAGAGAGAAGAAGAGAGAGAGAGAGATTTCTGGCACAATTCGGACGAGTTCCCGACCCCTGTTGACACGAGAGTATGCATGCACAACCTGATCAACTCCTGCCTGCTTGACGTGGTGAGGCAGGATGCCCACTGCTATCCTCCAGATAGAGAGAGAGTCTCTCTGCACTGAAGAATCAGACCACCGAGGTACTCTGCGGGAATGCCGGGGGGGCCTGTCAATATAAACAGCATCCCCCACCTTCCAGATATGACTTGACTTATGCCTCTTGGTTCCTTGGGGAACATAGGGCTGCAACAACACCCCTCCAACGAACTCGGTTTTGGGAGATCCTCTTCAGCTCGGCCCATGTCATTCCGACTGCCTTCGTTTATTCGTCAACACTTCTGCGCCAGGTCTGCTTTGGTCGACCAACTTTCCTCTTCCCTTGTGGATTCCAGTCAAGGGCCTGTCTGGTGACATTTGACGCAGGCTTGCGGAGTGTATGGCCGATCCATCCCCACTTCCTTTGTTTAATAATGGACTCGATTGGCGTTTGTCTGGTCCTGTCCCACAGTTGTTTGTTGGATATGACTTCCGGCCACCGGATGTTGAGGATGTACCTGAGGCATTTGTTGGTAAAAGACTGGAGTTTGTGGGTGTTGGTTTTTGTTACCCGCCAGGTTTCTGAGCCATAAAGTAGGACTGATTTGACATTGGTGTTGTAGATCCGAATCTTGTTTTGAAATGAGAGGGCTGTTGACCTCCAAATTGGCCGAAGGGTGTTGAAGGCGTGACGGGCTTTGTTGATTCGGCACTTGATGTCTTCATCTGTTCACCCATCTTTACTGACGACACTTCAAGATATACTCTGCTACAAATTCCCTCTTTTCTATCCCTCTCTTTGTTTCTTCTGCCTTGTTTCTTTTTTTCTTTTCTGTCACTTCCTTCTTGTCTATTTTCTGCCTTCTTTATCCTTTCTCTTACCTCTCCCTCCCCACCCCCCCCCTTTCCCCAATAAAGACTTAAAAGAGAACAAATTTTCTTACAGGCCGAGCTGGGCTTGACTTGTTAGGCGCTTAATGGCAGCACAACGCATTTTCGCTCATATGACAGACAGCAGTAGTTGCTGTCTGAGCGTTCGACGAAGAACAAGATGAGCGAGGAAGAAGAGTGAAAGGAAAAGGCACATGCACTGGCTACTAAAGCAACTATCTTTCTCTGGAAGCCAAGCAACTATCGCGATCTCCTCGGGAAAGCACGGGAAAGGAAAACTATCCAATCATTGTCGACCATCGCCATGATTTATTGATTGTGATTGGTTGAAAAGAAAGGAAGGAGAGAGAGAGAGAGAGGAGTGGAGAGAGAGTGAGGAGGTGATGGGAGGATATTCGACAAGTTGTTTGGGGGAGTAGTGGATGGTGGTGGGGGGGGGGGGGGGGGGGGAGATTGAAGGCAGTTTTGTGTGTGTGGTGTGGTGCGCGGGTGGGTGTGTGTGTGGTAAAGCAGTGAGACCTGCATGCAATGATGGCGTGGATAGGAGTGAAGAAGCCTAATATATAGGTCAGGTGGTGTGGTGTGTGTGTGTGTTAGGCAGTTCCCGTCCTTCAGGGATTGCTGTCTTCTCTACAGCGTTCATACATTAGTTGCATGGACGTCCCGGACACACGCACGCACACACACACACACACCACACACACACACCCAGACACACACACACACACACACACACACACATCAAACGTCGCACGCACACACATAACACACACACACACACACACGCGCACGCGCACAACATAACACACACACATACACACACACCACTTACTTCATACACACACCACACACACAACACACACACACATCACACACACACACCACACACACCCCACACACACACACACACTCTCTCTCTTCTTCACACACACACAACACACACACACACACACACACACACTCACACACACACACACACCACACACACACCTCACCACACACACACACACTCACTCACATCATACCTCCATCTCTCTACACACACACACACACACACCACACACACACACACACACACACACACACACACACGTGCGCGTGCGCAGTCGCTCTCTAGCTATCATATCACAGTGATTGTCATTGGCTAATAATCAGCGCGTGCTGCTTTGTATTATTGATGCTGATTGGTTGAGCAGAGAAGACGGTTGTAATGAAGAGAGGATGGCAGGACTGGTGGGAGATAAAGAGTTCTCATGGGTGGTTATTTTTTTATTTTTTTTATATTGTTTGGTACCAATCGTCTGTTGGGTGGAGGGTGTGGTGTGGTGTGTGTGTTGTGGGTGGTGTGTGTGTGTGTTCTGCCGCTGTGTGTGTGTGAGTGGTGTTTAATGTATACAGTGTGTATGTTTGTGTGTGTATCAGTGTGTGTGTTTGTGTGTATACAGTGTGTGTGTGTGTCTGTGGGTATACATGTGTGTGGTGATGCGTGTGGTTTGGGTAGTGTGTGTGTGTGTGTGTGTGTTCGCGGCTTGCTTGTTTTTTTGTTGTTGTTTTTTTTTGGGGGGGGAGGGGTTTTGTAGTGGTTTGTGGATTTGTGAGAGAGAAGATCAGACATGTTTGTGCAAGCATTGCCCACTCTCCATAAATCACATAGAGTTAAGTGTTCTGTTGACCGATGGCATTTTTTTCTGGTCAGATAATTATATTTGTCGTGGTGTAAATGAGAGTGATGATCATTGCATTCCTGATTCATAATGTTCACTTTCAGAAGAGAAGAGGTACAGGAACAGGATTCCCATGTGAAAGGTCTGAGTGTCAACATGTTTAACTTGAATAACTGTCTCAGTTTCTGCCTGTCTGTCTTTCTTTCTTTCTGGCCTCTCTCTCTCTCTCTCTCTCTCTCTCTCTCTTCTCTCTCTCTCTCTCTCTCTCTCTCTTTCTCTCTCTCTTTCTCTCTCTATCTCTCTCTCAACACCAGCTTTTTACTGTGGTGCATTGTTCTTTGCTTACTGTGCTGTTTGCAACAACTCTCTCTCTCTCATGGGGTGAAAAGAAAAGTCTGTCAATACTTATCTGTACCCCTTGGGAATTAAGATTATATATATATAATATCTATCTATCTATCTATCTATCTATCTATCTATCTATCTATCGATCTATATCTATGATCTTCTCTCTCTCTTCTCTCTCTCTCTCACTCTCGTCTCTCTCTCTCTCTCTCTCTCTCATCTCTCTCTCTCTCTCTCTCTCTCTCTCTCCCCTCTCTCTCCTTAACACCAACCTTTAGTTTCACTGTGGCACATTGTACTGTGCTCACTACGCTGTTCGCAACAACTTTGAGGATAATCCTGACCTTCAAGGCATTTATGACAAAATCGATAGGTCTGTTTGGCTGGTAGCCTTGTCGCAATGTTTGTCTCTTTTTGTGTCTGTGCACAGTCAGGATCTGTCTGTCTGTCTGCCTGTCTGCCTGTCTGTCTGTCTGTCTGTCTGTTCTCACTTGTTCTTCTTGTCTTTTTCTCTGGGACTGTTGTGCATCTGTGTTTTTTGTGTTCATGATCGCGTCTCTTTGAGCCCCAGTTCTGTCTGCCTGTCTGTCTGTTTGCCTGCCTGCCTCCCCTGTCTGTCTGTCTCCCTCAGCCCCCACCCCTCCCACCCCCTCTCTCTCTCTCATCTCTCTGTCTCTGAGTCTGTGTGTGTTCCGTTCGCTCTCTATCCTCTCTCTCTCTGTCTCTCTGTTTCTTTGTTTGTCTCTGTTCTATCTCTCTGTATACACACACGCTCTCTCTCCCCATCTCTTTCTCTCTCTCTCTCTTCCCCTCCCTCCCCCCTCTCCCTCCATCAGGAGGAATAACACGGAAGTATCCACACATACACACACACACACTACAACACATAATCAGCATTACCATAGATCTGTCAAAAACAAAACAAAAAAGAAAGAAAAAAGGAAGTTGGAGGGTAGGGTAGAAGGGGGGATAGGGGGAGGGAGGGGTGATGGAGTACTGGAGTGGTCTGCCTGGAACTGCTTCTGACATGTAACAGCGGTCAGTTGTAGCGCTTTTGTCGTAATGTAACAGCTGTCAGTTGTAGGGATTTTGTCGTAATACAACAGCTGTCAGTTGTAGGGCTTTTGTCGTTATATAACACCGGTCAGTTGTAGCGCTTTTGTCGTAATGTAACAGCTGTCAGTTGTAGGGCTTTTGTCGTAATGTAACAGCTGTCAGTTGTAGGGCTTTTGTCGTAATGTAACAGTGGTCAGTTGTAGCGCTTTTGTCGTAATATAACAGCGGTCAGTTGTAGCGCTTTTGTCGTAATATAACAGCGGTCAGTTGAAGCGCTTTTGTCGTAATATAACAGCGGTCAGTTGTAGCGCTTTTGTCGTAATATAACAGCGGTCAGTTGAAGCGCTTTCGTCGTCAGTTGTAAGGCTTTTGTCAGGCTGTGACTGTTCTGGCGACTGTTCCTTCAGTGTTCATATGGATGGGCATGGATGGCTGTGGGAACGGCAGTAATAGGAAGGATCTAGGACTGGTGACTGTGAGAGAGGACGAATTATGCAGATGGTACAATGAATGCTACAGGCATTACCAAAAAATCCCAAACAAACCCCGCTTGCATATATACGCGCTTGGGTGCGCACACTCCCACATCTTCAGAGAGAGAGAGGGGGAGAGAGAGAGAAGAGAGAGAGAGAGGGAGAAAGAGAGAGAGGGAGGGAGGGAGGAGGGAGAGAGAAAGAGGAGTGGGGCGCTACGGGCATGAAAACGACTACATGTACATACAGAAACCCACGTCACACCAGAGGGAGGGAGGGAGGGAGAGAGAGAGAGAGAGAGAGAGAGAAGAGAGAGAGAGAGAGAGGAGAGGGGACAGACAGACAGACAGACAGACAACAGACAACAGACAACAGACAGACAGACAGACAGACAGACAGACAGACAGACAGACAGACAGACAGACAGCATGAAAACAGACGGACAGACGGACAAAACAAACTCAAACAGAGGCAGACATAAAACAGAGGAAGAGAGAGAGAGAGAGAGAGAGAGAGAGAGAGAGAGAGAGAGAGAGAGAGAGAGAGAGAGAGAGAGAGAGGTACCGAGACGAAAGATACAGAAGACAGAGAGAGAGAGAAGAGAGAGAGAGAGAGAGAGAGAAGAGAGAGAGAGAGAGAGAGAGAGAGAGAGAGTGTATAACTATTTCGATTGCTTTGTTGAAAACGAGCTCTAATTATGAAGCAAACGTAGTTATTATGATGAGAAAAACATGGATTATTGACACGCTTCACGTTGCCTTGTTATTATTGCTGATTTTTATGTTGTTGTAGTCTTGAGTGTTTTCTCATGCATGTTGCCTGTGTGCAAGTGTTTTGGGATAGTTTATGGAGAACTTTTCTTCTTCTGTTTTTGTCACAGCAGACTTCACACAACATTAGCAATGCTCTAAATTATAATTTAAAGCAGTGAGACGCCAGGGACGGGATAGCTCAGTGGTCAGAGCACTCGCTTTCCCCCAGCTAAAGTTAAGCAGCGTCGAGCGTGGTTACCACTTGGATGGGTGACTGACCGTTTGCACGCCTTGGCTTCAGTACAGTCCTCCAGTTCACCCAGCTGTCAATGGGTACCTGCCCTCTTTAGGGTCAGGGAAGGTAAAGCAGCGAGGGAGAGGAGATGGGTGCCGCCCTTAAAATGCTGGCCCCCTTGAGAAGTTGAGGTCTCTGATGCCTCCTCACTCCCCTGGGACCACGTAGGTTATGGGACATCTTTATTTTTCACGTGTTACTTTCTGACTTAAAAAAATAAAAATGTGGAGTTGTGATTGTAGAAGAGAGATCAGTTGTTGAAGATTGGAATTACTGCTGTGCAAAAAAAGCGAGCTTTCGTATACATGTGTGTCTTTGAAATGCAGCGGTCACGATGTTTTGGGAGGGTCTGCAAAAGGTGTAAACTTTTTTCTTCTTTTTCGTCGTCGAACGATCAGACAGCAGCCGTCATTGTGTGCCATATGAGGGACAATGCGTTGCGATGCCCTTAAGCGCCTGACAAGTCAGACCCAGCGCATCCCACCTCGGAATTGCTTTTGTTGTTTATTGTTGATGCTGTAGTTATTGCTTTGTTTTGTCTTTTGTGACTCTCTTTCGTTTGGTTTTTCTTGTCATCTTCACCATTCTTTTCTTTTTCTTTTTGTCTGTTAGCCTGGCGTGTTCATTGCTTTGTCTGTGTGTCTGTATCTTTCTGTCTTTGTCTCTGTCTGTCGTCTCTCTGTCTCTGTCTCCTTGTCTCTGTCTGTCTCTCTGTCTCTCTCTCTTTCAGTCTTTGTCTCTGTCTCTTTATATCTTTCTGTCGGTTTGCTTCTCTCTCTATATGTCTGTGTCTCTGTCTATCTGTCTTTTTGTCTGACTTTCTGTCTGTCTGTCTCTGCCTCTGTCTGACTCTGTCTGTCTCTGTCTGTCTGTCTGTCTGTCTGTCTCTGTCTGTCTGACTGTCTGTCTGTCTGTCTGTCTGTCTCTGTCTGTCTGACTGTCTGTCTGTCTGACTGTCTGTCTCAGTGTTATGTTCGTGCCCGCGCTGCTCGCTTAATTGCAGTATCTGTCCCGATGCCCTCCATATTCCTTGCTGGTTTTTCTTTACATCATTCCTCCTGTTTTCTTGTTTCCTTGTCTCCCTCCTTTCCCTTACCCCACCGTGTTTTTGTTTGTTTGTTTCTTTCTTTGTTGCACTCATCCTTTTCCCTTCTTTTCTTTTCCTCCTGTCATTTACGTTTACGTATGTCTTTTCGTCCCCAAAGGGTCTCTTCTTCTTCTTCTTCTCTTCTTCTTCTTCTTCTTCTTCTTTTTCTTCTTCCTTCTCCTTCTCCCTTCTTCTTCTTCTTCTTCTTCTTCTTCTTCTTCTTCTTCTTCTTTCTTCTTCTTCTTCTTCTTTCTTCCTTCTTCTTCTTCTTCTTCTTCTTCTTGTTCTTCTTCTTCTTCTTCTTCTTCTTCTTCTTTCTTCTTCTTGTTTTTTCCTTCTTCTTCTTCTTCTTTTTTCTTGTTCTTCTTGTTCTTGTTTTTCTTCTTCTTGTTCTTCTTGTTCTTGTTGTTTGTTGTTGTTGTCTTCTTTTCTTCTTCTTCTTCTTGTTTTTCTTCTTCTTCTTCTTCTTTCTTCTTCTTCTTCTTTCTCTTCTTCTTTCTTCTTCTTCTCTTCTTCTTCTTCTTCTTCTTCTTCTTCTTCTTCTTCTTCTTCTTCTTCTTCTTCTTCTTCGTCGTCGTCGTCGTCGAACGCTCAGACAGCAACTGTTGTTGTCATATGAGCGACAATCCGTTCGTTGTGCTGCCGTTAATTAAACGCCTGACAAATCAGATCCAGCGCATGCGACTTCGGTGTGGGAGAAAACTGTTCTCTTTTAAGTCTTTCTGAAGGGAAAAAGGGCAAGGAGAATGGACCAAGAAGGCAGAAAATAGACAAGAAGGAGGTGACAGGAAGAAACCCCCCCCCCGGGGGATTCCTAAGAAGGGAGAGGGGGGGCTATCAATATAAATATTCCCGCCTTCTGGAAATTCTGTGCCAGGAATTCCCTCTTTTCTGCCTCAAAGGATCTGAAAAGATGGAAGAAAGCTAAGAGGAGGATGGCTGTCATTAGATCTTTTAGAAAATAAAAATAAGGGTCAGAGGAGAAGAGGGAGAGAGTGGATGGGAGAGAAGAGAGAGAGAGAGAGAGAGAGAGAGAGGAGAGAGAGAGAGAGAAGAGGAGGGAAGAGGGGGAGGGAGGAGAATTGGGAGAGAGAGGGTGTGGTTTTTAGAAGGGAGAGAGCGGGGGGAGGGAAGAGAATGGGGAGAGAGAGAGGGAGGTTTGAGAGGGGGGGGGGAGAGATAGGGTAGAAAGGAGAGGAGAGGAGAATGGGGGGGGGGGGGGGGGGGGGCCGGAGAGAGAGGGGGAGGTTTGAGAAGGGAGAGAGAGGGAGAGGGAGGAGAATGGGAGAGAGAGAGGGAGGTTGAGAGGAGAGAGAGAGACAGAGACAAGGACAGACAGACGGAGGGGTAGGGGGCGGGGTGGGGGCGTGGGTGTGGGGTGGAGACGAGCAGGAGGAGTATGTGATTGATCAGTGGAATGATGAATTGCCACAGGCAGAAGGGGCAGCTTGCCAGTTTGCACGAGAGGGGTTGATTTATTTGTTTGTTTACCGTCTATCCTCTTCATCTTTCTATTCTTCGCTTTCTATCTAGCTTTGTGTTTTTGTGTGTGGGTGGGGGGGGGGGGGGGGGGGGGGGGGGGGGGGGGGGGGTGGAGGGAACTGTCTGTGCTTATTTTAGTGTTATCGTTACTTTATTTCCCGTATTTTGCTTGCGTTAGTTTATTTCTGTAGTTTGCTAGTTGATTTAGAACTCTGTTTATTTCAGTTCTTGTGTTTTCTTTATCTTTCAATTTGTGTGGGTTTAAACTTTGTTTTGTTTTTTTTGCTTGTATGAATCGAAATTTTGATCTGTCATGGTTTTTTTATGACATTTTTTTTCTTTCGAAGATTTGGGGTGTGTGTTTGTTGTTGTTGTTTTTAAAGGAAGGGGCCATATTTGGTTGTGGGCCTCTGAGGTGATGAATGAAGTGTGCTTCAGACCGATTGACCGCAGTGGGGGCTGGACCATATATTGATAATAGATCTGTAAGAGAGAGAGAGAGAGAGAGAGAGAGAGAGAGAGAGAGAGAGAGAGAGAGAGAGAGAGAGAGAGAGAGAGAGGGGGGGGGGGGGGTTGGGGGTAGTGATAGATAGAATGTTTTGTTTGTGTGTATGTGTGTTTGAAAAAAACCCACTTGAGTGTGTGCATGTGCGCGCGCACATACACGTACACACACCACGACGCGCACGACTACGCACGCAAATAAGACCCACTCACCCCCCGCCCCCCCCCCCCCCTCTCCACACAGACACAGACCCACCACCCACACACTCACTCTCTCTCTCACACACAACCCCCCCCCTCCCAACCCCCCCCCCCCCCCCCCCACCCCCCCACACACACACACAGACCCAGACCCCACCCAACACCACTCACTCTCATCTCACAGAGAGAGAGAGAGAGAGAGAGAAGAGAGAGAGAGAGAGAAAGAGAGAGAGAGAGAGAGAGAGAGAGAGAGAGAGAAGAGAAAACAGAAAAAGGAAATGATAAACATTTCCCAACATGACCACAACAACCCCCCCCCCCTCCCCTCTCTCCTCCTCCCCCCTTCCCCCCCCCCCCCCCCCCCCCCCCCCCCCCCCCCCCCCCAAGAAAAAAAAAGGAAACGCACAGACGGGACCCGGCCCGGCGGGCCGGCCCCGAGGAGGGACCAGATAAAAAAACAAAACAACCCCCCCCCTTTTTCCCAAAGGGGTTTTGTTTTTTTTGGGCTCCCCTCTTCCCTTCCCCTCTCGCCCTGCCTCTGACAAACGCCAAAACTTTTGGGACTTCGAGTCTGTCCCGTGTGTGGAGACTGTTTTTATTTTTTTTTTGTTTTTTGTATTTTGTTTTTTATATGAGGATGGAATAAGTTAGGCTTTTTTTACATCAGTCCCGTTGTATGCTTTTGTACATTCTGTCATCTGTTTTCCCCGTACAAATGCCACTCTCTCGAAAGGGATTCAGGTTTTACTGTGGCGCAAGATGTTCTGCTGCGTTCTGACACGGCCCTCTCGTTCTATTTAGACTGTGCGTGTTGTGTGTGTCTCTGTATGTCTGTCTCTTTCTTTGTGGCTCTCTCTGCTGTCGGGTCTGCCTGTCTCTCTTCTCTCTCTCTCTGTGAGACTGTGTGTGTGTGTGTGTGTGTCTCTGTATGTCTGTCTCTTTCTCCGTGGCTCTCTGTCTGTCTGTCTGTCTCTCTCTCTCTGTGAGACTGTGTGTGTGGTGGTGTGTGTTCTGTATGTCTGTCTCTTTCTCCGTGGCTCCTCTTCTGTCTGTCTGCCTGTCTTTTTCTCACCTCTCTCCCTCTGTGCGACTGTGTGTAGGGTGTGTTCTCTGTATGTCTGTCTCTTTCTCCGTGGCTCACTCTGTCTGTCTGTCTGCCTGTCTTTATCTCACTGTCACTATCCCTGTCTGTCTCTCTATCTTTCTCTGTCTCTCATGTCTTTCTCTGGCTCTGCCTGTCTTTCTGTCTCTCTCTTCTCTTTTTATGTCTCTATGTCTGTCTCTGGCTCTGCTTTTCTTTTCGTATCTGTCTGTTTTGTCTGTCCTGTCTGTCTGTCCTCCTGTCTGTCTGTCTGTCTCTCTCTCTCTCTCCTCTCTTCTCACCCTCTCCTCTCCCCCCTCTCTCTCTCTCTCTCTCTCCCCTCTCCCTGTTTTCAACCTTGAAATACATAAGAAGTAGAAAACTTAGTCCAAAAATTACAAATCCTCACCCACCCCCCCCCCCCCCACACACACACATACACACAAACAAGAATACCCAAACAAAAGAGAAAAAATTAAAAAAAATTAAAAAACGTTTCCGGTGTTCATTCCTAGAATTTTTCAGCGCTGTATTTTTTTTCTTGGCCTTGTTCTTCCTTTTTTATGTTTACGCAATCCAAGGCTGTTTTGTGATGGAAAAAAAAATTATTTGAAGCCTGATTTGGTCAGGCAGTCTCTCGACAGTGTATTCCGTGATTGTAGAGTTTGTGCTTTTTGGATAAGACCTTCCTGTGTAGACTTTCTTGAGTGAAGCAAGAGTTGAGACTTGACTCTGTGTGTGTGTGTGTGTGTGTGTGTGTGGGTTGGTGTGTGTGTGTGTGTGAACAAGAGTTGAGATGCGTGTGTGTGTGTGTGTGTGTGTGTGTGAAACAAGAGTGAGATGTGTGTGTGTGTGTGTTGTGAGTTGTGTGTGTGTGTGTGTGTGTGAAACAAGAGTTGAGATGTGTGTGTGGTGTGTGTGGAGGGGTTGTGATGTGTGTGTGTGTGTGTGTGAAACAAGAGTTGAGAGTTTGTGGTGTGGTGTGAAACAAAGAATTGGTGGGGAACGAAAGCGCTGGGGTGTGTGTGTATTCATTTTATTTTTTCTTGTATAGCAAGGATAACGGAAGAAGCACTCTTGTGGGTGTTTTTTTTTTTAAACATCCAGTCCCTGTGTGCATGCAATTTTGTAAATTGTGTGTGTGGAGAGAGAGAGAGAGAGAGGGGGGGGGGGGTGGAGGCAGGGAGGGTGAAGGAGGTAGAGAGAGATCCAACAAAAAGGCCCTGGCCCCATTTGAAGGGGTTTATGTCCCCTTCTTTCTCCCCCCCACGCCCCCCAAAGACATGCACACAAAAACCCTGAGAGAGAGAGAGAGAGAGAGAGAGGCACAGACAGACAGAGACAGAGAGAAGGAGGGAGGAGGAGAGCGAGAGAGAGATGGGAAGGAGGGAGGGGAAGGAGGGTTAGAAGAGGAAGAGAGAGAGAGAGAGAGAGAGAGAGAGAGAGGAGAGAGAGAAGGAGGGAGGGAGAGAGGGAAAAGAGAGAGAGAAGAAAGAGAGGGCGGGAGGGAGGGAGCGAGTAAAACTGCTACTTTATGGGGTAGACCTACAAAAAGCTAGGAAGGAAATGTGTGAAGGAAGAGGCGTAATGGAGTTCCACACTTTACTCCAGGGAGTGATCAGTGGTTTTTTAGGTACAAGATTCAGAGGAGCGAGGGGAGGAGGGTAGATGCTCAC
>CM054162.1:6307328-6317328 GCA_028751875.1 Rapana venosa
CCCCCCCCCCCCCCCCCCCCCCCCCCCCCCCCCCCCCCCCCCCCCCCCCCCCCCCCCCCCCCCCCCCCCCCCCCCCCCCCCCCCCCCCCCCCCCCCCCTTCTGGCGGCAAAAAGACGCCAATCTCAAAATTCATGGCCGCCAAATTGCGTTCACACCCCCCAACATAGACTCGACAGATCTGGGTTTGACAAGGTATCTGTGTATCTATCTATCTTTTGAACTTTTAAATTTTTTATTTAAACAACAACCGCAAGCCTGTGAGGTTCTTCCTTGTGTTCAGTCACTGTGTGAGAGGGGGCTTTTATTATATCTGATGCAAACGTGCAACATTTCATCAACTCGTATAGAGAGATAAATGGGGTTAAAGCATGACTGTTGTTGAATTGAGTGAGTCTTGTTTTCTGTGTGTCTCTGTCTCTGTGTGTCTTGTTTTCTGTCTGTCTGTCTGTCTGTCTGTCTCTCCCTCCCTCCCTCACCCCACCCCTCCCTGTGTGTTGTGTGTGTGTGTGTGTTGTGTTGTGTTTGATGTGTGTGCATATATGTACTTGTGTGTGTATGTGGTGTATGTATGTGTGTGTGTGTGTAAGTGTGTTGTGAATATGTATGTTTGTGTGTATGTGAGAGAGAGAGAAGAGAGAGAGAGAGAGAGGAGAGAGAGAGAGAGTGGGGGAAAAGGGAGAGAGAAAAAAGGGGAGGTTTTCCGGAGAGAAAGGAGAGACAGAGAAACAAGGAAAGAGGAGGAGGAGGAGGAGAAGAAGAAGAAGAAAGAAGAAAAGAGATATTCCGGAAGGGAGGGGGAGGGAGGGAAAAGAGGAACAGAAAAATAAGAGGAGAGGAGAGTAGGAGAGGAGAGAGAGAGAGTAGAGAGAGGGCGAGTGGAGAGAGAAGAGAGAAGAGAGAGATCGCAGGGAAGGGAGATAGAGGGAGTGGGGGGAGAAGTAAGGTGGGGGAGGGGGGGGTGTCTCTGAGAGCTTCTGCTTTGAAACCGTGATTGGCTTCCGTTTGGGCTGGAAAGGTTTTGGACTTTTTGGGGTCAGTCTGGATTGAAAGGGGAAGTGTGTGTGTATGTGTGTGTGGGTGTGTGTGTGTGCGCGCGTGCGTGCGTGCGTGCGCGTGCGTGTGTGCGTGCGTGTGTGTGTGTGGTCTCTGTCTGCCCCTCTCTCTCCTCTCTCACTCTCTCTGTTCTCTCTCTCTCTCTCTCTCTCTCTCCCTCCCCTCTCTCTCCTCCTCTCGCTCTCTCCTCTCGCTCTCCTCTCTCTCTCTCTGCCTCCCACTCTCTCTCTCTCTCTCTCCTCTCTCTTCTCTCTCTCTCTCTCTCTCTCTCTCTCTCTCTCTTCTCTCTCTGTCTCTTCTCTCTCTCTCCCCACTCTTCCTCTCTCTCTCTTCTCTCTCTGTCTTCTCTTTTCTCTCTCTCTCTCTCTCTCTCTCTTTCTCTCCTCTCTCTCCTCCCCCCCCCTCCCTTGTCCAGAATTTAAAAACAAGTACCAGAGAACAATGTGTTCTACCGAAGCTTTCCATGTCTGTTTTTAAACTCACATTATAAAGTGATGTCAGAAACAAAGGAAATCACTTGTTAAGCAGTTTGTTTAAGCATTTCTGTATTTGTTACTATACTGCAAAGCATGCAGAAGATGAGGTCAATGCGTAGACTTGCGAAATTGTTAATCGTGAATGTATACATGCTTGTTGTCAACAACCTCTTGTATATAACCCAACCCCCTTTGTAATGGGGCCGTGACCCTTACAATAATATCAGACTCTGTGTCTGTCTCTGTCTGTCTGTCTCTGTCCCTGTCTGTTGCTGTACTCTGTCTCTTTCTCTGTTTTCCAGTTAAATCAATCTGCTACAGCACTGTGAAAATGATGATACCAATAATAATGTGCAGTGTCCCCCCTCTCTCTCCTCCCCCCCCCCCCCCCCCCTCTATCTTCCCCCCCCCTCCTCCTCTCTTCCCCCCTCTCTCTCTCCCGCTCCTCTCCCCTCTCCTCTCCCGCCCTCCTCCCCTTCCTCCGACCCTTCTTCTTCTTCCTTCCTTCCTTTCCCATCCCTCCCTCTCTCCCTCTCTGTCGTTTTTCTGAGGTCATCGCCCGACTTGATAGCTGTCAGAAACAGGAAAGTACCTAGTGCACACACACACAACACACACACGCACACACACACACACACACACACACAACACACACCCCACACACCACGCACGTACGCACACACACACACAACACACACACACACACATACACGCGGGTTTCTTTGCCAGGCAGGATCTATGTGGTGGTGCTAAAGAGTATTAGCTAAGTAGTATACAGCCACTAGTCCACTCCGCGTGCACTGTGACACCTACTATACCTCATACCTCTGTGAATGTCTTCACCTGTACACTCCTTCTCGTTCCCTCCGCTCTGCTGCAGATACCCTGGGCTTAACGAATACCTAGATTCAACCAATCCACTGTTGGCCATCGCTCTTTCTCTATTTCTGGTCCACCAATCTGGAATGACCTACCTCCCTCTCTCCCTTCGTGAAAAGCCTACTTACGACAGCTTTAAATCCAGCCTCAAAACATACCTATTTCTAACCTAAGATTTTTCCCTCTTGTTTCATCTCGTATCTCTCCCTGCCTTTAACAGCCAAAATTCCATCACCCTGCTGAAATGTACAACCTGTGTGTGTGTGTGTGTGTGTGTGTGTGTGTGTGTGTGTGTGTGTGTGTGTGTGTGTGCATGTGTGTGTGAGTGTGTTTTGTGTGTGTGTGTGTGTGTGTGCATGTGTGTGTGTGTGTGCATTTGAGTTTGTTAGAATATTGTTAATCATTGTTGGTTGCTTGTGTAGGAGCGGATTGAATGGAAGCGCTCTGATTTGTAATTGCAAGATATAACGCTCTATGAATTCCATATATTATTATTATTATTATTATTATTATTATTATTATTATATTATTATTATTATTATGGTGAACACACACACACACACAAACAAACCCCAACCCTGAAAACCAGAGTTGTTGCTGGTCGATCGACAGCTTTGTCTGTGTGTGGCTGTAGTAGCTGTTAGTAGTTAGTAAACATGTGTGCTAGGGTTATTTGTGTCTGTACTATGTCCCTCCGTGTTGCTTTTTTTTTAATAATTGGATCTTTTTGTTGTTGTTGGTTGGTTTTTTGTTTGTTTGGTTGGTTGGGGGTGTTTTTTGTTGGTTTTTTTTGTGGGGGTGGGGGTGTTAAAAACGGATTATAATCCGTGAAGTCGGAATGTGGCTACCGTAATGGTGGAGGGGGAAAAAAACCAAATCGTCGAATACGCTAAAAAATCTCACTGTTGGTGAACCGTAGAGCTCTAGCGGAGGAATGCGCGCGCGCGCGCGCACGCATGCACGCACGCACGCATACACACACACACACACACTCTCTCTCTCTCTCTCTCACCCAGAGATTTGTAGTGAATACCTAGGCCTGTAACTTCAGTATAATAATATATGCCAACATTGTTGTCTCTGTGTGTGTGTGGTTTAAAAAAAAAAATTTTAAAGAGGTGGAGGGGGGGGGGGGCAAGGGAGAGGAGGGAGGGATGGGAGGGGGATAGAGAGGAGGAGTGAGGGAGTGAGGGTAGGGGGAGAGCGAGAGAGAGAGGACAGACAGAGAGAGGGACAGACAGAGAGAGACACAGAGAGACAGAGAGAGAGAGAGTTGTATGCGTGCATATGTGCGTGTGTGCGTGCGTGCGCGCACGCGTGTGTGTATTATATATGTATGTATGTAAGAATGTATGTATGTGTGTGTGCGTGCGCGCGAGGAGAGAGAGAGAGTGGGGCCTTCTGCTCTCGTAGCAGTCAGGGAAGACAGGCTGTAAAGAAGGTGATTCAAGCAAGATACGTGTGTCTTCTTTCTGCTTTTCTTCCGCCTAGTATACTTAGGCTGCACACCGGTATTAAAAAATCACTCTTTTTCCTTCTGTTTTTCTATGTAACTTTTATATTCATACCGCACGTACTAAGGCATCCACAGAAATAAAAACCACTTTTTGTGAAAGACTAGCCTCTGACTCAAAACTCATGTGATTTTGAACAAATTTGGTAGGTTTGAATTTTTTAATTTTTCAGCAAACACTGTACCCCCTCAGTCCTTTGTTGTCTGCTAACTACTGTACCGCAATATGCAGCGCGGGTCTCTGCTTGTCTTGGATACAGGGCAACCGTTTAAAAATTCAACTCTTTTGCTCTGGTTTTTCTATGTCCTCAATTCAACCAATACAAGTCACAGTCCATCATTTATTGTGAAAGAACTAGTTGATCAAATCACCATTGATTTTACACATTGCTTAGTTTGAAATTATTAATTGTCCAAAATTAATACCGTTGTGTTGCCTTCTTACCTGACGCGGAACGCTCTTAGGATACAGGCACTCTGATTGCATTCTGTCTACTGGTTGCTCTTCCTCAACCCCAAAAACAATGAGCCATCTTCGTGTAATGATGTCAAACCCATTACTCGCCTTAGAAGACTTACTTACGTGCCTTATCGTTTCCTTACTTCTACTACTCTTTGCCATCTGCACTATGCTTCTTCATCTCTTCTTCTTCCTCTGCCCCATTCTTACATTACTCCTGATGATTTCTACCTTCTTCTGCCTTCACTTCTTTCTTCTTCTTCTTCTTCTTCTGCTTCTTCTTCTTTTCTTCTTCTTCTTCTTCTTTTGCTTCTTTGCTTCTTCTTGAGCGCTTTGATTTGTTGTTTTACAAAATTCAGCGCTATATAAATTCCAAACATTTATTATTATTATTATTCGAACGCTCAGACGGCAGCTATTGTTGTCCGTAATAATGAGCAAAAATGCGTTGCGCTGCGGTTAAGGGCATGACAGGTCAGGCCTTATGCATCTCTCCATCTGTCTGACTCTGTCTGTCTCTCTGTCTCTTCTGTCTGTCTGTCTGTCTGTCTGTCTGTCTGCTCGTCTTCTCTCTCTCTCTCTCTCTCTCTCTCTCTCTCTCTCCATCACACCCTCTACCTCACCTCATCACTACCACACACACACACACACACACACACTCTCTCTCTCCTCACTCACACACACACACACACACACACACACACAACAACGGTTATATATTTTGGCAGGGTGATGGACTTTTTGGCTGTTGAAATCTGAGGTTTGAAACAAATATGTCTTGAGGCCGGATTTAAAAGTGTCACAAGAAGACCTTTGGCGAAGAGAGATAGGGAGGCCATTCCAAATCGATGGACCAGAAACAGAGAAAGAGCGACGGCCAACAGTGGACTGGCTGAATGTAGGTATTCGTAAGCACAAGGAATCTGCAGCAGAGCGAAGGGAACGAGAAGGGGTGTACAGGTGGAGACATTCACAGAGGTAGGAGGGTGCTGTTTTGTGGAGGCATTTGTAACAGAGGATACTGATCTTATAGTTTATTCTTGGTGGCACAGGCAGCCAGTGGAGAGATCGCAAGAGAGGGGTAATGTGCTCAGATTTTCTTTCTGAGGACTAGTCGAGCTGCAGAGTTTTGAATACGTTGAAGGGAGTGGATAGATGATGCTGGCAGACCAGCCAAAAGAGAATTGCAATAGTCCAGACGTGAAAGAATGAGAGATGCCACGAATTCGGATGTTGCGTCTGTGGACAGGTACTTTCGAACTGCACTAATACGCCGTAGCACGACTGGCAGGTCTGGGTGACGAATTTTTGCATGGAGAGTGTGTTGTCGATAATGACCCCTAGCTGCTGTCAGTGTGTTCGTGGAAGAAGAAGAAGAAACTTAAGCTCAGTTCGGCAATGCAGCCTTTTTTTTGGTTTAAATTAAGGACACGTTGTTCTCTTAAGGACAGCGGCGGTAACAGTAGGTTCATGTCTCTCTGTGTGTCTTCGCTGGCTTCCTTCCTTCTCCTGTCCTGGCGCTGGCCCAGCTAGAGCTCTGTGTGTGTGTGTGTGCTGCGACTGACGGATGCTGCTGCTGCTGCAATGATGCTGCTGCTGCGTGGCTGACCACTTGGCGTGGGTCTGTGAGTGTGAGTGTGCGAGTATATGTGGAAGGTGCAGGCAGGCAGGCAGGCAGGCAGGAGAGGGGTGCGTGCTATGCCAGCAAAGTGGGCAGATAATGTTGCTGTGACGCTCTGTGTGTGTCTGTGTGTGTGGAACATGGATTAATAGCGCGTGTGTGTGTAAGTGTCAGTGCCGTGCTGGTCACAGGGTGAGGGAACAGTGTGAAGATCGTACTTATCTATCTGTCCATCTATCGACAGTGCTTTTAGTGTTGGTATTAGTGTTGTTTTATAGTTGTTATGGTTATCTGGTACTATTGTTTTAGTAGGAGTAGTAGAAGTAGTAGTAGTAATTGCCATTATTATTTTCATTTATAACAATAGTATTATTGTTATTATTGTTGTTGTTGCTATCATCATCATCATCATCATCATCATCATCATATTATTACATCATCATTATTATTGTTAGCAGTAGTAGTACAAGCTGTCTGCTGCTGCTGCGCTGCCGCTGCTACTACTACTACTACTACTACTACTACTACTACTACTACTACTACTACTTTTAGCATTATCATGCAATGTCAGTTGTGCAGAAGCTTTGTTGCTGTGAACAGTAACTGTTATTCAGGAAAGTGTTAATGTTACTGTTAATCAGAACAGGGGGTTGAAGTTCAGAGAACTCGTAGAAAGAGTCGAAAAGCAGGAGCGAGAAAAAGAATTGGAGAAATACGTAGAAAAAAAATTATTGGTAGAACAACAAAAAAAGGGAAGGGACGAATGAAGAATACAAATTATGAACTAGAGTGAAATGGAAATATGATAATAATAAACCCCATGGTTTTTAGGAGAGAAATAAAGACTAGATACCGAGACTTTTTTTCTTCGAGAGAGAGGGAGAGAGAGAGGAGAGAGAGAGAGGGAGAGAGAGGAGAGAGAGAGAGAGAGAGAGAGAGAGAGAGAGAGAGAGAGAGAGAGAGAGAGAGAGAGAGAGAGAGAGAGAGATGAAGTCCCCAGACACACTCTCTTTCTTCTCTGAAATCTGTGCGATTGTCGGTTTTCAATTCAGTTTGCTTGTGGAACAGCTGTACCGGTTGAAGCGTTTGTCTTTCATCGTAAATCTCCCTCCATTTTTCATCATGTCTTGGTCTTGAAGATCCTGATGGCATCTCTCTATGTATACACAGGATTTGGATGTGATGATATGGGATGTGTTTTTACAGCGAAGGAATCAATTGAGCTAAATAGTGTTTGTGTATTTCTTCTTCTTCTTCGTCGTGGAGCCGCTCAGATCAGACAGCATCCACCGTTAGTTGTCTGGTGTCCAAGGAGCGAAATTGCTTTGCGGCTGCCGTTAAGCGCCTGACAAGTCAGGCCCAGCGCATCGTACTTCTGCGTGGGAGAGAATGTGTGGTGTGATAGATACCCTGTGCTAAAGAAAGTCAGTGGTTGTCAAGAGGTTGTGGAGATCTGAGAGCAGATTTTGAGCTTTTTTTCGTGTTTTTTATGTTCTTTTCTTTCTTTTTCTTTCTACTTTCCATTCTCTTTTCCCTTTCTTTCTTTTTATTTTTTCTTTCTTTCCTTTCTTCATTTTGTCCTGCTTTCTTTCTTTAATTCATTCCCCCTTCATCCTTTTTCTTTTCTTTTCTTTTCTTCCTTTCTTTCTTTCTTTCTTTCTTTCTTTTTTCTCCTTCCTCCTGTCCTTCCTTCTTCCTTCCTTTCTCTGTTTCTTTCTTTCTTTCCTTGTCCGTTGCTTTGTTTGAATCTTTATTTTTGTCTTGCTTGCTTCTTTCTTTCTTTCTTTCTTTCTTTCTTTCTTTCTTTCTTTCTTTCTTTCTCTCTTTCTTTCTTTCTTTCTTTCTGTGCTCCTTCCTTCTTTCCTTTGTTCAGTTTCATTCTTTGCTCATGTCTTAAAACTGTTGTCACCTCACCTTCACCTGTTCCTGCTTCTTTGCCCTACCTCATGTTGCTTTGTATTGTGTGAAACATGTCAACAGCACACGCAGAGCAAGAATGTGACAGACAGCAACAACCCTCAACAATAAAAAAAAAAACAACAACAACCAAACAAACAAGTTTACAGTGAAAACATCAGAAGAAAAGTTGAACAGCTGTATGTTTGGAAGCTCTGTGAACAAAGTACGAGGATTGTGTGTACACAGAATTGTCCGGCCAACACAGTTTTTGCCGTGAAAGAAAAGTGGATACTCTGTTCCTTTGACAATCACCACACAGTTACTGTGAACGGGGCACTGTGTTGAACAACCACAACAAAACCTCTGTGAGTGGGCTGGGGAACTTTGTTTGACAACCACAAACGGCTGTGAGTAGGGGGGTACTTTGGGTTTCTCTATTGGTGAGATAATTGAGTATTCGAATTGTGAATTGTTTGACAACCATAAACGGCTGTGAGTAAGGGGGTACTTTGAGTTTCTCTATTGGCGAGATAATAAAGTATTTGAATTGTGAATTGTTTGACAGCCACGAGCTACTGTGAGTGGGGGTACTTTTGAGTTTCTCTATTTGTGAGGTAATAGAGTATTTGAATTGTGAATTGTTTGACAGCCTTAAACGGCTGTGAGTGGTAAAGACAAAAAGCCCATCTTACAACAACGAGACAAAGCTACAAACGGTTGACACACAAAAATGTGCCAGTGTTTTTTCTTTTAAAGATTGATGTGGAGGTTGAAGCACCAGACCAGACCTCATGGAATACTACACATGGATTCATGACTTAAACAGGATGGTTTGATTGATTGATTCATTCATTCATTCATTCTGTAGGATGTGTGTGAGAAGACGCTGTGTGGAAGGAGTTTTTGTGAGAAACCGTGTGGGAAATGCTGCGCTCTTTTGAGACTCTACAGATTGGAAAATTGAAAAAAAAGGAACAAAAAATCTTGGTGTCTGTCCTAATATGACTGTCATGGTAGACTTAGAGCAACATGCAGCAAAAAGTTAAAGATTGCATTGAACAAATATAAACAAGAATGATATAACTAAAAAAAAATCAACAAGAGAGAAAAGTGTTGTTTTCTTTTTAAAAAAAAGAAAAGAAAACAAAATTTTAAAAAGTGTGGAAGACAGGAAACGGTGATCATAAAGTGTGAGAGGAAAATTATTACGAAAAAAAACAACAACAGGATTTTACATCTGAAGCAGTTTTCTGTATCAATTTTCAAAACTTTTACCTAAAGGAAGACTTGAAACAAACAACAACCCAACAACAACAAAGAAACCTGCAAACTTAACAACCAGGCATCTTTTTCTGTTCTGAAAAGAAAATTGCCCAAACCTCCCTCAAGGAAGCTGTCAAGGGGACAGAGAGCATTTGTGTGGCAGTGACGTGACCTTGGAACAAGGCAACAGTGACAGGCAGTGCTGGGTGGAAGAAGAGTGTAAGGGTGTGAGGAGAAGAGGAGTGTTGTGGTCTTTCCCCGTGTCAGGGGTGTGTGTGGGTGGCCCTGCCAAGATCAGAGTGGTCCTTCTAGTGGAGTTCGTTCCTGTGTGGGAGAAGAAAAGTAACACAGCCTACACAGATCAAACAGGTTTGTTGTGGGGTGGAGAGAGACAGAGAGAGAGAGACAGGGAGAGAGAGAGAGACAGGGAGAGAGAGAGTGTGTGTGTATTGTGTGTGAGTGTGTATGTGTTGTTTTTGCTGTTGTTGTTGTTGCTGTTGTTGTTGTTGTTCTTTTGTCTTTCTTTCTTTCTTTCTTTCTTCTTCTTCTTCTTCTTCTTCTTCTTCTTCTTCTTCTTCTTCTTCTTCTTCTTCTTCTTCACTTTAACGTCCTTCCACTTTAAGTGATATTAGACGATAGGGAAAAGGATTATGAGAAAGGTTAAAAAAGAGGGGGGACGGGGGAATGGAAGTATGTGTATGAATGAGCTTGTGTAATTTTGAGTGTGTACATTGAAAAAATTGAGGGAGAGAGAGAGTCACACAGACAGACAGAGAGAGAGAGACAGAGACAGAGACAGAGAAAGAGACAGATGGAGAGAGATAGGTGTGTGTGT
>CM054162.1:6324828-6332328 GCA_028751875.1 Rapana venosa
TCTCTGCTAGAAATTCTCTCTGTTCTATTCCTCTCTTTGTTTCTGCCTTGCCCTTGACCTATGAGTATCAAATTAATAGCATCCCTACCTTCTGGAAATTCTGTACTAGGAATTCTCTCTTTCCCATCCCTCTGTTTGTTTCTGCCTTACTCCTTTTCTTTCTGCCTCCCCCCCCCCCCCCCCCCCCTCCCCCCCCCCCCTCCCTTTCTTAACTATTTTCTGCCTTCTTGGTCCATTCTCCTGCTGGGTTTTTTCTCTCCAGAAAGTCTTCAAAAATATTTTTAAAAATTCTCTCCCTCGCTGAAGTCGGATGCGCTGGGCCAAACCTGACTTGTCAGGCGCTTAACGGCAGCGCAGTGCATTTTCACTCATGACGGACAACAATAGTTGCTGTCTAAACGTTCCACGAAGAAGCAGAACAAGAAGAAGAAGAAGAAGAATATAAATTATACTTTACCAAGAGAGACACAGAGAGAGAGACGGAGAGAGAGACAGACACGTCACAGAGAGAGAGGGAGACAGAGGGAGAGAGAGAGAGAGAGAGAGAGAGAGACAGACAGACAGACAGACAGACAGACAGAGAGGGACAGAGATAGAGACAGGGAGAGAGACTATCACTGCGAGGCAGGCAGGGAGCTGCCCGGTAAGCAACACCCATCAAGTCTGCTTTTGGTCTAACCTTGTCCGCTCAGATCTGCCAGCTAGGTGACCAAATCGGCGCCGCCATGATGATGACGTAAGATCGTTGAGAACGCCGGTGATTGGCACAGGAAGGGAGGAAGGGAGGCGATCAATACTTTTACCGGCTGTGTGGAGTGCTCTTTCCTACCTGCTGGCCTGGCGATCAGGTAACATAGAGCACACCTGGAGAAATACCGTTTGTGACAGAGAGTTCAATATACTGTGCTGAGGTTCACATTCTTCTTCTTCTTCTTTGCATTCTTGTTGTTCTTGTTCTTGTTCTTGTTCTTCTTCTTCTTCTTGTTCTTCTTCTTCTTGTTCTTCTTGTTGTTGTTGTTGTTGTTGTTCTTCTTCTTCTTCTTCTTCTTCTTCTTCTTCTTCTTCTTCTTTGCATTCTTCTTCTTTGCATTCTTCTTCTTCTTCTTTGCATTCTTCTTCTTCTTCTTCTTTGCATTCTTCTTGTTCTTCTTGTTCTTGTTCTTGTTGTTGTTGTTCTTCTTCTTCTTGTTCTTGTTGTTGTTGTTGTTCTTCTTCTTCTTCTTCTTCTTCTTCTTCTTCTTTACATTCTTCTTCTTCTTCGTCAACCTCGTCGTCGTCGAACGCTCAGACAGCAACTATTGTTGTCTGTCAAATGAGCGAAAATGCGTTGTGCTGCCATTAATTAAGCGCCGGACAAGTCAGGCCCAGTGCATCCGATCGACATCGGCGTGGGAGAGAATAGCTATCTTTTTTTAAAAAGTCTTTCTGGAGAAAGCAAACAAGGGCAGGAGAATGGACCAAGAAGGCAGAACACAGACAAGAAGAAGGAGAGGGAAGGAAGAAGGCAGAAGCAAGGAGAGTGATGGAAAAGAGGGAATTCCTAGCGCAGAATTTCCCAGAAGGTGGGGATGCTATGTATCCTGACGTGACAGGCCCCTGGCATCCCCACGGGGGACTCTGATGGTGTCAAGCCAGAAGGAACGAAAAGGGGCTTGGTTGAGAAAGTATCAACAATTTTTTTTCTTTTTTGGGGTGGGTGGGTGGGTGGGGGTGCTACTTTTATTCGGTCGTATAATACAGGGATGTTTGGAGTAATGAAAATATAAACGAACGAATGCAAAACCGATTTTTTTTCAGTAAAAAGGTAAAGGTGTCCCATAACCTATAAAGTCGTAGGGGAGCGAAGGCATCAGAGACCTCAGCTTCTCTAGGGGCCAGCATGTTGAGGGTGGCGCCCATCTCCTCTCCTTCGCTGCTTTACCTTGCCTGACCCTAAAGAGGGCAGGTACCCATTTACAGCTGGGTGAACTAGGGGACTGTACTGAAGCCAAGGCGCGCAAACGGTCAGCCATCCAAGTGGTAACCATGCTCGATGCTGCTTTACCTTGACTGGGGGAAAGAGCGTGCTCTGACCACTGAGCTATCTGGTCCCCGTGTATGTGCTGTTGCTGTGTGGTAAAGACTGTTGGACTGCAATCCCTTGGCTCCATGTAGTCGTGGGTTCGAAACTAGGCGACGGCGTCTGGTGAATGTGAGGGGGGAGGAGTGGGGGGGGGTGGGGGGGGGGGGGGGGGGTTACCACCTCCCAGGTCAATTTCAAGTGCAGACCTGCCAGTGCCTTTATTCCCATTGTACATATATACACATGCAGAAGATAGATCTATATGCACGTTACAGATCCCGTAATTAATTTCAGCCTTTGGCGTTACGGAAACACGAACATACCCAGCATGCATCCCGTAACCAGAATGCGGCTACCTTCATAGAGGGCAACAGCGGTCACAGCAGGACCATTGATCGATAAAACAAACCAAATGAGAGCTGACGATGATTTCACGACCAAGGGGACCTACATAGTCTTTTGGATGAAATAATAAACAGAGGCTCCGTCTGCAACGCACATTTAGAGCACGTCAAAGAACATACAGCAAGAAGAGAATTGTCTCTAGCAAACTTTTGTAAGGAAAAAAAAGCTACTCTGATAGGGAAACAAACACACATGCAGACAGGAGGAGGGAAAAAAATGGGTGGCGCTGCTCTTGTGGCGATGGGCTCTTAAGGGACCCCGGGCAGTCAGCGTTGGAGATGTTCTCCAAAGGCCAACTATGCCCGGGGCTGCAGTACGTAAGGACTGTGCAAGTCCAACATAAAGTATTGTAGAGAAGCAAAACATAAGGCACGAATGGGAAAGGGACACACACACACACACACACACACACACACACACACACAAACACACACACACACAAACACACACACACACACACACACACACACACACACACACACACACACACACACACACACACCGACACACCGACCGAAAGTTTGCTGTTAGAAAGTTATGGCTGGTGCCAGGGTGGGTGACTAGCTCCGCTCCGCCATCTTGGTGACGTAAGATGGTTGAGAAGGCTGGTGATTGGCTCAGGCAGCAAGGGAGGCGATCAATACACACCTTTGCCTTACCTTGCCTTCCCTGCCTACCTGCTATGTCTCCATCATGGTGTATGTATATATGTGTGTGTGCGTGCTTGCGTGTGTGTGTGTGTGTGTGTGTATGTGTGTGTGTGTTTTCAGTTTCATTTTCATACCACTTTTAAGTCACGGCAGATTTCTCTACGTGAAATTCGGGCTGCTCATCCCGTGGAGAGCGCGTCGCCACGAGAGCAGCGCCACCCCTTATTGTTTTTTTCTCCCCTGTCTGCAAGTGTAATTACTTCCCTATCAGTATGTGTGCGTGCGTGTGTGTGTGTGTGTGTGTATGTGTGTGTGTGTGAGTGTGTGTGTGTGTGAGTGTGTGTGTGTGTGTGTGTGTGTGTGTTTTGAAACTCGGCAACTGAAAAAAACAAAACAAACCTAGCTTACAACGGGGAAAGTTATATATTCCGCTGATGTAAAGCGGTTTCTAGTTCATAGACTAAGAGACAACAACAACAACAAAGTGAGGTGAAAGTCGTGGACATGTTGAAGAGCTTTCGATGTTGTGTGATAAACTACTATGCAACAAGCGTGGTGTGTCGCGATAGAAGGCAAACAGTGATGGGAAAAGAAAAGAAATTGGTAGATTGAAAGAATGAAGAAACAAATGTTGTCTCAGCCTATGTCTATCTATCAATCTGTGTGTGTGTGTGTGTTGTGTGTGTGTGTTCTCTCTCTCTCTCTCTCTCTCTCTCTCTCTCTCTCTCTCTCTCTCTCTCTCTCTTCTTTCTCTCTCTCTCTGTCTCTGTCTCTGTGACACTGTTTCTGTCTGTCTGTCCCTCTCTCACTCTCTCTCCCTCCCTCTCTTACTCCCCCCCCCCTCCCTCCTCCCCCCCCTCCCCTCTTTCTCTCTCTCAGTCTGTCTGTCTGCCTCTCTCTCTCTCTCTCGCTTTCTTTCTTTCTTTCAGTCTTCTTCGCTACATATCTGTTTTTTCTCTCTCTCCTCTCTCTCTCTCTCTCTCTCTCTCTCTCTCTCTCTCTCACTTTTTCCCTGTCTGTTTCTGTCTCTCTGATTTCTGTTCTCCCCTCCCTCTCTCTCTCTCTCTCTCTCTCTCTCTCTCTCTCTCTCTCCTTCCTCTTTATATATATATATATATATATATTATAATTATATATTATATGTATATCCCCATCCTCTCCCTGTACCTCTCTCCCTCTCTCTCTCTCTCCTTTCTCTCCCCCCCTCCCTTCTCTCCCTGCCTGCACCTCTCACTTCATCTGTCATCATTCTCACTTCCACTCCCTCTACTCGCCAGTCGTTCTGGGGAGGGCCATAAAGAGAGCCCCCCCCCCCCCCCCCCCATCCCTGTGTGTGTGTGTGTGATCGCACGCGTTGATCTTGCAGCAAGGCAGCCAACGCTCCATCCATCTATCTATCTATCTATCCATCGATCTATCTATCTATCTATCTATCTATCTATCTATCTATCTATCTATCTGTCTGTCTGTCTGTCTGTCTTTCTATCCATCTATCTATCTGTCTATCTACCTACCTCTCTATCTATTTATCTTATCTATCTATCTATCTATCTATCTACCTATCTATCTATTTATCTTATCTATCTATCTATCTATCTATCTATCTATCTATCTATCTATCTATCTATCTACCTACCTACCTTCCTATCTAACTGTCCATGTGTTTGTCTATGTGTCCATCTATCTGTCTATCTATCTGTCTGTCTGTGTGTCTATCTGTCTGTCTATCTATCTATCTATCTATCTATCTATCTATCTATCTATCTATCTATCTGTCTGTCTGTCTCGCTATCTATGTATGTATGTATCTATCTGTCTGTCTGTCTACCTATCAATCAATCTATCTATCTATCTATCTATCTATCTTTCTATCTATCTATCTATCTATCTATCTATCTATCTATCTATCTATCTATCTATCTGTATACCTATCTATCTATCTATCTGTCTATCTATCTGTCTGTTTGTCTATCTATCTATCTATCTGTCTGTTTGTCTGTCTGTCTATGAAGGATGAGGGGCCCGGTTTATGGAAGAGTGGCGGTTATGGGCAGTGTTCTGGAAGCAAACGAACATTTCCAGGGTGCAAGGTGATGGTTTACAACCCGCACTGTGAGCTGTTGGGAGAGAGGGGGTTGAAGGCAGGGGCAGAAAATAGACTCAGGGGGGAGAGACAGACAGACACAGACAGACAGACAGACAGACAGACAGAGCTCAGACTTCGGACTTTTACTGTACACTGGCCTTAGCTCACAATACAAAAGAATGGTGGGCATTAAGAGTGGGCATACAAGTGTTATAAACATATTACTATCAACGTATATAATTATACAATAATGTATCAGCAATAATAAACAAGAAAATGACATCAGCCATATCTTGTAATGTTCATCGCGAACCAGTTCACGTGCGTCATAATCAACAGTGTTTCAAAAGTAATGTAGTGTTCATCGCTATAAGGATCAGTAATTCTAGAAATTTATCTGATTTCCTCTTGTTGGTTCCATGAACAATAAATCGTGATCAATTGAGAGAGAGAGAGAGAGAGAGAGAGAGAGAGAGAGAGAGAGAAGAGAGAGAGAGAGAGAGAGAGAGAGAGAGAGAGAGAGAGAGAGAGAGAGCGTTTGTTTTGAAAAAAAATTTCTGATTCTACTCCAACGCCTTCAAACACTCTTGGTATCATGCACCTTCTTCTCTGTGCTGAATTGGTCGTGAGCAATAAACGGAACGGAGAGATACTGTGTGTGTGTGGGTGAATGGGTGTGTGGGTGGTGTGTTTTATTAAAATCTTATTTATCTCTATTTCGAGGATAATGAATAGACACTCATGTCTGGCTTGTGTGTGTGTGTGTGTGTGTGTGTGTGTGTGTGGGTGTGTGTGGTGTGTGTGTTGTGTTTGTGTGCGTGCGTCTAGTCGAGTGTGCTTGCAGCTTTGTAGATTTTTTTCGTCTGTTTCCACGGGAACGCATTCTGTATGTGTGTGATATTTTCTGTTTAACGTCTATTCACATTTAGTGATTTTAGACGGGTGTGTGTGGTGTGTGTGTGTGTGTGCGTGCAAATTTTGCCATCGGTTCCCACCGGCACAAATTGTGTGTGTGTGCATATGATTATATATATATATATTTTTTTTTTAAATAATTTTTGAAAACATTCATTTTTAAAAATTATTTTTATTCTTTTATATCGAAGTTAATGGAATAAGCACTTATGTGCTTTCTTTACATCCAATCCCCGTGTGTATGCGGTTTTGTAGATTCTTTCATCTGTTCCCACCGGCACACAATGGCCTACTCTTACTAAAAGCGGAACAGGAATTAACGTTGTGCAAGAGAGAGAGAGAGAAGAGAGAGAGAGAGAGAGAGAGAGAAGAGAGATGAGAAGAGAAGAGAAGAGAGAGAAGAGAGAGAGAGAGAAGAGAAGACAGACAGACCAAGACAGAGAGAGACAGACGACACAGAGAGAGAAAACAGAAGGGGAGGGAGGGGGGGGGGGGGGGTTGGAGAAATGGTGGGTGATAAAAGAAGTGTTAGAAATGGGGATGGACGGGGACTGTACTATACAGTGAGGAAGGGGATGGACGGGGACTGTACTATACTAGTGAGGAAGGGGATGGACGGGGACTGTACTATACAGTGAGGAAGGGGATGGACGGGGACTGTACTATACTACAAGGAAGGGGATGGACGGGGACTGTACTATACAGTGAGGAAGGGGATGGACGGGGACTGTACTATACTGTGAGGAAGGGGATGGACGGGGACTGTACTATACAGTGAGGAAGGGGATGGACGGGGACTGTACTATACTGTGAGGAAGGGGATGGACGGGGACTGTACTATACTGTGAGGAAGGGGATGGACGGGGACTGTACTATACAGTGAGGAAGGGGATGGACGGGGACTGTACTATACTACAAGGAAGGGGATGGACGGGGACTGTACTATACAGTGAGGAAGGGGATGGACGGGGACTGTACTATACTGTGAGGAAGGGGATGGACGGGGACTGTACTATACTACAAGGAAGGGGATGGACGGGGACTGTACTATACTGTGAGGAAGGGGATGGACGGGGACTGTACTATACTGTGAGGAAGGGGATGGACGGGGACTGTACTATACTACAAGGAAGGGGATGGACAGGGGACTGTACTATACTACAAGGAAGGGGATGGACGGGGACTGTACTATACTACAAGGAAGGGGATGGACGGGGACTGTACTATACAGTGAGGAAGGGGATGGACGGGGACTGTACTATACTACAAGGAAGGGGATGGACGGGGACTGTACTATACTGTGAGGAAGGGGATGGACGGGGACTGTACTATACAGTGAGGAAGGGGATGGACGGGGACTGTACTATACAAGGAAGGCGATG
>CM054162.1:6342328-6346477 GCA_028751875.1 Rapana venosa
GCAGCAGTAGCAGTAGTAGTAGTAGTAGTAGTAGTAGTAGTAGTAGTAGTAGTAGTAGTAGTAGTAGTAGTAGTAGCAGTAGTAGTAGTAGCAGCAGTAATAGTAGTAGTAGCAGCATCAGCAGGAGTAGTAGTAGTAGTAGCAGCAGCAGTAGTAGCAGCAGCAGCAGTAGCAGCAGCAGCAGTAAGTATAGTAGTAGTAGTAGTAGTAGCACAGCAGCAGCAGCAGCAGCAGCAGCAGCAGCAGTAGTAGTAGTAGAAGTAGTAGGGAGCAGCAGCAGCAGTAGCAGCAGCAGCAGCAGCAGCAGTAGTAGTAGCAGTAGTAGTAGCAGCAGTAGTAGTAGTAGCAGCAGCAGCAGCAGCAGCGCACAGCAGCAGCAGCAGCAGCAGCAGCAGCAGCAGCAGCAGCAGCAGCAGCAGTAGTAGTAGTAGTAGTAGTAGTAGTAGTAGTAGTAGTAGTAGTAGCAGCATCAGCAGCATCAGCAGTAGCAGCAGCAGCAGCAGCAGAGTAGTAGTAGTAGTAGTAGTAGTAGCAGCAGCAGTAGTAGTGGATCTCTCCAGGGCCTAAAGTCTCTCCCAGACTCTGCCTGTCAACACTTGACTTCATAAGAAAGAAAAAAATGGCCAAAATATACAAGTCTAGACGAAATCTGTTGACATCATTTCTGATTTAGGTCGGGGTTGTTGTTTTTTTTCCGCGTCTCTTTTCTTTCTTTTAAAAAAAAATTCTCTGTAGTACTCTATCTATCTACCTATTTTTCCCTATCTTTCTTCCTTTCTGTCACTATCTCTGTCTCTCTCTCGCTGTACCTCTGCCTGTCTCTGTCTGTCTTTCTCGTATCTCTCTCTCTCTCTCTCTCTCTCCCTCTCCCTCTCTCTCCTCCTCCCCCCCCCCCCCCTCTCTCTCTCTCACTCTCTCTCTCTCCTCTCTCTCTCTCTCTCCTCTTCTCTCTCCCCCCCTCACCCCCCCCCCCCCCCCCCTCCCTCTCTCTCTTTCAGTCTTCAAGGGGATATTTTCATCTGGAGTTAACATCAGTGCAGACTCCACTCTCCCCCAAAGTCCTTCGGATGAGACTATAAACCGAGGCCCCGTGTGCGAACGCATGCAGAACATCTTGCGCACACGTTAAATCCTGTTCCGCTTTTCGTAAGAGTAGGCCATTGTGTGCCGGTGGGAACAGATGACAGAATTCACAAATCCGCATACACACGGGGACTGGATGTAAAAAGGCACATAAGTGCTTATTCCATTATCCTCGATATAAAAGAATAAATAAATAAATAAATAAATAAATCCCCCACTCCTTCCCCTCAAAACACCACAAAACGTAATCACAGTTCTAGAATATCGTGATGATAGACAGTCTTTCCCCCAGTTTTCGTGAAGGTTTCTGGCAATCAACGTCGACCTTATCACTATTGGACAGACACTGCCAGTACGCTCTCTGGGATGGCTGCCGACATTATTCACCTTCTTCTTCTTCTTCTTCTTCTTCTTCTTCTTCTTCTTCTGCACCATCATCATCATCATCATCATCATCATCATCATCGCCATCAGGATGGTGTCAGCACCGACACTGCAGTCTTGTCTAGACAGAGTCTCATCAAGATCAACTCTGGATGTGTGCAATAAAACGTTTTTGCCACTCTTTCTTCATTTTTTCTTCTTTACGTTTTGTTTCATAGTCTTTAGTGTCTGTTTGTTGCAGTGTCTGTGCCTGTCTGTCTGCCTGTCTGTCTGTCCTCTGTCTTTTTGTCTGTATCTCTCTCTCCCTCCTTTTGTCTTATTGTTTGCTTCTGTCTGTCTGCTTGTTTGTCTGCCTGTCTCTCTCTCACTCTCTCTCTTCTCTCTCACTCTTCTCTCTCACTCTTTACACTCTTCTCTCTCCCTCCCTCCCCCTTCTCTCCTCTCTCTCTCTCTCTCTCCTCTCTCTCTCTCTCTCTCTCTCTTCTCTCTCTCTCTCTCTCTTTTCTCTCTCTCTCTCTCCTCTCTCTCTCTCTCTCTCTCTCTCCCTCGCTCCCTCCCTCTCTCCCCCTTCTCTCTCTCTCTGTGTATATAAAGTTAGTCTGTAATGTAGACTACCTTCTATCATACCTATATTATATGGGTCCCTGGTGGCATGGATGGGGTCTGGGGCGTGAATGAGGTAGTCAGTACATAGAATCCCAGTTTATCCCTAAATCCCTTCAGAGAGGGCCGTGGCTCTTTCAAATTTCAATCTGTTACCCCCTCCACCACACTCCTTCTCTCTCTCTCTCCTCTCTCTCTCTCTCTCTCTCTCTCTCTCTCTCTCTCTCTCTCTCTCTCTGGAATAAATCTTCGGTATCTTTCCCCCCCCCCTCTCTCTCTTTCTTTCTTTCTTTCCCCTGTCAGTCTCTCTGTTTGTACTTGTCTCTGTCTCTCACTCTGTCTCCCTCTGTTTTCTCTGTGTCTCTGGCTCCCTCCCTCTGTCTCTCACTTTCTGTCTCCTTGCAACACCCCCCCCCCTTCTGTCTCTCTGTCTCTGTCTTTCTGTCTATGTGTGTGTGTCTGTATATATATATCTCTCTTCTGTCTATCTGTCTCTCTTGTCTGTCTATGTCTGTCTCTCTATATTTGTCTCTCTGACTGTTCTGTCTGTCTCTGTCTGTCTATCTCTGTGTCTGTCTCTGTCTCTCTCTGTCTCTTTCTCTCTCTATCTCTCTTTCTGTCTGTCTCTCTCAGTCTCTGTTTGTCTCTCTGTCTGTCTCTGTCTCTCTTTGTGTCTGTCTGTCTGTCTGTCTGTCTCTCTCTCTCTTCTCTCTCTCTCTCTGTCTCTCTCTCTGTCTGTCTCTGTAGTTAATAAGGTATCATTGACGGCCTGACGGTGGCAGGCCCTAACCCCCTACAAGTCAGCATAAGCCGACGTGTTGTTTGGGGCCCCCCACCACCATTAGTCATAAGGGTGACACCCCCTGATGGACTTTCCTTTTTTTTGCATCTCCCTTCGGGGGGGGGATTTGGTCCCCTAATCTCTCTCTCCCCTTTTTCCCCCCTATCTCTCCTCCTCTTTTCTCTCTTCTCTCTCTCTCTCTCTTCTTCCCCTCTCTCTCTCTCCCCTTTTTTTCTCTTTCTCTTGTCTTTGTCTTGTCGTCTCTCTCCCGTGTCTTTGTGTCGTCTGTCTTTTTCTCTCTGTGTCTCTCCCCGCTCTCTCTCTCTCTCTCTTTTATTTTTCCTTTCAGGGGGCATAGCTCTCTCTGTCTTCTTATCTGCCTTTTTCTGCTTCGTCTCTCCCCGTTCTCTGTCCCCCCCTAAATGTCTTTCCCCCTTTCTGTCTTTTTTGTCTGTCTCTCTGGGTTTTTTTTTTTTTTTTTTCCTTTTCTACCCTTCCCTTTTCATCTGTCTCCTCTCTCTCTCTCTCTCTCCTCCTTTCTCTCTCTCTCTCTCTCCCTCTTCTTTGTTTTCCTTTTCAGCGTTCAGAGCCGTCTGTCCGTGTTCTTCTCTTCGTCTTGTCTCTGTCTCTCTCTCATTTTTTTTTCGAATACAGGCTTTCTCCCCTTCTCTTTTTTGTCCCCCTGTCTCTCTCTCTCTCTCTCTCTCTCTCTCTTCCTTTCCTCCCCCTCTCTCTCTCTCCTTTTGATATCATACTACCCCAAATACCCCCACCTCATCCCCCTCCCTCCCCCCCCCTTCCGGCTTTACTTTAAATTCGTGAAGACACGCAATTTTAAAAAAAATCATTTAAAAAACAATTGTTTTGGGGTGGCGCCGCAGGGGAAAAGGACCAAAAAAGGGGAAAACAACATTTTATTTATTCAATTTTTTTAAAATTTTTTTATTTATTTATTTGTTGTTTGTGTGTTTATTTTTTTTTTTATTTTTAACGTTTATTTGGGTTGTATCCCTGCTAATCCAGCGAAATTCCCCCCCCCCCCCCCCCCCCCCCCCCCCCCCCCCCCCCCCCTTCCCCCCTACTCCAAAAAGAACGCCAAAATGGGGATTTAAACAGGGGGCCCCCCCCCCCCAAAAAAAAAAAAAAAAAAAAAAAAGGAAAATTTAACTAAACGTTAAAAATCATTTTGATAACAAAGAAAAGAAACAAACAAAAGCATTGTAGCCACCCATTTCCCCCGGGGCAGGGGGAGGGCTTTGCGCGTGCGGCAGAGCTGTAACGTGGCTGTTAGCTTGGGG
>CM054162.1:6351977-6366977 GCA_028751875.1 Rapana venosa
TTTTTTCATTTTGAACGTTTATTTGGCTTGTATCCATGCTAATCTCAAGCGAAATTACCCCCCCCCCCCCTCCCTTCCCCTTCTCCAAAAAGACGCCAAAATGCATTAGAGCAGGAGCCCCCCCCCCAAAAAAAAAAAAAAAAAGAAGAAAAAAAAAGAAAGAAATAAACGTTCAAAAAGTCATTTAGATAAGCAAAGAAAAGAAACAAAGCATAGCATTGTAGCCACCCATTTCCCTGGGTCAGGCGAGAGGCCTTTGCAGCGTGCAGCAGAGCTGTAAGCGTGTCTGTCTAGCATTGGGGATCTCTATCTCTCTCTCTGTATATATAGCATTAATTCTGTTGTCAGCGCTCTGTCTGGTGCCACTGGCCTGTCGGCTCTAGCGAATTTCCTTGTGGAGGCCTGCTATCAGCAGCCCCTCATGTTGCTCTGTGTGTGGGTGGGTGTGTGTTGTGGGTGGATGGGGGGGGGGGGGTGGAGAGAGAGGAGAGAGACTCAGAAAGGGAGAGAGTGACTCCGAGAGAGACTCAGAGAGAGACTCAGAGAGAGGGATAGAAACAGAGAGAGACTCACAGAGAGAGGGATAGAAACAGAGAGAGACTCACAGAGAGAGAGAGAGAGAGAAACAGAAACAGAGAGAAACAGAGAGAGAGACTCACAGAGAGAGAATGCGAATGCGAAACATTTCGCATTCGAATTCGCATTCTCACAGAGAGAGAGAAGTCAAGTCAAATTTTTGTTTCCAGATGGTACATTGAATAAGCAATGTGTGTGTGCGTGCGTGCGTGCGTGAAAAGGGGAGGGGGACGTGGTTCAGTCTGTCTTTTTGTTTGTCTGAGTCTGTCTGCTTGTCTTTTTGCCTGCATGTCTGTCTTTCTATGTGTCTGTCTATCTGTCTGTCTGTTTCTCTCTCTCTCTCTCTCTCTCTCTCTCTCTCTCTCTCTCTCTCTCTCTCTCTCTCTCTCTCTCTTTCTCTCTCTCTCTCTCTGTCTTTGAATAGCGACCTGGCTGGCACCAACTTCATAGATGTAGCTGTGATAGGACAGACCTCTTTTGTTCTGACTGCAAAACTGGCGATAGTAGAGTACCACTGGTAGATTGCCATCGACAACCTGATCTGTTACAGTACAGTTGAGTTTTTCTGCTCATTTTAACCAGCATTACTCCCTTTCCTACTCGCTTTCCTCAGCCAAGGTTAAGCAGCATCGAGCGTGGTTACCAGTTGGATGGGTGACCGTTTGCACGCCTTGGCTTCAGTACAGTCCCCCAGTTCACCTACTTCTAAATGGGTACCTGCCCTCTTTAGGGTCAGGGAAGGTAAAGCAGCGAGGGAGAGGAGATGGGCGCCGCCCTCAATATGCTGGCCCCTAGAGAAGTGAGGTCTCTGACTCCTCGCTCCCCTAGGACCTTATAGGTTACGGGAGACCTTTACTTTACTCCCTTTCCTCTTTTCTGTTCACTGTTGTGTTGTTGTCTGCCTGTCTGTCTGTCTGTCTGTCTCTCTGTCCTTGAAATGGTGACCTCTCTGACATCGACTTCATAGATGTAGCTGTGATAGGACAGACCTCTATTGTTCTGACTGCAAAACTGGCGATAGTAGAGTAGATTACTGCCGACAACCTGATCGGTCACAGTTGTGTTTTTCTGCTCATTTTAACCAGCATTTCTCCCCGTTCCCTTTATTTCTACTATCGTGTTAGTTTCTAAATGTCTGTCTCTGTCAGTCTGTCTGTCTGTCTGTCTGTCTGTCTCTCTCTCTCTCTCTCTCTCTCTCTCTCTCTCTCTCTCTCTCTCTTTCTCTGTCTGTCTCTCAGTCTTTGAAATGGTGACCTGTCTGTCACCAACTTCATAGATGTAGCTGTGATAGGACAGACCTCTTTTGTTCTGACTGCAAAACTGGCGATAGGAGAGCACCACTGGTAGGTAGATTACTGCCCACAACCTGATCTGTTACACTTGTGTTTTTCTGTTCATTTTAACCAGCATTTCTCCCTTTCCTCTTCTCTGTTCACTGTTGTGTTAGTCTTTAAATGTCTGTTTGTCAGTCAGTCTGTCTGTCTGTCTGTTTCTGTCAGTCTCATCTCTCTCTCTCTCTCTCTCTCTCTCTCTCTCTCTCTCTCTTCTCTCTCTCTCACACACACACACACACACACACACACACACACACACACACACACACACACACACACACACGACACACACACAAACACACACACACACACACACACACACACACACACACACACACACACACACACACACACACACACACACACACACACACACACACGCACTCACAACACACACACACACGGAATGAATAACCTACTGATGACCTTTGCAGGCCCCATTGCCCACCCCCCAAGCTCATAATAGAGAGTTAAGCCAGACGGGGGTTTATATTTCGTGTTCTTGTGGCCAACCCACAAGCCATTGAGTCATGGTGACAGCCTGTCGACAGAGTTCATTTTCATGGCTCGTCTGGGTCAGGCTATCCAGGGGATCTATAGGCGCCTTCTTGTCTATTTTCTGCCTGCTGGGTCCATTCTCCTGCTCCACCCCCATCCCCCACACCCCCCTCCCTCTTCCAGAAAGACTGCAAAGATAACCATTCTCACCCATGCCCGAGTGGGAGATGGGCTGAGCTGGGCCTGACTTGTCAGGCGCTTTTAACGGCAGCGCAACGCATTTTCGCTCCTTTGACAGACAGACAACAATAGTTGTTATTGCTGAGTGTTCGATGAAGAGAAAAAAAGAAGAAGGAGGAGGAGGAGGAGGATGATACTCCCTCTTCCCCCCTCCCCCTTAATATTTACATTTGGTCCAGGCCAAAAGCTGTGTCAGTTATTGATGTCAGCTAATTGCCAAGGCCAATACTAAAATGTTGTTATGTTGTATGTAAAGTGTTGTGTTGAGATTGCCTTCAGACATGACAAGCTCTTAACATAAAAGAACCTGCACTCTCCTTTGTTAAAGGTGAAAAACTCCTCTGAAGTCGGAGTGTGGCTGCCTGTATGGCGAGGTATTTGAAAAGAGTCATACACGCAAACTTCTCATCCGGTGTACTTCCTATATCTCACAGTGATTATTCCCAGGTGGGATGATGAAGTGAGTCAGAGTGTGGCATGTTCTGGGTGACCCCCAGGGTGTAAAGCTGGGGAACGCACAACAACAACAGCAACAACAGCAGCAACAACATATTCACATACCTTGTGTTTGATGGCGTTTTTTCAGCCATCACTTAAACTCTCTCTCCCCTCCCTGCCCTCCCGTACCTCCACCCCCTCCCTCCCCACCTGCCTGACCCTTTACCAGCTCCATTCCTCAAGTGATTTTGCAAGTCAGCAAGTAATATTATTTTAGCAATTAGTTGTTGTTGATGATGTGCGTGTGTGTGTGAGAGAGAGAGAGAGAGAGAGAGAGAGAGAGAGAGAGAGAGAGAGAGAGAGAGAGGCAGACACACACACACAGACAAAGATGTAAAGACAGAGACAACATGCTCTCACACAACACACACTCACACACACACTCATTCTCTCACACACTCACTCTCTCACACACACACACCTCTCTCACCACACACCTCTCACACACACACTCTCCACACACACCGCATACACTCACACTCACACAGACACACACACACTTATTCAATGTGCCATTTGAATTTTACTTGACTTGAAGAGAGAGAGAGGGAGAGAGAGAGGAGAGAGAGAGAGAGAGAGAGAGAGAAGAGAGAGAGAGAGAGAGAGAGAGCGAAAGAGAGGAGAGAGAGGACAGTGACATGAAAGGGCAAAGGGAGTAAGTAAGAATGATAGTGAAGGCAAAGTTAAGAAAGAAAGAAAGGGGACCGTACTATATTTATTATCAGGGTTGTATTGTCTGTCAGCAGCAATCTAGCAGTGGTAGGTTTGCTATGTACAGTAAGTAGGCCTATCGCCTGGAAGAAATAAAAGAATTAACAAAAAAGAAGAAAAGAGAGCTAGAGGCCTTACTTATCACACCTACCACCAACAGCAAGGAACCTTGTGCCTCATGCCACTTTTCTGAGAGGAGAGAGGGGGGGGGGGGGGGGGGGGGGGGGGGGGGAGGGGGGGGGGGGGGGGGGGGGGGGGGGGGGAGGGGGGGGGGGGGGAGAATAACATGAAAGGACGAAGGGAGGAAGTGAAAGTGGTAGTGAAGTCAAAACAAGAAAGAAAGAAAGGGGACTGTACTATATTTATTATCGGGGTTGTATTGTCTGTCAGCAGCAATCTAGCAGTGGTAGGTTAGCTGTGTACAGTACCGCCTGGCTTTCACTCAAGGCAGGAAGAGAAGAAGAAGAAGAAAAGAGAGCTAGAGGCCTTAGTTATCACACCTACCACCAACATCTATACTAGGAACCTGGCGCCTCTGTGAGAGAGGGAGGGAGGGGGGGAGAGAACAGGGGGAGGGAGGGGGAAAGGGAGGGAGAGAGAGAGAGGGAGGGAGGGGAGAGACTGAGGAGGGGGGGACAATGACATGAAAGGGCGAAGGGAGTAAGACAATGACAAATTCTTTGATTTCAAGGATAATGAATAACCACCCATGTGTTGTTGGGTGTTGTTTTCTTTTACATCCAGTCCCTGGTAGTGAAGGCAAAGCAAGAAAGGGGACTGCGATATACTATCAGGGTTGTGCTGTCTGTCAGCAGCAATCTGGCAGTGGTAGGTTAGCTATGTACAGTACCGCCTGGCTTTCACTCAAGGCAGGAACAGAAGAAGAAGAAAAAGAGAGCTAGAGGCCGTAGTTATCACACCTACCACCAACATCTACACTAGGAACCTGGCGCCTCATGCCAGGTCGTCACTTTTTTGATAGAGGGAGAGGGGGGAGAGAGAGAGGGGGAGGGAGGGAGGAGAGAGGGGGAGGGAGGGGAGAGGAGGGGGGGGGGGGGGGGGAAGGGAGAGAGAGAGGGGGCGCGCACTTGCGCCCTTTCACCCAGCACACACACACACACTCACACGCACTCTCTCTCACACACACTCACATACACATACACACGCACGCACGCACGCACACACACTCTCTCTCTCACACACCACACTCTCTCTCTCTCTCTCTCTCACACACACCACACTCTCTCTCTCACACACACACACACACACGCGCGAGCGCGCGCGCGCTCTCGCACACACACACACACACACACACACACACACACCCCACACACACACACACACACACACACACACACACTCACTCACTCTCTCTCTCTCTCATCTTCTCACACACACACACACCAACACACACACACACACACACACACACACACACACACACAACTTCTCTGAGAGGAGAGAGGGGGGGGGGGGGGGGGGGGAGGAGGCTGATAGCAGGAGCAGAAAGTTGGTTTGGACACGCCAGCCAGAATTGTCAGTATCAGCAGGCTTGGACTTTGACAACAAACGATACTCTAATCTGAGTGAGGAGAAAATAGACCTCGCTGCCAAGTGGCCACCGCGCCGCCCTGACCTCGCTCGGCTTTTGTTCATGGGCTGGGCTGGTTTCAAAAGTTTTATTGAGTTTTGTTTTGTTCGTTTTTCTGTTCGGTTTTACCCTCCTTAAACATTACTCCCTCCCCACCACCCCACCCCTCCGCCATACTAATGTAAGGGCTTCATTTTTTTTTTTTTTAGGGGGGGGGGGGGGGGGGGGGGGGGTTGTATTCGTTTTGGTTAGAGCTCCGAGGTTCACCAGTGGCGAGATTTTGAGTATGCGATCGGTTTCCCCCCCCCCCCCCCCCCCCCCCCCACACACACACACACACACTATAAAGGTAGCCGCATTCCGACTTCGGGGATGTATGCTGGGTATGTTCGTGTTGTTTCCGTAACTCACCGAATGCTGACATGATTTACGGGATCTTTTGATCTTCTGCATGTGTATAATTATATACACGAAGGGAATGAAGGCACTGGCAGGTCTGCACTTGACGTTGACCTGGGTGATGGTAAAAATCCCCACCTTTAATTCACCTAAAGACGCCGCCGTGGTATAGATTCGAACGCACGACTTCATGGGCCCGTGTGATTGAAGTGAAACGATCATAACCACTCGGCTATAGCGTCGGTCTGGGCTTCATGTTGTTTGTTGTTGTTGTTATAGGTTTCTTTGATTGATTGATTGATTGTGCTTTTAGGGAAAAGGACTATGCTTTATTCTTACTTTACTATTTTCGCCTTTTGGAGAGAGAGAGACAGACAGACAGACAGACAGACTGTGTGTGTGTGTGTCTCTCCCTCTCTCTCTCTCTGTTTCCCTGTCTCCCTCTCTTTCTCTCTCTCTCTCTCTCTCTCTCTCTCTCTCTCTCTCTCTCTCTCTCTCTCTCTCTCTCACACACACACACACACACACACACACACACACACAGGTATGGCCACAATGCACACCCACGTCCCTAGTATATCTTTACCGCTCTTCAAAGGGTAAGCAAGTGTCGTGTTAATATAAACACACACATTGATAATTACCTCCTCATACCTTACCTGTAGGCGGATGTTTTTTGCATGCATGGTTGTGGCGGTGAAATTTTGGGTCCAATTATTATTCATTTACTTTTTTAATGTGTTTGTTTTAAATTTATTTATGTATTTATTCATTTAGTTACTTACCTGTGTGTTTTTCATATAGGTTCAGTCATGCACGTTTTAGACATGCGCTGTTTAGCAAATGAATCTGAAGTTAACATCAGTGCTGACTCCACTCCTTCCAAAAGTCCTTCGGATGAGACTTTAAACCGAGGTACGAATGCACGCAGAACATCTTGCGCACACCTGTTCCGCTTTTCGGAAGAGTAGGCCATTGTGCGCCGGTGGGAACGGATGACAAAATTTGCAAAACTGCATACACATGGGGGACTGGATGTATGAAAAAAAAAAAACCATTTGAGTGCTTTATTTCATTATCCGCGAAATAAAAGAATAAATATATAAATGAAATATCGACGTAATCGGTGCCTGTTCATTAAATGGATTTCTTGTTAGTAATTGGGTACTAAAAAAAGCAAATGCACTGCTTAGTCAATGTACCATCTGAAAATAAAACTTTGACTTTGACTTTGGTAGGGAGGGGGATGTTGAGGGAGGGGAGGGGGGGGGGGGGGGGGGGCGTGTTCGTTCCGCGGCTAGAGCCTTGAGGGTCACTAATGGTGAGATTGTGTGTATGCGACCATTTTGTTGTTTTTTTGGCCCCCCACCATGAAGGTACCTAGCTGTATTCTGACTTCAGGGATCCTAGCTGGTTTAAGATGTTCAACTGCCCAAGCACGGTTTCTTCTTCTTCTTCTTCTTCTTCTTCTTCTTCTTCGTCTTTTTCTTTTGTCATGTTTCTCCCAGGGGAGGTTTGACGTTGATGAGCCTTCTCCATCTCTCTGTTTTGAGCTTCCTCCTTATTTATGCCCCTTTCTCTAAGATCATCTGCAATACAGGCAGCCCAGGTTTTGCTAGGTCTTGCCTTTGGTCTCTTTCCATCCACTACGAAGTTCATTGCTCTTTTTATGATGTGGTGGTCTGCTTTCCGTTGAACGTGCCCAAACCAGCGCAGTCTATTGCTACTAGCTACAGACTTCAGATCATCAACACGGTTTGAACATTTTTTTAAAAAGGTAACTGGAAATTACTTTTACAACTGCTTAACACATTGCAGTTTATTGACACAAATGAAAAAGAACCATGATAACCGTAATTAAAAAAAAAAAGAAGATATTGAATCAATAAAAACTCAGTCGAGAATGCGATTTTTTTTTTTTTGGCACTCGTTCCTCGGCTAGAGCTCCGAGGTTCACCAATGATGACATTTTTGCGTACGCGACCTTTCCCCCCTCCCTCCTCCCCCCACCAGTTAGGTAGCCGCATTCCGACTTCGGGGATCCTGCGAACGTCAAACAAGTGCTCCTTTACCAGCACAGTACAGTACAGTATACAGCCTTCCCTGGCATTCCTCGGCTACGTACGTGTTCGACTTCGGTTTATAGTCTCCTCCGAAGGACTGAGAGAGAGAGAGAGAGAGAGAGAGAGAGAGGGGGGGGGGGGAGAGGAGAGGAGAGAGAGAGAGAGAGAACTCAGAACTCAGAAATTTAATGTATCTCGGCCTTAGGCCATAATACATGGTTGGCGTAGAAGAAATTGACAATGCCACAGAGTGGGCATTGTCTTCATTATTGAGAGGAGAGAGAGAGAGAGAGAGAGAGAGAGAAGAGAGGAGACGAGAGAGGAGAGAGAGAGAGAGAGAGAGAGGAGAGAGAGAGAGAGAGAGAGAGAGAAAGAGAGAGAAATCGAACTCATATGTTTTATTGAGGGTAATTGGATAAGCCATCGGGTGCTTTATACCGCGCCCTCATGAAAGAAAGGGAAACATAAAAATGATATGTAACATGATAATTATACACACAACAAGGAAAGCTAATAATAAGCGTAATCACTTGGGGTATTTCTGCGATGAACTACTCGCGTTACCAGTCATTAGCTAGGCAGGAACAGACAGAGAGAGAGAGAGAGACACGGCAGGCAGGCAGGAGCAGGAGGCAACGACAAGGGACAGGACACAGGACATGTGGAGAAGGGAAGAGTTGCAGGAGATGTGTGTTGGAAGTTAAGTGTTTGATCTTTTTCGTGTGGAAGTGAGATCAAGCTATATCAAGACATCGCCAACACGGGTTGGCTGTTTTTTCTGGTGCAGACAGACAGACAGAGAGAGAAGAGGAGAGAGTTTTTGCTGTGATGTGTGTGGAGTTAAAGGTTGATTATTACTGTTGGAAGAGTGAATTTAAACATTCGAAAACATTTTCACTGGGTATGAAATACAGCTTGTTTAATTCTGTTCACGACAGACAGGAGATGTGAGGGGGAGGGGGGGGGGGGGGGGAGACAGAACAGAGCAGAGACAGATTTTCTTTCTTGCTGCTTAGTTCGCTTTTTGCAGCTTATTGCTTATATGCTGTGGTGTTAGTGTTCTCCTTTAAAACATCTCTTTGGTGACTACATTTTCATGGGTATATTTGATCGATACAGGTTTTGTATGATATTCTATCCTCCCTCCCCCACTTGGGAACTAAAACCTTGTGTGAGTGGTGTGTAGGGGGGGGGGGGGGGGGGGGGGGGGGAGACCAAAATGTCAAGCCAAAGCAACCATGACTCGTATCCAATTCTATAGCCAGTGCTTAATCTCAGGGTCTATTCTCCACCCACCACCCCCACCCTATTCCTATAAAAATCGCTGCGGGGGCAACTTGAAAACAGGGCGGTGGTGGCGCTTGCGTGCGCGTGCTTGTTGGAAAGGTTGGCGTCGCTTATTATGTGTGTACGGTGTGTGACCGTTATCATTATGTGCTATCCGCTCGCCTTCGTGCAGCAACACGTTTGTATGGGTTTTTTTTATCATGTATATATTTATTATAATTAATTATGTAGGAGTTGCGTGTTGTACCTGAGGCAGGGAGGATGAGAGAGGAACGCTGAGAGGAGGGGGTGATACAGGCAGACCCACACACACAAACACACACACCCCTTCCCTTCCCTTGAGTCCAAACCACACCTTCCTTTCACTCCCCTCCTCTCTCTCTCCTCCTCCTCCTCTCTCTCTCTCCTCCTCTCTCTCTCTCTCTCTCTCTCTCTCTCTCTCTCTCTCTCTTCTCTCTCTCTCTCCTCTCCTCCTCTCCTCCTTCTCTCTCTCCTCATCCTCCCCTCTCTCTCCTTCATCTGATTCCTTGCACATTTTGCAAACACCCCCCTCTTTATATATATATAAAATCTGCATTGGGGCAAGGTAAAGAGAATGAGGGTAACCCCTCCCCCTCCTCCTTCACCCCTCCCCCTAATACACTGCTAATAGATACTAGCCTTGTATAAAGACCTATGTCTCTCTCCCCCCCACCCTCCCTTCCCACACAACTTGTGATCACCCTTACACTGTTAAAAAGGTCAAGGTGTCCCATAACCTGTAAAGTCGTAGGGGAGCGAGGCGTCAGAGACCTCAACTTCTCTAGGGCCAGCATATTGAGGGCGGCGCCCATCTCCTCTCCCTCGCTGCTTTACCTTCCCTGACCCTAAAGAGGGCAGGTACCCATTTACAGCTGGGTGAACTGGGGGACTGTACTGAAGCCAAGACGCGCCAACGGTGGTCACCCATCCGAGTGGTAACCACGCTCGATGCTGCTTAACTTTGTCTGAGGGAAAGCGAGTGCTCTGACCACTGAGCTATCCCGTCCCCCCTTACCCTGTAGGGGCAGTTGGACAAAACTGGCTGCTCGTTTCTGGCTCAGAACAGAACTTAATGGGATGAGGAGGAGGAAGAATGTGTATAGGGGGGAGTGTATGGGTAAGGGGGGTGAGTGTGGATGGGGTAGGTAGAGGGAGGGGGGGGGGGGGGGGGAGAGAACTCGAACTCGAATATTTTAATGAAGGTAAATGGATAAGCCAGAGGCTTCCTTACACCAGGCCCTCATGGGGGAAAATTGAAAACAAGCATGAATAAATCACAATTAATAAACAAGATAATTTCAAATAACAATGAAATAAGAGAGAGAGGGGAGAGAGATAGGTGAAGAGAGAGAGAGGGGGAGACAGGGAGAAAGAGAGAGGGGGGAGAGAGAGGGGGGGGGGGGAGAGAGGACTTGAATTCTGAAGTCTGAACATTTTAATTGTAGTTCGGCCTTGGGCCACAATGCCAGGGTTAGGGGAATGGTAATAAGGAAACGAAAACACTTCTGTCAATTGTCTAGTATTGCAACATATTCAAATACATATCATACGACTTAAAGCGTCGTCGTTATCATCCTGGGATGATAAGAGAGAGAGAGAGAGACAGAGACAGAGAGAGAGCAAGAGAAAGAGAGACACACACACAGACAGACAATGACAAATTCTTTTATTTCGAGGATAATGAATAAGCACCCATGTACTTTTTTACATCCAGCACCCGCCCTTAGGGGTATATATGATAATAAAATAAAAGAAGCCCAATACCAATACACTCACACAGAAAACGGGGTGGAAAAAAATATCCACACACTAAAAACCCACAAAAATCACCGAAAGAGAGAGGAAGAGAGCTAGAGAGAGAGGGGGGGGGGGGGGGGGAGCGAGGAGGGGGAGACGGGAGGAGGAGAGGAGGGAGAGGGCAGGTGGAAGGTAGTAGTGTTGATAAGGAGGGAAGGGGGTACAGGTGGAAACTTTGATTGGGGATAAGAAATCGGGGTGGGGCTTGCAGGCACGAACAGGAAAGTGATCAGGGAGGGAAGGAGGGAGCTGAGTTGGTTGGTTGGTTGGTTGGTGAGTGGGTTGGTTGGTTACGTACGTGCAGAGGTCGGTGGTGGTGGTGTTGTTGGTGTAAAAAGTGTGTAGCATAGACAAGACACCGCTAAACTCTGTGGCTGCATTTGGAAGAAGAAGGGAAAAAAAACACGTTTCTGTAGCAGGAGACATGGTTTTGGAAGATACAGCAGCAGTGCAGGTGAGGCGAGAGAGATCGATGAAAATGCTGACAAGTTCTTTTTTGTATGTTGTTATTATTTTGTTTAGAGTTTGGGTTTTTTTCGTGAATTTATTGGCGCAAAGGTAAGGGAATCTGTTTTTGTTGTTGTTTTTTTAAATAAATTTTATTTCGAGGATACTGGAATAAGTCAAAAGCTCTCATGCGCGTTTCTGCATCCAGTGCTCGTGTGTATGAGTGGTGGTGGTCTGGGTGCTATTCTTGCGGGTGAGACGATAAAACCGAGGTCCCGTGTGCAACACATAGTGTAGCGCACGTAAGAGAACCCACGGCAACAAGAGATATACATTGAGTTTTCTCAGCGTTACTTTCAGGATGGTGTCTATGGTATATTTGTGTAATGACAGTTCTTGATTAAACCATTGACGCTGGGGGCAACAGCAAAGTGAGAGGCTGTATGACCAGTGGCTTTCTTTCCCACTTATGGAATTCCACTTTACAGCTGTCTTTAGTGATCGACTATGACTCTCAGACTAGGAGGCTTGACTCGCACAATCCTTATGTGCTGCAGCCCTGGGGGCTGGTTGGCCTTTGGAGAACATCTCCAACGCTGACTGTCCTTATGCCCACTTGGCCGAGAGAGTGGGGATGTACTGTGGGCAAGGCATCTCCACTGTAATCAAATTTCTGCCCAGTTTCCAAAACAGCAGCTGCCTCCTCTGCTGTTTTGGAGGTCATCGTCGGACACGACGGACAAACATACAGTACAAACTTACGTGTGTGTATGTGTGTGTGTGTGTGTGTGTGTGTGTGTGTGTGTGTGTGTGTGTGTGTGTGTGTGTGAGCAGAGAGAGAGAGAGAGAAGAGAGAGAGAGAGGAGGAGAGGAGAGAGATGAGAGAGAGAGAGAGGAGAGAGAGAGAGGAGAGGGAGGAGAGAGATGGAGAGACACACACACATACACACACACACACACACACACACAGAGCAGAGAGAGAGAGAGAGAGAGAGAGAGAGACGAGATGAGAGAGAGAGGAGAGAGAGAGGAGAGAGAGATGAGAGAGAGAGAGAGAGAGAGAGAGAGAGAGAGAAAACACCGTCACTTCTTTGAGGGGAAAAAAGCCATAATTAAAAAACCAAAAAAGCATATTCTGGGCACTTTATACAAGTAGATCATACTGGTGGAAGGAAGGTGAAGGAAGGGTTGCTGGAAGTAACGCCAGGTAGTGTTGATAAGGGGGGCAGCTAATCACCAGCCCTGAAATGGATACAGGCAGACCCTTAAAAGACCATTACCATAACTTTCCCCCTCGAGTCTTCGTCATCGTCATCGTCATTACCCAGATATTTATGAGATATGAGCGTGCGATCGGCCGCTTCTCAGAGAGGAAGGAAGGAAGGAAGAGGGAAAAGCAGCGGTGCAGGTGGGTAGCAGGGGGGGGGGTGTGGAGGGGGGGGGGCTTTAATGAAGGAAACAGATAATGTGTGGGGGAGGTGGAGGGAGGGATAGCTTGGGGGGTTAGAGCGTTGCATGCTCTCTCGCGATCTGACGGCCCGAGGTCGATCCTAGGTTTTGAACCACTACCCCCGAGATGCTCGTTTAAGAGGGGGAGGGGGGGGGGGGGTCTTTGGGTTTTTTTATATTGTTTTTTTTGTTGTTTTGTTTTTGCCTGAAGGTAGCACCAGTGCCCACTCCACTACCCCCACTCGAAAATCTTTCGGATGAGACTATAAACCGACGTCCTGTGTGCCAGACTATCTTACGTACACGTTAAAACCTATTCTGCTTTTCGGAAGAGTAGGCGATTGTGTGTTGGTAGGAACGAATGATTTTTTTTAAAAAACGCATCCACACTGAGGTCTGTTTAGCCATCATCCCCGAAGTCGGAATGCGGCTACCTTCATGGTGGGCAAAAACGGTAGTATACGCAAAATCTCGCCATTTGTGAACCTCGGAGCTCTAGCCGAGGAACAAAAAGAAAATGATGCGTGGGTGTGCGTGCGTGCGCGCGTGCGTGCATGCGTGTGTGGGCGTGTATGTGTGTGTGTGTGTGGGCGTGTATGTTTGTGTGTGCGTGCATATGTGTGTGTGTTTGGGTAAGGTTTTTGTTTGTTTGTTTTTAGTCTGTTGGCTCGCGTTTTGTTCATGTACCTGCATACATACATACATACTTATGCGCCTCGTCTCCTCACTCACTCACCCACCCATCCCTTCTCTGTTACTTACCTGACCGGCATTGTCTGTTGTCTGCTTGCAGTGAGTGAGGAAAGCAGCAAAAAACGACGCAGCCGCAAACGCAAGTCAGCCAGCAGCAGCAGCAGCAACAAGAAGTCAGGCGGGGATGTAGACCCTGCAGCAGACACCACTGAGGGTGCAGGGGAGGAGGAGGAGGAGGAGGAGCAGCACAGCCAGCCACAGGCAGGAGAGAAGGGAGGGCAGGGGGCAGAGAAAGCGGAAGAAGGAGGAGAAGGAGGCGACGCCGACGCCGCTGAAGACGACAGCGGCATGCTGGGTAAACGCCGAGCGGAGGGGGGCAAGTCGCCGGCCAAGAAGCGCAAGGTGCACGGGCCCAAGACGCCCAAGAACGCCCTCATGCAGCTCAACGAGATCAAGCCCGGACTGGAGTTCCGCTTCGAGGCGCAGAGCGGGCCTGTGCACGCGCCCGTCTTCACCATGTGCGTGGAGGTCAACGGGGAGCTCTACCGCGGCAGCGGCCCCACCAAAAAGAAGGCCAAAATGGCCGCGGCCGAGTCGGCCCTGCGGTCCTTCGTGCAGTTCCCCAACGCCTCGGAGGCTCACCAGGCCATGGGCAGGGGCATCGTCTCCTCGGGAGACTTCACCGACGAGCTGTCGCAGATCAACCAGACCCCGCTCTTCAACGACTTCGAGAACCAAGGCAGCCACGGGAACGGCGGCGAAGCCCAGAACGGCCACACGGGGCTGCAGGAGCATCCCTCTGGCGTCGTCCGCAGGAAGAAGCCGGCCCTGCCCGCCCAGCCCGGGGAGAAGAACCCCGTGATGATCCTGAACGAGATGAGGCCCGGGCTGAAGTACGAGTTCCTCTCGGAGTCCGGAGAGAGCCACTCCAAGTGCTTCACCATGGCCGTGGAGGTGGAGGGCAGGAGGTTCGAGGGCTCTGGGCGCAACAAGAAGATCGCCAAGTCCCGGGCGGCCCAGGCAGCCCTGAACCAAGTGTTTGGGCTGGAGTTCTCCTTTGAGCCTGGTGAGCTTGAACTTGGTCCTTGTCTGACTGTCTGTTCTGTTCTGTTCTGTTGTTTCGGGGTCCATTGCAGTGGTGTTTGTTGTTGTTGTTTGTTGTTGTTGTTGTTGTTTTTCTTCTTGTTCTTGTTCTTCTTCTTCTTCTTCTTCTTAAATTTTCTTCTTCTTCTTCTTCTTCTTGTTCTGCTTCTTCTTCTTCTTCTTCTTCTTCTTCTTCTTCTTCTTCTTCTCTTCTTCTTCTTTCTTCTTCTTCTTCTTCTTCTTCTTCTTCTTCTTCTTCATTCTTCTTCTTTTCGCAATTCTTCTTCTTCTTCGCAATTCTTCTTCTTCGCAG
>CM054162.1:6371977-6379477 GCA_028751875.1 Rapana venosa
CAGAAGAATGCGTTTGTCACTGTAAGACAGAAGAACATAATGCATAGTAGTAAATAAACAGAAGAATGTGTTTGTCACTGTAAGACAGAAGAACATAATGCATAGTAGTAATAAACAGAAGAATGTGTTTGTCACTGTAAGACAGAAGAACATAATGCATAGTAGTAATAAAAAGAAGAACGTGTTTGTCACTAAGGCAGAAGAACATAATGCATTCCAGTAATACCAGTAATAACAGAAGAAATGTGTTTGTCGCCGTGTAAGACAGTAGAACATAATACATAGTAGTAATAACACGGGAATGTGTCACTGTAAGACAGAACATAATACGTAGCAGTAATAACACAGGAATGTGTTTGTCACTGTAAAGCAAAAGAGCATAATGCATAGCAGTAATAAACAGAAGAATGTGTTATGAACTGTAAGACAGGAAAACATAATACATAGCAGTAATGAAACAGGGCTGTTTGTGTGTCACTGTAAGGTAGAAGAACATAATGCATAGCAGTAATGACACGGGAATGTGTTTGTCACTGTGTAAGATATGAGAACATAATTCATTACAGTAAGAAACAGAGAAATGTGTTACACACGGGAAGAACATAATTATTGCATATCACTGTTATCAGTAATAACAGAGGGTGTGTGTTTCTGTGTGTGTGTGTGTGTGTGTGTGTGTGTGTGTGTGTCTGTGTCTGTGTTCGTGTGAATGTGTGTGTCTGTGTTCGTGTGTATGTATGTGCGTTTGTGTGTGTGTGTTGTTGTTTTTTCGTTTAAAGCGTACAACGTCAACTTGGCTAGCATATGGAGAAACGGGCAGATATCCTTTGTCTGTTTTGGTCTCTGAATGGTTCGTTTCTGGATGCAGCTGCTTGACATCCAGTCTGAAAAACTATCCTCAAATGTTTATCAGATGATGAAAGATTTACATGACAAATCTTTGATTCAATCATCATGGCTAAATAGGATAAAAAATATTTTAGTACAAAGCGGATTTGACTGTTTGTGGGAGAGACAGTTTTGTTAAGTATTCATTCTACAAGTTCACATATCAAAGCCTTCTTAATAGAAAATTTTGTAAGTGAATGGAGAACTGAGCTGTGGAGTAATAGTAGATGCCTTTATTATAAAAAACTATAAGATCGATTTTGGTTTGGAAAAATATATAACTTGTCTACCAGATGTATATGTGTACACTCTTATGAAGTTTCGTTGTAGCTGTCACAAGCTTCCTATTGAGGTTGGACGTTTCCATAATATACCAAGGGAAGAAAGAATATGTTCAAGATGCAATATGTCTGTTTTAGGGGAAGAATTTCATTTTATCATGGAATGCCCCCACTTGAAACATTTACAAGATTTTATTCCCCGACATTTTCTTCAACCCATGTCCAGTTATAATTTTTGTAGGCTAATGAAATGCAAATCTCGAAAAGTTCTCCTGTCGCTCTCAAAATTCACAAGATTTGCAGGTATTTCTTGAAATTCCAATTGTCTTTCATAATATGTGTAGATTATGTCTTTTAAAGAAATGCGTATACTTAAAAATAGTATTGAGTCATTAATACTGTTTGATTATCATTATGCGATGAACTCTTGCTTTTCAGATACTGTTAGTATTCATGTTATTTTTGGGGTATATTGCTGTGAGGTTTATTCTCCTGTTCAGTTTGTTTGTAATCCTCCATACCCCCAAAAGGGTGAAAGGAAATAAATCTTGAATCTCGTGTTGGTCAGGTGCTATGCCGGTGCAGGGTGGGGAGAGCGGGGAACAGCCCAACAGCGCCCTGGCTGACCTGGTCTGTCGTCTGGTCACCGAGAAATTTGGCGAGCTGACCAACAACTTCACCACGCAGCATGCGCGGCGAAAGGTGAGGAAGGAAGGAAGGAAGGAAGGAGGAGTGGAGGGAGGGAGGGAGGGAGGCAGTCTCTTCTGTTCTGTGTCTGTCTTTTGATGTGTGTGTAATGTTGTGGGGGGGGGGGGGGGGGGGGAAGGGGGGGGGAATGGAGGTGTGTTTGTGTGTGGGGGTGGGGTGGATGGATGTGGGTGGGAGGATGGATGTGTGGTGGGTAGATGGGTGGGTGGGGGGATGGGTGTGGGAGGAGTGGATGGATGGATGTGGGAGTGGGGGGATGGATGTGGGGGGGGGGATGGATGGATGTGGGTGTGAGTAGGTGGATGGGTGGGTGAATGGATGGGTGGGTGGATGGATGAGAGAGAGATTGAGTGTGTGTGGGGTGGGGGGGGGGGGGGTTGTTGTGAGGATGGGTGGGCGGGTTGATGGATGGATGGGTGTGTTTGTGTGTGCTGTTGTTATTGTTGTTTTACCTAGCAGATGTCCTTTCGCAGTGGGGGTGGGGGAGGGAGATGGTTGTGTGGGTTGGGGGGATGGATGGATGTTTGTTTGTTGTATGTTGTTCTTGTTTTACCAAGAAAATGTCCTTGGCAGTATGTGTGTGTGTGTACATTAGGGGGTGGGGGGGGGGGGTGGGGGGGGGGGAACTGTCGAATCTTGGCGGCGTCTGGTAAATTAAGGGTGGGGATTTTTCACGATCTCCCATGTCAGCTTCAAATACAGACCTGCCAGTGCCGTCAATCCCTTCTTGTACACACGCATGCTGAAGATCGAAATGCACAATTCACGTCAGCCAACATACATCCCTGCAGTCGGAATGCGGCTGCCTTCATGGTGTGTGTGTGTGTGTGTGGGGACTCATACGCAAAATCTCACTATTGGTGAACCTAGGAGCTCTAGCCAATGAACGAAACCACAAACACACACATACACAAAAGAAAATCGCCAATATGAGCCAGAAAGCGTTGCGCTGCCGTTAAACGCCCTGACAAAACCAGGCCCTGACAAAACCAGGCCCAGCGCATCCGACCTAACTGCACCACCGTGGAGAGACATCAGACATACATACACACACACTCACATATACATACATATACACACACACACAACACACATACACACACACATACACACACACATACATACACATACACACACACTCACACACACACACACACACACACACACACACACACACACACACACACACACACACACACACACACACACAAAACACACACACAAAACACACACACACACACACACACACACAAAACACACACACACACACACACACACACACACACACACACAACACACACACACACACACACACACACACGTTAAATCCTGTTCCCGCTTTTCGTAAGAGTAGGCCATTGTGTGCCGGTGGGAACAGGTGACATAATTTACAAAACCGCATACACACGGGGACTAGATGTAAAAAAAAGCACATGTGTGCTTTTTCCATTATCCTCGATATAAAAGAATAAATAAATAAATAAAAATAAATAAACACACAGACTCACACACACCCACACCCACACACACACACACACACACCCCACACACACACACACACCCACTCACTCACCCACTCACACACCCACCCACCCACACACCCACCCACCCACACACCCACCCACCAACACCCCACCCACCCACCCACACACACCCACCCCCACCCACACACCCAACACCCACCCACACAAACCCTGAACCTTCCTCCCGCTGACCCACTTTCCCACCCCCCTAGGTGCTGGCCGGCATCGTCATGACCTTGAACCCGGACCTGGTGCCCCCGGCCGTGGGCCCGCCCGCCCAGACCCTCTGCGTGTCCACGGGGACCAAGTGCGTCAACGGCGAGTACCTCAGCAGCACGGGGGGGTCCCTCAACGACTGCCACGCCGAGGTCATCTCGCGCCGCTCGCTCCTGCGCTTCTGGTACTCGCAGCTGGAGCTGCACCTGGCTGAAGACGCCCGCCAGCGGGAGACCTCCATCTTCCTGCCCAGGGAAGGAGGCCGCGGGTTCCGCCTGCGGGAGGGCGTGCAGTTCCACCTGTACATCTCCACGGCGCCGTGCGGCGACGCGCGCATCTTCTCGCCGCACGAGCGCGAGGACGACGCGGCGGACAAGCACCCCAACCGCCGCGCGCGCGGGCAGCTGCGGACCAAGATCGAGTCCGGGGAAGGGACCATCCCGGTCAAGTCGGGCCCCACCGTGCAGACGTGGGACGGCGTGCTGCAAGGCGAGCGGCTGCTGACCATGTCCTGCAGCGACAAGATCACGCGCTGGAACGTGCTGGGCTTGCAGGGTGAGTTTGGTTGTTTGTGTTGGTGTTTTGTGGTTTTGGTTTGGTTTGCTTGTTTTGTTTGGTTGTTTGGTTGTGTGTTTGTTTGGTGTTGTTTTGTTGTTGTGTTGGGGTTGTTTTGTTGTTTTGTTGTTTTGTGTTTTGGTTTGGTTTGGTTGTTTGTTGTTGGTGTTTTGTTGTTTGCTTGGTGGTGTTGCTTTGTTGTTTGGTGTTGTTTTTTGGGGTTGTTTTGTTGGGTTTTTTTTTTTTTTAATTTGTATTCTTTCTTTTTTTATATATCGAGGAAAATGGAATAAAGCACTTATGTGCTTCTTTTTTTTTTTTTTTTTTTTACATATCCAGTCCTCGTGTGTATGCGGTTTTTGTCAAATTCTGTCATCTGTTCTCTCGATCCGGCACACAGTGGCCTAGTCTTAACGAAAAGCGGAACAGGATTTAACTGTGTGCGCAAGATGTTCTGCGTGCGTTCGCACACGGGGCCTCGGTTTGTAGTCTCATCCGAAGGACTTTTGGGGAGAGTGGAGTCTGTAGTGATGTTAACTTCAGGGGAGGGAAAATATCCCCCTTCAACGGGAATCGAACCCGGGTCGTCACATTGCGAGCGTTATGTTCTAACCACTAGGCTATCCCGTCCCCCGCCCCCCCCCTTCCCCCCGAAGAAGTGTGTTGTTGGTGGTGGTTGTGGTTGTGGTGGTGGTGTGTGTGTGTGTATCTGTCTGTCTGTTTCTGGAAAATAAGGCGAGAGAATGGACCCAAAATGGCAGAAAATAGACCAGAAGGAGCTGACAGGAACAAAAGGAACAAGGCAGAAACGTAGAGAGGGATAGAAAAGAGGGAGTTGCAGACTCTGAATTTCCAGAAGCCGAGAAGGTTGGGGGGAGGGATTGCTGTTCATACTGACAGACTCCCGGTATCCCCACGGGGGATCTGGAAACCAGATGATTATGTCTTCTTTAAAAATGCTGTATACTCTGAAAAGATTGAGGAGCATGCTCCTCAGCAGTAATGAACATTAACCCCTTATTTCCATCGTGGGATTTTTGTACTGGGGAAGGGTTCGTTTTTGTTTTAATCACAGTGATCCACCTTCACTCTCTGTGCGTGTGAACGTCTGAACACTTTCAAGGTGAAAAAGGGGATATATAATTATATGAGTCTGTCTATCGTATTCATTTATTTTTATTCATTTTTGTAATTTTTTGAGGATAATGCAATAAGCACTCGTGTGTGTGTGCGTGTATGTGTGTGTGTGTGTGTTTTAGTTTTACAACCACACTCAGTGTGTATGCGGTTTTTGTCAAATTTTGCCATCTATTTCCACCGGCTCTCAATTGCCTTCTCTTCTCAAAAGCGGAACCGGTTTTAACATGTGCGCAAGATGTTCTGCGTGCGTTCTCACACGGGACCTCGGTTTATAGTCTCATCCGGAAGACTTTTTGGGGAGAGTGGAGTCGGCACTGATGTTAACTTCAAGGAAGGGAAAAAAATCCCCTTGGACGGGATTGGAACCCGGGTCAGCAGATCACGAGTTCAATGCTCTAACCACCAGGCTGTCCCGGCCCCTTTCTCTCTCTTTGCCTGTTAACTTGTCTGAAAACTTTCAGGATGAAAAAGGGTATATGTGTGTGTGTTGTGTGTGTGTGTGTGTGTGTGTGTGTGTGTGGTGTGTGTGTGTGTGTGTGTGTGTGTGTAGTGTGTGTAATGTGTGTGTGTGTAATGTGTGTGTAGAGTATGTGTGTGTATAGTATGTGTGTAGTGTGTGTGTGTAGTGTGTGTGTGTATGTGTGTGTGTGTGTGTTGTGTGTGTGTGTGTGTGTGTGTGTGTGTGTGTGTGTGTGACTGTCTGGCGGGCTGGCTGACTTGTCTTGTCTAGAGACTGTCTGTTGATCTATGTGTCTACCTGTGGTTTTTGGTGTCTAGAAGCCGTGGGGGTGTGTGTGTGTGTGAAGTGTGTCTTTGTGTGTAGTATGGGGGGGGGGGGGGGGGGGGGGGGGGAACTGTCTGGCAGGCTGCTGACTTGTCTTGTCTAGAGACTCCTGTTGATCTATATGTCTACCTGTGTTTTGGTGTCTAGAGGCCTGTGTGTGTAGTATGTTGTGTAGTGTGTGTGTGTGTGTGTGTAGTATGTGTGTGTAGTGCGTGTGTGTGTGTGTATTATGTGTGTGTAGTGTGGTGTGTGTGTGTGTTGGGGGGGGTGATGTATGGATGTGTGAGTGGAGTGGAGTGTGTGTGTGTGTGGAGGGGGGGGGGGGCAGGGTTTTTGTAGGTGTGTGTTGGGGGGGGGGGGGTTTTTGGGGTGTGTACGTGTTGGTGTCTTGTGTGTGTTTTTGTGTTTTGTGTATGTGTGTTTATTTATTTTTCTTCTTCTTTTATTTCGAGGATAATGGAATAAGCACTCATGTGCTTTTTCACATCTAGTTCCCGTGTGTATGCGGTTTTGTAAATGTTGTCATCTGTTCCCACCGGCACACAATGGCCTGCTCTTTCGAAAAACAGAACGGATTTTTACGTGTGCGCAAGATGTTCTGTGTGCGTGCGTGCCTGTATGTGTATGTGTTGTGTGTGTGTGTGTGTGTGTGTGTGTGTGTGTGTGTGTGTGTGTGTGTGTGTGTGTGTGTGTGTGTAAGTGCTTGGCCTGTCACTTTTTTTAAACATTATTTTTAAGGGGGTTGGTTGACCTCTGCTTTATCAACTGTGGTTCTCATTCTGTCTCTGTCTGTCTGTCTGTCTGTCTGTCTGTCTGTCTGACTGACTGTCTCTCTCTCTCTCTCTCTCTCTCTCTCTCTCCTCTCTCTCTCTCTCTCCCTCTCCTCTCTCTCTCTCTCTCTCTCCTCTCTCTCCTCTCTCTCTCTCCTCTCTCACTATCCATCTCCTCTCTCCTCTCCCCTCTCCCTCTCCCCCTCTCTCTCTCTCTCCCCACCCCGCTCCCTCTGACGTTAGTTCCCAGTCTAGACAGTGCAATGTAAAGAGAAACAGGCCGAGAGTGTCCTCTGACAGACAGATCTGTATTTATCATGGCTGTGCTGTCTCCTCTTTTCTCCTCTCCTCTTCTCTTCTCTTCTCTCTTTTTCTCTCTTCTCTTTTCTTTCTCTTCTCTCTTCTCTTTTCTTCACTTCTCTTTCTCTTCTCGTCTCTTCTCGTTTTTGTTCTCTTCTCTTCTCTTCTTTTCTCTTTCTTCTCTCTTCTGTTCTCTCTTTTCTTTTCTCTTCTCTTCTCTTCTCTTCTCTCCTCTCCTCTCCTCTCCTCTCTTCTCTTCTCTTCTCCTCTTCTCTCTTTTCTTTTCTCTTCTCTTCTCATCCTCTCCTCTTCTCTTCTCTTCTCTTCTCTTCTCT
>CM054162.1:6386977-6404477 GCA_028751875.1 Rapana venosa
TCTGTGTGTGTGTCTCTCTCCTCTTTGTTTGTCTGTCTGTCTCTCTCTCTGTCTCTCATTGTCTTTTTCTCTCTCTCTGTCTTTGTCTCTCTGTCTCCTCATTGTCTCTTGCTCTTCTCTCTCTCTATGTCTCTGTCTCCCTCTCTGTCTCTGTCTCTCACTCTGTATCTTGGTAACCTTATAGGATATGATCCCCAAGTCCAGACAGTTTAGACAGAAAAGAGAGCAGATGAAGAATGGTGTTTTTGGCAGATCTGTATTCATTATCACAACGCCCCCCCCCCCCCCCCCCCCCCCCCCCCCCTATGTCTTTCTTCCACCCCCAGTTTTTTAATAACTTGAATAATTGGGGTAGTCTCGTCTGTTCTCTATATAATGTGTCTATAGGTTAACGAGTTTTTTTGTCCCTTGTTTGTGGAATATGTTGGGTTTTGTTTCTTGAGCCCGAAACTTTTCGTCATTTTTTATTAGACTATGGGGTGGTGGGGCGCTTGTCTTTCGAGGAGATCCGAGGTATTTTTGATTATTGCGGGGAACGGAGGAGGTGCAAAATTTTAGGACTTGGTGGGAATGTTCAGTTCTAGAAAAAAAAAAAAAAAAAGGGTGGCGCTGCTTTGTTTTGGGTTCGTGTTGTGGGAGGTTTGGTTTTTTTCGGGTGGAGGGTTGTTGTATATGAAAGATGGATAATCCAAATACGTTGAAAGTTCTTTTTTTTTTTTGGCTTTTTGTTTTTAAGTTTTTTTATTGAAATGTTTTTAGGTGGTTTTAACATCATGACTTTCTTTTTGTTTTTTTTTTTTTGAGAGATCTTTTCTTGGGGCTGGTTGGTCTCTCTCTTTTCTTATCTTCATCTCTTTTGTGTTTTTGGGGGGGAGGTGTTTTACTGTGGGCTGGTCATTTTTCTCTCTGTTTTTTTTGTTTTGTTCCGGGTGGGTTTTTTTACTTTTGTTGTTGTTCTTCTGTTGTTCTGGTTTTTTTTTCTGCTGACTGTCTTGTGTGGTTGGGTCTCCTGCTTTGTTTTCTTTGTCTGCTTTTCTGTATAATCTTTTTTTGATATATTGTCACTCAGACTTCTGTTCATTTTTTTCTGATCCTCTTCTGTCTGTCTTCTCTCTCTCTCTCTCTCTCTCTCTCTCTCAATCCTCTCTCTCTCTCTCTCTCTCCTCTCTCTCTCTCTCTCTCGCTGTCCTCCCTCCCTCCCTGTCTGTGTGTTTCTCTGTGTCTCTCTCAGTGTCTCTCTCTCTGTCTCTGTCTCTCTCTGTTTCTGTCTCCCTGTGTTTCTCTCTACTTCTCTGTCTGTCTCTTCTCTCTGTCTGTCTCTCTCTCTTTCTCTTCTTCTCTCACTGTCTCTCCCGCTGTCGCTCTGTCTCTCTGTCTGTCTGCTCTCTGTCTGTCTGCTCTCTGTCTGTGTCTGTCTGCTCTCTGTCTGTCTGTCTCTCTGTCTCTGTCTCTCTCTGTCTCTGTCTCTCTCTCTCTCTCTCTCTCTCTCTCTCTCTCTCTCTCTCTCTCTCTCTCTCTGACCCTACTCCCAATGTAGCGCAGGAATCGGAGAACAATCTCAGAGAAGGAATGTGCCATGGCATGCTTTTGTTTATGATCATGATTTCTCCTCACTGTCGCTCTCTGTCCCTGTCTGTCTGCGTCTGTCTCTCTCTCTCTCTGTCTTTCTCTCACTGTCTCTCTGTCTCTCTCTCTGTCAGTCTCTCTCTAATATCTGTCTGTCAGTATCTGTCCTGTGTGTATGTGTGTGTGTGTGTCTCTCTCTATCTGTCTCTTTCTCTCTCTCTCTCACTGTCTCTGTCTCTGTGTCAGTCTCTCTATCTGTCTGTCAGTCTCTGTCCTTCTGTGTGTGTCTCTGTCTCTCTCTTCCTCTCTTTGTCAGTCTCTCTCTCTCCCTCCCTCTCTCTCTCCCTCTCTGAACCCTGTCCTAAAACTAGGTAGAAAATGAGAATTTAAAAAACCAAGGCAATCTACACCGAAAGAATGCTGTGTGAGTCATGGCTGTGTTTATTATGGCTGCTTCTCCATCACTCTTTCCAGCCTTCCTCTTTCCTTTCACTCTGCCGTGTCTCTTCGTTTGTGTGTTTGAATTCATGGTGCTTTTATTCCTGGCTGATTTTTGTTGTTGTTGTAGGAAAGTTTATAACTTTAGAGATTGAGATGGACCTCCGAAGTAGATCGTTGTTGATGTTCGTTTTTCATTGTGATTTTCTTTTCTATTCTTTTTCTTCTTTTTGTTGTTGTTTGGTTTGTTTTGATTTTTTAGGTACCTGGGTGACTCGGCGATTGTAGAGGCCTGTCTCTCTCTGTGTCTCTCTGTCTGTCCGTCTGTCGATCTCTCTGTCTCTCTCCCTCCCTCCCTCCCTTCCCTTCTCTCTCTCTCTCTCTCTCTCTCTCTCTCTCTCTCTCTCCTCTCTCTCTCTCTCTCTCTCTCTCTCTCTCTCTCTCTCTCTCTCTCTCTCTGAGAAGCCAGTCCCAAAACTTAAGTAGAAAATGAGGATAAAAAAACCCGAAGTAATCAATAACGAAAGAATGCCTTGAGTCATTGCTGTGTTTATTATGGCTGTTTCTCCATCACTCTTTCCAGCCTTCCTCTTTCCTTTCACTCTGCCCTGTCTCTTCGTGCGCGCGTGTGTGTGTATGTGTGTGTGTGTGTGTGTGTGTTTGAATTCATGGTGCTTTTATTCCTGGCTGATTTTTGTTGTTGATGTAGGAAAGTTCATAACTTGAGAGATTGAGATGGACCCCCAAAGTAGATCCTTGTTGATGTTAGTTTTTCATTGCGATTTTTTTTTCTATTCTTTTTCTTCTTTGTGTGTGTGTTTGTTTTGATTATTTAGGCACCTGGGTGACTCTGTGATTGTAGAGGCCTGTCTGTCTCTGTGTCTCTCTGTCTGTCCGTCTGTCGATCTCTCTGTCTCTCTCCCTCCCTTTTTCTTTCTCTCTCTCTCTCTCTCTCTCTCTCTCTCTCTCCTCTCTCTCTCTCTCCTCTCTCTCTCTCTCTCTCTCTCTCTCTCTCTCTCTCTCTCTCTCTCTCTCTCACTCTTTCTCTGAGAAGCCAGTCCCAAGGCTTAAGTAGAAAATGGGGATTAAAAAAACCACGAGGTAATCTATAACGAAAGAATGCCTTGAGTCATTGCTGTGTTTATTATGGCTGTACTGTTTCTCCATCACTCTTTCCAGCTTTCGTCTTTCCTTTCACTCTGCCCTGTCTCTTCATTTGTGTGTGTGTGTGTGTGTGTGTGTGTGTGTGTGTGTGTGTGTGTGTGTGTGTGTGTGTGTGTGTGTTTGAATTCGTGTGCTTTTATTCCTGGCTGATTTTTTTTGTTGTTGTAGGAAAGTTTATAACTTTAGAGATTGAGATGGACCTCCGAAGTAGATCGTTGTTGATGTTCGTTTTTCATTGCGATTTTCTTTTCTATTCTTTTTTTTGTTTTTTGTGTTTGTTTTGATTATTTCGGTACCTGGGTGACTCGGCGATTGTAGAGGCCTGTCTGTCTCTGTGTCTTTCTGTCTGTCCGTCTGTCGATCTTTGTGTGTGTCTCTCTCTGTCTCTCTCTCTCTTTTGTCAGCCTCTCTCTCTCCTTCTCCCTCCCCCCCCCTCTCTCTCTCTCTCTCTCCTCTCTCTCTCTCTCTCTCTCTCTCTCTGAGAAGCCAGTCCCAAGACTTAAGTAGAAAATGAGGATTAAAAAACCACGAAATAATGTACAACGAAAGAATGCCTTGAGTCATGGCTGTGTTTATTATGGCTGTTTCTCCATCACTGTTTCCAGCTTCCTCTTTCCTTTCACTCTGCCCTGTCTCTTCGTTTGTGTTTGTGTGTGGTGTGTGTGTGTGTGTGTGTGTGTGTGTGTGTGTGTGTGTGTGTGTGTGTGTGTGTGTTGTTTGAATTCATGGTGCTTTTATTCCTGGCTGATTTTTTTTGTTGTTGTAGGAAAGTTTATATAACTTAAGAGATTGAGATGGACCTCTCCGAAGTAGATCGTTGTTGATGTTCGTTTTTCATTGCGATTTTCTTTTTCTATTCTTTTTTTTGTTTGTGTTTGTTTTGATTATTTAGGTACCTGGTGACCTCAGCGATTGTAGAGGCCTGTCTGTCTCTGTGTCTCTCTGTCTGTCCGTCTGTCGATCTCTCTGTCTCCTCCTCCCCTTCCCTCTCTCTCTCTTCTCTCTCTCTCTCTCTCTCTCTCTCTCTCTCTCTCTCTCTCTCTCTCTCTCCCCTCTCTCTCCTCTCTCTCTCTCTCTCTCTCTCTGAGAAGCCAGTCCCAAGACTTAAGTAGAAAATGAGGATAAATAAACCGAAGTAATAAAAGAATGCTGTGAGTCATGGCTGTGTTTATTATGGCTGTTTCTCCATCACTCTTTCCAGCTTTCGTCTTTCCTTTCACTCTGCTGTGTCTCGTCGTTGGTGTGTGTGTGTGTGAATTCATCGTGCTTTTATTCCTGGCTGATTTTAGTTGTTGTTGTAGGAAAGTTTATATAACTTAAGAGATTGAGATGGACCTCCGAAGTAGATCGTTGTTGATGTTCGTTTTTCATTGCGATTTTCTTTTCTATTCTTTTTTTGTTTTTGTGTTTGTTTTGATTATTTATGTACCTGGGTGACTCAGCGATTGTAGAGGCCTGTCTGTCTCTGTGTCTCTCTGTCTGTCCGTCTGTCGATCTCTCTGTCTCTCTCTCTCTGTCTTTCTGTCTCTGTCTCTCATGTCAACCTCTCTCTCCCTCTGAACCTTGTCCTAAAACTAGGTAGAAAATGAGAATTTAAAATACCAAGGCAATCAACAACGAAAGAATGCTGTGAGTCATGGCTGTGTTTATTATGGCTGTTTCTCCATCACTCTTTCCAGCTTTCGTCTTTCCTTTCACTCTTCCGTGTCTCTTCGTGTGTGTGTGTGTGTGTGTGTTTGAATTCATGGTGCTTTTATTCCTGGCTGATTTTTGTTGTTGTTGTAGGAAAGTTTATAACTTAAGAGATTGAGATGGACCTCCGAAGTAGATCGTTGTTGATGTTCGTTGTCATTGTGATTTTCTTTTCTATTCTTTTTCTTCTTCTTTTTTGTTTTTTGGTTTGTTTTGATTTTTTAGGCACCTGTGTGACTCCGCGATTGTAGTGGCCTGTCTTCTCTGTGTCTTTCTGTCTGTCCGTCTGTCGATCTCTCTGTCTCTCTCTCTGTGTCTTTCTGTCTCTGTCTCTCATGTCAGCCTCTCTCTCCCTCTGAACCTTGTCCTAAAAGTAGGTAGAAAATGAGAATTTTTAAAAAACCAAGGCAATCTTCACCGAAAGAATGCTGTGTGAGTCATGGCTGTGTTTATTATGGCTGTTTCTCCATCACTCTTTCCAGCCTTCCTCTTTCCTTCACTCTGCCGTGTTTCTTCGTTGGTGGTGGTGTGTGTGTGTTGTGTGTGTGTGTGTGTGTGTGTGTGTGTGTGTGTGAATTCGTGGTGCTTTTTTCCTGGCTGATTTTTGTTGTTTTTGGGGGAAAGTTCATAACTTAAGAGATTGAGATGGACCTCCGAAGTAGGCTGTTGTTGATGTTCGTTTTTCATTGCGATTTTCTTTCTTTTCTTTTCTTTTTTTATATAGTTTTTTTTTTTAGTACCTGAGTGACTCAATGATTTTTTAGGCCTGTCTCTGCCTCTGTGTGTGTGTGTCTGTCTCTGCCTCTGCCTCTGTCTCTCTCTCTCTCTCTCCCTCTCTCTCCCTCCCTCTCTCTCGTAGTTCTGATGTGTGTGTGTGCGTGCGTGCGTGCACACGCCTGTGACCTTAAGTAAAGACTGAGAGACAGACAGAGACAGACAGACAGATAGAGAAAGAAGGAAAGAAAGAAGGAAGGAAGGAAAGGGACAGAACACGAGGGAACAGTTGCTCATAAAATAATGGTTCTATATCTAGTGTATCACGAGTTTATCCTGTGTTTTAAACCTGGGTCATAGAACTTTGTTCCCACGTGGGCCATGCCGGGGGGGGGGGGGGGGGGGGGGGGGGGGGGGGGGGGGGGGGGGGGGGGGGGGGGCTGTCAGTATAAACAGCATCCCCACCTTCTGCAAGTTCTGTGCCAGGAATTGCCTCAGTTCTATCCCCTCTCTTCTTGGTTTCTTCCTCGTTCCCTTTTCTTCCTGTCACCTCCTCCTTCTTGTCTGTTTTCTGCCTCCTTGGTCCATTCTCCTGCCTTTGGTTCCAGAAAGACTGAAAAGGTATGGAGTCTCTCCCATGCCAAAGTCAGATGCACTGGGCCTGGCTTGTCAGGCGTTTAACGGACAGTGCAACTTCATTTTCGCTCGACATAATATGAGCGTTTGACCACGACGACGACGACGACGACGACGAAGAAGAAGAAGAAGAAGAAGAAGAAGAAGAAGAAGACTTAGAGAAGAGGACACTTTGGGACATAGATTTATCATCGCAGACAATTTTGTTGATTGGTGTTAATTTTGGAACTGTGATTTTCGTAAAAGCTCTCTTTTTCCCTTGACTTCATCTGCAAGGGGAAAACCAGGACTACGCTGTAAACATCTCTCTATGGTGGGTTGGGAGGGGGGGGGGGGGGGGTAGGGCGGAGTAACCTTGTGGTTAGAATGATGCGCATTGCGCTCGTGATCTGCTGACCCGGGTACGAATCTCGTTCAAGAGGATTTTTCCTCTGGAGTTAACATCAGTGCCGACTCCACTCTCCCCAAAAGTCTTTCGGATGAGACTATAAACTGAGGTCCCGTGTGCGAACGCACGCAGAACATCTTGCTCATACGTTAAAACCCGTTCCGCTTTTCGGAAGAGTAGGCCATTGTGTGTCGGTGGGAACGGATGACAAAATTTACTAAAAACGGGGACTGGATGTAAAAAAGCAGATGGGTGCTTATTCCATTATCCTCGAAATACAAGAAGTATCTCTCTCCCTCTCTTTCTATCTCCCTCTCTCTCTTTCTCTCTCTCTCTCTCTCTCTCTGTCTCTCTCTCTCTCTCTCTCTCTCTCTCCCCTCTCTCTCTCTCTCTCTCTCTCTCAAGCCAGGAAAAACTGCTGGACCAGATAGAATTATAAATGAACTTCTTAAGTCATCAGATGTGATAATCCCTTTTCTTGTAAAGCTTTTCAATACACTGTTTTCCTGCGGCCTTTACCCCAGAGAATGGTGTAGAGCAATAATTGTACCTCTCTTTAAAAATGGAGACGCTGAAAACCCAGGAAATTATCGTGGTATCACTTTGCTAAGCTGCCTCAGTAAACTATATACCCATATTCTGAACACCCGCCTAACAAAATGGGCTGAAAGCAGTAATAAAATCTTAGAATCACAAGCAGGATTTCGGAAAGACTACAGAACTACTGATCATATTTTCACTCTATATGCGATTGTGCAGAAATACCTAATCCAGAAGAAAAAGATCTATGTTGCCTTTGTGGACTTCCAAAAGGCCTTTGACACAGTGAACAGAAATGCTTTGTGGAAAATCCTAATAAATGTGGGTGTAAGGGGGAACATGCTACAGTCCTTGCAAGCTATGTATTCATCTGTGTTATGTTGCATTCGCACATCTACAGGGTACTCTGATTACTTTGAAATGCTTCAGGGCCTCAAACAGGGTTTTTCTTGCTTCACCTATTCTATTTTCAAATTTTTGATAAATAAACTGGCAACATATATCATAAGAAATGGGAATCATGGAATTCAACTTAGTCAAAATGCCACAGAATTGTTCCTTCTGATGTTTGCAGATGACCTCTCACTTCTCTCATACTCTCCTGTAGGCCTACAAAATCAGCTGAACAATCTACATTATATTGCAAGTAAATTTGGTTTAAAGGTAAATCTAGAAAAATCTAAAATCATAGTTTTCCGAAATGGTGGACACCTATCAAAATACGAACACTGGCATTTCGGACAGCAAAAAATAGAAGTTGTCAACTCATACAAATACCTTGGGCTTATTTTCACAACACGTCTGAGTCTAAATGCTGCTACAGAAAGCTTAACATCAAAGGCCAAAAGATCTGTCATAGAAATATGTAGAACACTGCGAAGATTAGGCTGCTCATCTCCTAGGATATTTTTTTAAACTTTTTGATGCACGTGTTGCCCCTATGCTACTATATGCAGCAGAGGTTTGGGGTATTCATGAATTTAACCAGATTGAAAAAAGTCATATGTTTGCATGTAAACGTTTTTTGAATGTCAGTATGCACACGCCAAACTACATGGTGTATGGAGAATTAGGCCGTTATCCTCTCCTTGTTCTGTCAGCTGTCAGAAGTGTGTCCTACTGGCTACGTCTGTGCTCTCTACCTAGTCAGAGATATGCTAGCATGGCCTACCATATGTTAAAATCTCTGGATGAAAAAGGCAAAACAACTTGGGTCACAGATATCAAAAATCTCCTTTGCTCCTCTGGATTCGGATATGTCTGGGTCTTTCAGGGAGTAGGAAACCATAACGCTTTTTTACGGGAATTCAAACAAAGAATGATTGACTGCTTCATACGACAATGGTCAGAAAAAATAACCAGTAGACCACGCTACAATCTATATAATTCCTTCAAAGGTATGTTAGAACCAGAAAAATATATGAACTTGATCACTTCCAGATATGTACGTACTATGTTTACACGCTTTAGATTGGGAGTAACAGAACTCAATAGCAACAAATTTAGGTACACAGCAGACAGTAGCTCTATGGCTTGTCCAAAGTGCAGTCATGTACCTGAGGATGAAGTTCACTTTCTTTTCTACTGCCCAGCATACACTGAGTTGCGACACACTTATCTAGGCAAGTTTAATTTAGAACTTTTCAAAAACCAGAAGTTATCCTTATTAAAGTTACAGAGCCCTGAACAAATCATTCACTTGGCAAAGTATATATTCTATGCCTTCAAATGCAGAAAATTACAATCTACTTAGTGGGTACCATATTCTTCAATCAAAATATTAAGTTTACCTGGCACTGGTCAAAGACTTCCCACTCTCCCCTCCCACTCTCTTACAAAGAATGAGAAATTCAAGGTTTTCTTTTTTGCCATTAACAAAAATTTGCTGCAAATTGTGTATATATACATTCATTTCCCCTTGTTTATGGACACTCTGAGTCTGAACAATAAACTATTTTGTCATTGTCTCTCTCTCTCTCTCTCTCTCTCTCTCTCTCTCTCTCTCTCTCTCTCCCTCCTCCTCCTCCCTCCCTCCCTCCCTCCTCTCTCTCTCTCTCTCTCTCTCTCTCTCTCTCTCTCTCCCTCCTCCCCCACCGGTCTGTCATTACCAATCTTGCTCCAACTGCTGGGATTAAGCCTACACCTCTCTGTGGACAGGGATGTGATGTGATGTGTTAGCTCGTGTTGCTGCTGTCAAAGGGTCTTCAGCTCTCTGGCTTGGTTCTTCTGGGCTAGAGCAAAGGGGGAGGGGGGGGGGGATAGCCTAGTGGTTAGAATGTTGCGCTTGCGATCTGCCGACCCGGGTTCGAATCCCGTTCAAGGGGATTTTATCCCCTAGAGTTAGCATCAGTGCCGACTCCACTCCCTACTAAAACGTCTTTCTGGTGAGACTATAGGCCAAGACCCCGTGTGCGAACGGTCGCAGAACACCTCGCGCACGCACACGTTAAAACCTGTTCCGCTTTTCAGAAGAGAAGGTCATTGTGTGCCGGTGGTATAGGCACGTCGCACACGAACATGTGGACTGGCCAAGACTGTCCTACAACAGGGAACAGTACAAGGGGGAAGACGAAGAGACAGACAGAGAAAATAAACAACGACGGGAAGATCTACATCATCAGAGAGTGGACTACTGGCCTTTGAGTGGATCCGAACGACTCGCTAGGGAAAGAGCTGAACACCCGCGAGGAGATGGACTGGAGGAAGCTGGTTGCAGAATCTTTAGTGGTGCCCCGACAGTCTCGTTTCTAGACTACGGGTGAAGGTGGAAGGTGAAAAAAAAGAGAGAGATACAAAAAGAAACTGACTAGAGCATACAAAAACAACACAAAAAGACCAACCCTGCCAGTGTCAGTCATCACTACAATTCCAACATTTGATTTACTGGTTCGAAACCACTAAGGAGGAGGAAAGAAGGAACGGGGAATCAATTTGAAAGGGGGGTGACGAATAGTTCACATCGGATCCCCCCCCCCCCCTCCCCACTCCCCCTCTCCCATCCCCTCTCCCCCTCCCCCCCCCCCCCCCCCCCCCCCCCCCCTCTCCGTGCCAAACACTGCCCACCCACTACTGACCCTTGGATGACCTCTTTGCTCCTGCGAGGTCCCCCCAGGAGATTACAGAGGAGCGGAATGTGAGAACACAGGAGGAATTGATTGTGGACATAGCAGGTCTGTATGGCTCTGCACTGGACGTGACGGGCAATGCAAGAGCCTGTTTCTGGGATTGCATTTCCTCCCCCTGGGTTTTTTTTTTTTTTTTGGGGGGGGGGGGGGTGATGAGGTGGAGGGGGGGAGGGTTATTTATTGCTCTGGCAATTTTCTTGCGAGTGGATCAATTGTGTTGATGATGCTTTGTGTTGTTTTTTCTTCCTTTCTGTTTGTTTGTTCTTCACTGGTGCCTTGATGTTCATTTAAAGAAAAAGTGTTAATATCTTTTTTCCTTCAGAAATATTAGCTGCATTCTCTGTCTCTGTCTCTGTCTGTCTCTCTCTCTCTCTCTCTGTCTCTCTCTCTCTCTCTCTCTCTTTCTCTCTTCTCTTCTCTCTTCTGTCTCTATCTCTCTTTCCCTCTCTCTCTCCTCTTCTCCCTCTCTCTCTCTCCCTCCCCCCCCCCCCCCCCCCTCTCTCTCTCTGTCTGTCTCTGTCTCTCTGTCTGTCTGTCTCTTCACTCTCTCTCTCTCTCTCTGTCTCTCTCGTCTGTCTCTCTGTCTGTCCTGTCTTCTCGTCTGTCTGTCTGTCTCTCTCTGTCTGTCGTCTCTCTCTTGTCTCTTCTCTCTCGGTCTCTCTCTCTCTGTCTCTTCTCTCTGTCTGTCTCTCTCTCTCTCACTCACTCTGTCTGGCTCTCTTAGCGTCCTAATAACGATGTTTATTGCTGGTTTTCTTGGATCGTTTTCTCACCCCTAGAAATCTGCATATCGTTTCCTCAGTCCCTGTTTTGTCTGTCTGGAATCCCGGATACAGTTCTCTCCCACGCCCAAGTCGGATGTGCTGGGCCTGACTTGTCAGGCGCTTAACGGCAGCGCTATGCATTTTTGCTCCTATGCAGACAACAATAGTTGCTGTCTTGAGTGTTCGATGAAGAAGTAGAAGAAGCCTGGAATGTGTTCATTATCAAAATCGGTGTACCCTCTTTATTGTTCGAGGAAATAACTGCTTATTCATCTCAAATGCGTCTCTTTCTTTACTGAGAGAGAGAGAGAGAGAGAGAGAGAGAGAGAGAGAGAGAGAGAGAGAGAGAGAGAGATTGTAATTTCCGTATTTGGCTGTCCTGGGTTGATTTCTCATAGTCTTACACAAGGTATCAGAAGCTGTTAGGCATCTAATAGCTGTCATAACAAAAAAAAAGACTGCGTAATTTTCGCGTATTCATTTAAAAGCTGAATTACCACATACCTTCTTCCTTATTTGCAGAAGTTATTTGAACAAGATTTAGTGTGAAAGGCTGATCTACCCTATGGAGATGCCGGGGCGGGGGGGGGGGGGGGGGGGGGGGGGGGGCTGTCAGTTGAATAGCATCCCCACCTTCTGGAAATTCTATGCTAGGAATTCCCTCTTTTCTATCCCTCTTGTTGTTGTTTTGTATAATATCACGGGTTTAAAAGGTGTCTTTTTTACCTGATCATACTTTAAGTTGTTCCTTTGTTCATTCTCTTGATTTTTATTTGTGTGGAGGTTTAGAGGTCACACCCTCATTTTCAACGCGAGAAGTCGGAGGTTCAATCCCTGTTTGAACCCGAACTGTTACTCCCATCATCCTGGACCTTGGGTGGAAGTCTGGGTGCTAGTCTTTCAGAACAGTCGATCAACGGAAGTCCGATGCGCAATACGTTTAGCACAAATAGAATTCCCCGAAGTCGGAATGCGGCTACCTTCACGGTGGGGAAACAAGTGTCGCACACGCACAAAAGCTCACCATTGCTGAACCTCGGAGCTCTAGTGTGTAGGAACAACAACGAAAACAGAAGTAAAAGAACTCACAGCAACAACAGAGGTGTCCCTGTCAAATTTCCGTAGAAGAAGAAGAAGAAGAAATAAGTAAAATTAAACAGCAAAAGTAAGCCAATGTCACAGTGAAACAAGAACACACGCAGACGAAAGAGAGAGAAAAATACAAAAACTGGGGCGGCGCTGCTCTTGTGGTGGGTGACAAACGCTCTTTCTTGCAAAAAAGCATCGGTGGATTTCATGCAGACAAATCTGCCCATGTCTGATGAAAGTAGACACAAGGCCATGCTTGTATATATATATATATATCCGTTCGTTCTCTGAGTGTCTTCATTCATTCATTCATTCATTCATTCGTTCGTTCACTTCTTCCTTCCTTCCTTCCTTCATTCTGCGGGACCCTGAAACCAATGAATTATGCACAGGCGTGTGGGGCTCGACCATCGGGCAGATTTGTCACAGGGTGTCAAAGCATCCCACCACACCCCAGCAGACGTCATCCATTATTAACGTCACCAGGGACAAGGTCCTTCCCCACACCCACACCCCCACCCCCACCCCTACCCCTCTCTCTTTCAGGTGGCATCTGTCCAAGCCAGCTTCTCTAACCCTCTGCCCAGAGGAATGAGGGGGGGTTAGGGTGGGGGTGGGGTGGGGGTGGGTGAAGAACCTTCCATGCTGTTTCCATGACAATCAAATTACAAGAGTCTATTGACGGGACAAAGCCAGAGAGTAAAGGAGGAGGAGTGTGAGACAGCAAGAAGTCCGCGTCGTGGTTTGGAAGGTTGTGGGGGGTGGGGGGGGGGGGGGGGTTGTGGGGGGGGGAGGGGGCTGCCAGTAGTTCATCAGTGGGGTCAGGGTTTGTGGGGGCAAGGGGCAAGGGGGGTGGAGGTTGGGGGGGGGGGAAGGTTGGGGAGGAGGTGGGGAGAGAGAGAGGGTGGACAAGAAGGTTATAAACAGAAGGAAGAAATAAGTTATTATTCAGGTTTAAAAAAAAAATTTTCATTCATTTTGATGTTACAGATAGAGCTATCGTTAAGTTTTGTTTTTTCTTTCTTTGCTTGATAATTGAGCTTTTCCTCTTTTCTATCCTATTTTCTTTTCTATTTTTTTTCTTTTTGGTTTTAAATCATACGTTATGCAGAATAGAAACGCAATGACACGAAAAGCAACCCCCGCCCCCCCCCAAAAAAAATTTACTCAAAGAAGCAGAGCACGAGAAAGATCAAAAGGAAGGGTATTGAAACGGGGTGGGAGAAAAAAGGGCGAAGAAATATTAAGAAAAAAGCCACGAAACGACAACACTTAAGACTGCATTGTACGCAGGTACAAATGTCAAAGAGGTGAAACAAGTAAAACAAAATTTTTAAAAAGTAAATAAAATAAAATTAAAATAAAAAGAAGGAAAGAAAAACCCACCTTCACCGCCAACCTTACAATCCAAACACTAAAAACAACCCAACAACAAATATACCCCAAGACCTAACTCTCCAAAACATCAGTCATTTCTCAAATTCGCTTTAACGTACTTTCATTAAACTTTTTTTTTAATCAGTGTTAAGGATCGTTCAAATTGAAAGCATAATAATAATAATAACAAAAACAATACTACTACTACTACTACTACTACTACTACTAGTAAATGTATATAGCGCTATGTCTTGCAACGACAAATCAAAGCGCTTGCATTCAACCTCTTCTCACACAATCACGCAACCAATAACAACTAATAGCTTAAATTAAACAAATTCAAACACACACACACACACACACACACACACACACACACACACACACACACACACACACACACACACACACACACACTCATTACCTTCACACGATCTCTATCTAAGCAAGGTAACAAAGATCAACGATCACTATGAACATGAACGATATTCGCTTTTCACCAAGAACGTACGTATTCAACAACAACCCCCCAAAAAATGGTAGTAGCCTTCACCCCAGCCACAACTAGCGGGCTCTTGGAGGCTACAAGCCATTGATTCTGCTGCTGGTGGTGGTGGTGGTGTCACTCTTCCCTACTAACTCAAGACTGCTCACCCGGCGGTGTCTGTCTCTACCTCTGTAATTTGACTGTCGCGGAAACCACACAATCATGCCCTGCCTGCAGGCTTTGGGAAAGGTTAGGAAGAGGAAATGGTGTTTTCCAGAGACATCATCGCCCCCCCCCCCCCCTCCCCCTCCCTGATGGTGTCAGTTCAACAACTAACTGATGGTGTCAGTTCAACAACTAACTGATGTCCGACCCCTGCTGGTTCCGTGATGAATGGCGTCGTCTGCTGGGATGTGGGTTTTCTGCCTTCCATGCCCCGTGAATGATTGGTTGGCTGGTAATGACTGTTGTGCTCAGAACTAATCGCAGTGTGCGGTTTACGGACCTCGTGAAGAGGTACCTACACATCACCACTCCCGGGGAGATGTAATTTTTCATGACAGACTTCGGGATCACAAACTATTAATTCATGTAAAAACAATTATGAAACACAAAGAGTCATTTATGTTAAAAGACAACAACCCACAAAAAACACACCAAAAAAACAAAAGAAAGACCCAACATATGACAATCATAGTCATTCATATAAAAATATGAAACACAAAGAGCCAGATATATATATATATATATATATATATATATCACACAAAGAGCCATTCATATATATATATATATATCACACAAAGAGCCATTTATATAAAGATATAAAACCACAAAGATCCAAACTATTTTTCTTTTTTAATAAGTGAACTGTAAACATACAAAAAATGAACAAGACATGGCTTTTCTCTCTGCAGCCATAGTATCTAATCCCACGTCTGATCGGCTGTTTGCTGGACCCAAAATGATTGGGAGGGGCATAATTAAAAAACAAAGTACTCTTGGTCTACAGATATCAAGAGATGTAATCACAAACCAGTTATAATGCCTTCAGTCAGACTGCATTCGGCAACCTTAATAGTGGGCATACACAGAAAAACGATTGTATACACGAAATCTCACCATTGGTGAACCTTGGAGCTCTAACCAAGGAACGAAGACTTAATCAGATGTACACACACACACACACACACACACGCACGCACGCACGCACACACACACGCACACACACGCACACACACACACGCACGCACGCACGCACGCACACACACACACCATACACACACATACACACACACACACACACACACACACACACACACACACACACACACACACACACACACACACACACACAAAGAGGCAGATATCATGCAGATCTGTGCAAAGAGCAATGTAGAGCAAACAGGAGGGAAAGAAAAAAAACCCACACAGGACAGATATCTGACTTCAGCCAGAGCCATTCTTGAAGAAAAAAACACCAGACTGTCAAATCACAGTGTGTGGGTCGCAGACCTCATGAAGGTGTGCTGCTGTTAGGCGCCCGACAAGTCAGGCCCAGCGCGTCTAACGTCGGCATGGGAGAGAATTGTTACCATTTAAGTGGAAAATCTGGAGCATTATCAGATTATATCACTCCTCTGTTCAGAGCATGGGGACTGTTCTCCCTATCGCTGTTAAAGGCAGGCACATCACCTAATAAAAGGGGGCTTCTTACGTTCACTGACTCTAGACATCTTCCCTGAACGCACAGACAGCAACTATCGTTGTCTGTCATATGGGCGGAAACGTGTTGGGCTGCCGTTAAGCGCCTGATAAGTCAGGCCCAGCGCATCTGACTTCGGCGTGGGAGAGCATTGTTACCTTTTAAATCTTTATGGGGGAAAAAAAAGGCAGGAGAATGGACGAAGAAGGCAGAAAATAGACAAGAAGGAGGAGGTGACAAGAAGAAAAGGAAAAAGGCAGAATCAAAGAGAGGGATAGAAGAGATGGAATTCCTAGCTCATAATTTCCAGAAGGTGGCGATGCTGCTTATGATGACAGATCCCCGGCATCCCCACAGAGAAACACTGGAAATGAGCCATTTTCCACTAACTTCCATGAAAAATCTACTATCCACCACCTAATCATGAGGTTCCTTTCATAAAGTATCATCTTTCATTCAACAAAACTGAATGCTACGTAAAAACCTTAATTCCAAACGCAATCAACCCTGTGCACAATCTTTACACAGCGTGACAGAATCCCCCACCCCCCACCCCACCCAAAAAACAAAAAAAAATGACACGGAATAAAACTTTCGATTTCCCCAAAGTATATATGTATTAAACACAACACTTTCTTAGCCTCACCTCCACAGTATAATTATAATAATGTCTGTCAACATAACGCAATAAAATGTGCTGGTCTAATAACATCCCTTACAGTGGAAAGACGTGAAATCACAAGAACGAACTGACGAATAAAACGGGCTATTCCAACTTCCCAAAGTGTATGATTGTATAAAACACCACGCTTTGTTTCTAACCCTCGCCCCACACAACTAGTTGGCTCTGGAGGCTACAAGCCATTGATTATGGTGGCGATGGTGGTGGTGGTGTCACTCTTCCCTACTCAGACTGCTCACCCTGCGGTGTCTGTCTGTACCTCTGCAATTCGATTGTCTCGGAAACCACACAGTGATGCCTTGCCTGCAGGCAGACGGCTTTGGGAAAGGTTAGGAGGAGGAGGAGGAGGAAGAGGAGATGGTGTTTTCAAGAAACATCATCGATCCATCCCTGAGGGTGTTAATAAAATGATGTCCCATCCCCTGGTGGTTCTCTGATGACTACTGTCTGCTTGGATGTGGGTTCTTTTCACGCCCTGTGAATAATCGCTCTGGCAGGTGACTGAGCCATGCAGCTGTGTATGTTGGTGTTGTGCGTTCCCCAGCTTAACACTCTGGGGGGTCACCCAGAATGCGCTCTCTGACTCACCCGTCCCTTTGGGAATCGCTGTGAGATTGAAATTGCACACTGAATGAGAAGTTGGGGGGGGGGTGACTGTTTTTAAGTACCTCGCCGTATAGGCAGCCATACTCCGACTTCAGAGGCTTCACACATATCCCACAGAGAGGAACCAGAATAAATCTGCAGGAAAAGTTGACGCCTTTTAGGCGACTTTCTCAGGATTATAAGCACATTTATGCTAACAATGACGGGGGACTATGTTTTAAAAAACAACAACAAAATTTCAGGAAAAAATCAATTGTTGATCAGACAAAAATATGAAAAGAACGTATTGCCGTCTTTTTATTATAAAAAAAAAGTAAAGCTGGAGACAACCATACCATGATTGCATCATATCTGTGAGCATTTTCATTCAAAGAGCAGACCCTATAGCTGAGTGAGTGGTTTACTAGGCGGCAGGCGAACGTCCTTACCAGTTTGGCTAGGCTTGCTTGTAACCCACAGGAACTTCTCGCCCTTTCAATAATAATAATAATAATAATAATAATAAATGGAATTTATATAGCACTGAA
>CM054162.1:6406977-6426977 GCA_028751875.1 Rapana venosa
GGGGACTGGATGTAAAAAAAAAAAAGCATATAAGTGCTTATTCCATTATTCTCGATATAAAAGAATAAATAAATATAAATAATGGAACGAAATGTCTATTTTTGGCGTATGCGGCCGTCTTTTTATTCCCGGCCATTTCGGTAGCCGCATTCCGACTTCGGGGTGCCCCCATTAACAAACAACGTACGTTTATTTTCAGCATGAACGAATGGTTTGGGGTTTGTTTTTAAAAAATGTTCAGTCACTACTAACACAACCGCAGTCAAACTAATGCACATATATACACCCCATCTCTCTCTCTGTTCTCTCTGTCTGTCTCTCTCTCTCTCTGTCTCTCTCTCAGTCTCTGTCTGTCTGTCTGTCTCTCTCTCTCTCTCTCTCTCTCTCTCTCTCTCTCTGTCTCTCTCTCAGTGTCTCTCTCAGTCTCTGTCTGTCTCTGTCTCTCTCTGAACATATATGCGTTGCCCCTAAGAGATATATATATACACATGTATGTATATATGTATACATGTATGTATGTATGTGTGTGTATATATATGTATATGATTTATATATATGTATGTATGTATGCGTGTGTCTATATAGATAGATAGATAGATAGATATGTGTGTATGTATGTATGTATGTATGTACGTATGTAAAATTGAATACATGTGAAGAAATGATAAAACAACGTTCACAAACAAACGACGATGCAACAAAACCAAACCACAAACCACCCAACCACCCACCCTAACCCAATAAACACAAACCTTTCTCAACAACACAAACCTTTCTCAACACAAACCTTTCTAAACACAAACCTTTCTCACAACCAAAACCTTTCTCAACACAAACCTTTCTCAACACAACCTTTCTCAAACACTAACCTTTCTCACACTAACCTTTCTTAACCAAACTTTTAACAAAACCTTTCTCAAACAATGACGATGCAAATAATACAAACAACACAACCATTTCTCAACAAACACAAACCTTTCTGAACAAAAAACCTTTCTCAAACAAACCTTTCTCAACAACAACAAAACCTTTCTCAACAAACAAACCTTTCTCAACACACAAACCTTTCTAAACAAACACAAACCTTTCTCAACAACACAAACCTTTCTCAACAACCAAACCTTTCTCAAACAACACAAACCTTTCTCAACAAATCAACCATTTCTCAACAACACAAACCTTTCTCAACAACACAAACCTTTCTCAACACAAACCTTTTAACACAAACCTTTCTCAACACACAAACCTTTCTAACAACACAAACCTTTCTAAACACAAAACCTTTCTAAAACACAAACCTTTCTAACAACACAAACCTTTCTCAACAACACAAACCTTTCTCAACACAAACCTTTCTCAACACAAACCTTTCAAAACAAATCGAACAACACAAACCATCCACCACCCACCACCCAACCTTTCTCAACAACACAAACCTTTCTAACACAAACTTTCTCAACAAAACCTTTCTCAAACAACACAAACCTTTCACAAATCTCAACAACAAAACTAAAACCTTTCCAACAACACCTAACCACAAAAACACAAACCTTTCTCAACACAAACCTTTCTCAACACACACCTTTCTAAACACAAACCTTTCACAAACAACCGACGATGCAACAAAACCAAAACCATCCACCACCCAACCATCCACCTTAACCCAACAAACACAAACCGTTCTGAACAACACAAAACCTTTCTAAACAACACAAACCTTCTCAACAATACAAACCTTTCTAAAACACAAACCTTTCTTCCATCCATCTCTCTCTCTCTTCTCTCTTCTCCTCCTCCTTCTCTTCCTCCAGCGTGAACTGGTGTGTGGGGGACCAGGGTCTGGAAGTGGTGAACTCCATGAAGGGCCGCACGGAGGGCGGCACCATCTCGCGCGTCAGCAAGCAGAGCCTCTTCCGCCGCTACAGCAGCCTGGCTGGCCGCCTGCCGGCCCTGGTGCCCCCGGCTGAGGGCGAGGCCCGGCCCCCCCGCGTGTACAGCGGCGCCAAGCTGGCCATGGGCAGCTACCAGCAGGTGAAGGAGCGCCTGTTCAGGACGTTCCACAAGCTGGGGCTGGGCAGCTGGGTGAAGAAGCCTGCCGAGCTGGACCAGTTCGAGCTGGTGGGGGAAGGGGGTGAGGGGGGGGAGGGGGAGGTGGTGGGTTAAGGAGGGGGGGGTGAGGAGAGGGGTGGGGGGGGGGGGGGGGGGGTTGTGTTGTGTGTGTTGTGTGTGTTGTGTGTGTGTGTGGAGGAGGAGAGAGAGAGGAGAGAGAGAGAGAGAGAGGAGAGATGTGTGTATGTGTGTGTGTGGAGGAGAGAGAGAGAGAGTGGGGTGTGTGTGTGTGTGGAGGAGGAGGAGGAGGAGGAGAGAGAGCGAGAGAGAGAGAGAGTGTGTGTGTAGTGTGTGAGGAGGAGTGGTGGTCCTGTGTCTCTCTCCCTCTCTTTTACCATGTCGTGTGTGTGATCGATTTGTGCCAGCTTTTGGGGTTTGTTTTTTTTAGGGAGGTTTTAAAAAAAGTTTTTTTGTTTGTTTTTTAAGTGTTTTTTTTCTTTTGGTGTGTTTTTTTTTTTGTGGTGTGTGTTTCTTTTTCTTCTTTGTCGAACTTTCAGACAGTGTTGTTGTGTCTCAGTCATATTGAGGGAAAATGCGTTGTCCTGTTCAGCTTGCCTAAACAAGGCAGGCTCCGCGCATCCGACTGTGGCGTGTGTTCGATTTTTCTTTTTTTGGGGGACGATTTATTCTTGATTTTATTTTTTTATTTTCAATACAAGTTTTATCTTTTTTCTGTGTAAGTGTGTGTGTGTGTGTTCAAGGTGTGCCTCAATATGAACGAGTTAGGGTGGAGCCTGATTGAAAGAACAGTGTTCAGTGTCGACAACGCAAAAGAATAATGCAAGAAACAAATCGCTTCTGTTCATCACCTTTTTTGGAGGGTCAGTAATTTCACTTTTAAAACCTCACGTTTGGTATAAAAATAAGAAGAAATAAAAAAACAACAAAATCCAAATGTAAATATATAAAAATTTAGAGCACATCATTTGCACATGTCATGATGTTTCTGTCATTATATTTTCACTGCATCGCTTTCTGAGTTGGTGTAAGAAATCTTCAGTGGTGCTCCAACGGGTCTACAAGACTATGGGGATAGGTGAAGGTGAAGTAAGAAAGATATTTCAGAGCAACAGAAGCACTCGAGTTTGTTTTCTTTCTTTCTTTGATGTTTTTGAGCCTTGCACTATGTTTTAGCGCCGCCCTCAATATGCTGGCCCCTAGAGAAGCTGAGGTCTCTGACGCCTCGCTCCCCTACGACCACATAAGTTATGGGCCACCTTTACCTTTTACCTTACTGTGTTTTAAAGCCTGGCAGTGTGTAGCAGTCTGCTGTTTTTGGGGGAACGAGGGCTTCACGGTAAATTGCACACCTTCTCCTGAAGGTCCTCTCTGTTCTGTCTGGAAGAGCTCGTTTTCTTGCAGGGTGTTAACCCTCGCCTTTGGTGGATTGGAGATTCTGGCCACAAGTAACAGTAACAGGCAGGGTTGTGCATCGGCTATCATATTCATGCGCTGTCTCTTGGGCAAGCTGAAGTGGTACGGGCACGTCACACGAACATCTAGACTTGTCCAAGACTGTCCTACAGGGAACAGTACAAGGAGGGAGACGAAGAAGAGGCAGACAGAGAAAACGATGGGAAGAAAACAGCATCAGAGAGTGGACTGGCCGTGAGTGGATGGAGCGACTTGCTAGGGAAAGCTGAAAACCACGAAGAGTGGAGGAAGCTGGTTGCAACATCTTCAGTGGTGCCTCCAACAGTATACCAGAGCACGGGATAGGGGAAGGAAGGGTTGGGCGGTGGCCATCACTGTATAGTTCTTGTACACATGTCGAACACTTCGTGCAGCTTAAGTGATCACACAGCACTGTCATTTTATTTTATTCTCTTTGTAGAGTCGTTGATTATTTGAGCGACGTGCCTGTTGACATTTATAAATTTTGGTTTTCTTACTCGGCTAGAGCTCCGAGGTTCACCAATGGGGAGACTTTGCGCATGCAACTGGAAGGTAGCGGCATTCCGACTTCGGTTGATGTCTGGAACTAATCGTTGACCCTCAAACACTGACCACAGTGTCCAGTGAGAGATAAGTTAAAGACCTTCAAGTTTTGGTTTGCTTGGCTCGGTTTGTTGGCGTTGAAAGGAACTACCTGTTCAGTTCATCTATGTCCTCATCATTATCATTATCAGGCAGCATACCATTATGACTCATCATTTGTCACAGCAAATCTGACGGACCGCTATGGCCGAGTGGTTAAGACCGTTCGACTTCTATCCCATGGGTTCGTGAAGTCGTGGGTTCGAATCTCGGCAGCGTCTGGTGAATTAAGGGTGGGGGATTTTTTTTTTTAAACCATCTCCCAGGTCAACTTCAAGTGCAGACCTGCCAGTGCCTTCATTCCCTTCGTGTATATATTATATATAAACATTCAGAAGATCAAATAATGACGGTAAAAATCCTGTAGTTCATGTCATCGTTCGGTGAGTCACGGAAACGCGAACATACCCAGCATGCATCCGATCCCCGAAGTCGGAATGCAGCTGCCTTCATGGCGGCCATAAACGGTCGCGTACGCAAAATCTCACCATTAGTGAACCTCGGGGCTCTAGCCGAGGAATGAAAGGAAAACAAAAAAAACATCGAGTCCAGTTCTTGCTGTGTCTGCCATGACATCCTCCCCCCTTGTGGATGCAGTGACGATTTCACTATAAACACAAACATGGTTATGCCAGGGGTGTGTGTTGGGTTTTGTTGTTTGTTTGTTGTTGGGTTTGTTGTTGTTGTTTTTTGGGGGGTGGCGTATTCTTATCTTTCTGGCAATTTTTTTTAAACCCTGAAGGTTCATGAATTTTTTGCAAGAAAGTTGAGTCGGTTTGGGATTGGATTTTTGTTGTTTTTTTATGATCGCAATGGTGTCATACTTAAACTTGCACAGTAAAGAAGATACCGAGATAAAGGTTTGCCATACGTATTGAAAAGACAATCAGTAGATAATAATTTTGTTTGGGTTTTTTTGGTTTTGTTTGAGATTTGTTGGGGCGTGGGGTTGCTTAGTGTTAGTTTGTGCTTTTGTTTTGTTCACGTATCTGTCTTTGATTTCAAGGACCTTTCGTCTTTACTTAAGCCACAACTTTGCGAAGAAAATTCACTGGCTTTGAATATTTCTGTAGACATTTATGTTTTCATTGTAATTCTGTTCAGTTTTGCCTCGGGCTTTTCAATGTATGTGTACAATTGTGAATAAGAATTTTTCAAGTATGCGTAGGTTTACTATTTTTAAACACTGTTTTGTTGTTGTTTTTGATAACGTTTATGCTTTGTAGTGTCATGTCATGAATAATCATTAGCTTTTATTTTAATAATAATAATAATAATAATGTATGGAATTTATATAGCGCTGAATCTTATTTTGTGTTATTTTACTGTTTGCCTCTTGGAATGTTGGGTTGTTGTTTTTTTGAAAAAGTGTCTTTGAAATTTTTGCTTAAATCGTGGTTGGTAAAATGATAATTTTGGTGAAATTTGGGTTGGAAAGAGTTGTATAATCTTCAGTGGTGTCACAACGGTCTGCTGGACTACATGATGGTTGAAAGGTTTTAAAAAAAAATATATATTTTGTTATTTTACTCTTTTATATCGAGGATAATGGAACAAGCACTTATGTGAGGTGAGAGAGTGAGATAGTAATCTCTGACCAGAAAAACCAGTTTGAAAACGTCGCATTTTTTTTATCTTATCTACGATCATAATGGGACCATTCTTTTCGGTTACAGATCTGTGTTGTGTTTACAAGTTTCATGCTAAAAGCACATTTCGGTTGGAGTTTACTTTTTTGCGGTTGGTTTTCTCAAGCTGTTTGGATTCAAGTCCATTCAGAGTGTCAGCTGACTTGCTACTTTTTTCCCTGAGTTCAAGTATGGTTGGTTTGATTTTTGTTGTTGTTCAGGAGCCATTCCTTAAAGTGTTTCCAATCAAAGATTCAAAACAAAACAAAAAAAATGACTGCCATAAATTTTCCAATGTGTTTTTTTTAAAACCTCTAAATACGTGAACTTTTCAGGGCTAAAACTGTCTAGATTAGTTTAATTTTAACAAGAATAATTATGTTTAAGAAAAGATGATTTTTGTTATGAACATATTTTTAAATTTTACATGAATCCAACAGAGCCTTGATTGTTTTGAGGTGGGTTTTTTTTTTATATATGCATCCTTGTGTTATGTGTATTAACAAACTTGCAAAAAAAACCCAATAACAACCAAAAAAAAAAAGACACAACCCAAACGAATATCACGTTCTTACACTGGCACACTGTGCCAGGTGTGTATGATGATGTATGTGAATGGTGTGCAGGTGTCATGAAGGTTTATACTTATCATCATGTCAGTGTCAGTCACTAGTGGCTTTGGGAGCTCCTCTTACTGCCAGGGTAACGCTGTTTTCACTGCAGGCTGGTTGTTTGGGGGTTTTTGTGTGTGTGTGTGTGTGTACCGTGAATCGCAAGCTAGTGAGTGTCCTGGATTACCTTTGAGGAGGTTGATGAAGTAGCTGGGGGTTTTGTGTGGTGGGTTTGTTAAAATCATTATACGGTACAGCCACATTGAAAAGGTTTCGCTTTTTGGTTTTTTTCCTCTCACACTGCGGGGTTTGTTTGTGGGCTTTTTTTTTCACTTGTGTTATTATGTTTTTTATCATTACGTGAAATAAAAGTTTGTGAACAGCTGACAGGATTGTTACGTTCTTGTTGTTGATGGTTCGTTTGTTGTTGTTGTTTTCTTCTTCTTTGTCGTCGTCGTCGCCAAACGCTCAGACAGCAACTATTGTTGTCTGTCACATGAGCAAAAGTATATTGCGCCGCCGTTAAGCGCCTGACAAGTCAGGCCCAGCGCATCTGACATCGGCCTGTGGGAGAGAATTGTTCTCTTTTAAGGTTTTCTGGGGGGGGGGTAAAAAGGCGGGAGAATAATAATAATAATGTATGGAATTTATATAGCGCTGAATCTCGTAAAGCTACAAATCAAAGCGCTTTTTATTTTTATGCATGTGTATGCGTTTTTTTTTTAAATTTTGTCATCTGTTCCCACCGGCACACGATGGCCTACTCTTTCGAACAGCGGAACAGGATTTAACGTGTGCGCAAGATGTTGTGCATGCATTCGCACACGGGGCCTCGGTTTATAGTCTCATCCGAATGGACCAAGAAGTCAGAAAATAGACCAGAAAGAGGTGACAGGAAGAAAAGGAGCAAGGCAGAAACAAGGAGAGGGATAGAAAAGAGGGAATTCCTTGCACAGAATGTCCAGAAGGTGGTGGGTTCTGTTTATACTGACAGGGCCCTGGCTTTCGTGGTCGGTAGCGATATAAAGAGTGTGGAATGGAATGGTACTGTGTTTATTGCGTCGTTTTGTTTTGTATTGTATTGTATACCACTTTAAGTCACGGCAGATTTCTCCGCGTGAAATTCGGGCTGCTCTCTTTGGAAGAGAGCGCGTCGCCACAAGAGCAGCGCCACCCATCATTTTTTAAAATTTCCTGTCTGCATGTGTATTTTTTATTTCAATTTTTTTTTTTTACTGCCTTCCTCCCCAAAACGAGTGCATTAACTTCTTGTGGCTCTTCCTCGGGGATTGGATGTAAAAGAAAAAAAGAAAAAGAAAAAAAGCACATGAGTGCTTATTCCATTGTCCTCAAAATAAAAGAATAAACAAAAAAATAGAAAATGATAAAAGAAAAAAATAGCTCCATTTTCCCCCATGTACGCCTGTATAAAGTTTTAAAAAAAATTTGTTTTGTTTGCTGCCTCATCTTCTGTAACGTCCGCCCGTCCTGCTGTTCCCACGCCGCTCATTCCAATCTCCCCGCCACAGCCATACCCAGATTCGTTATATCTCATCCTCAGGGTTGGAAGTCCACAGGGAGCCCATCACTATCAGGCCGCCGTGGGGCCACCAGCCAGAGGGGCCCTGCACTGCTGCTGGGTCACTTTGGTGGTGTTCAGTGGTGCCTGTTCTGAGCCAACATACGCAGGACACCACCTACTAAGCCCCCTACTAACGACAGTATTAGCTCAGTCGCGGAGCCAGACTGAGTGAGTTGCCCACCCGAGGTGGCAACCACCACAACGTCCCTCCAACGACCGTCCCCCGCGAACCTCCAACCCCAAAGGCTTTGACACAAACTCACCACAGGCACAGAAGCGTATGGGCAAACCGAATCTGAGGTCACCATGAGACCAGAGCAACTGGGACCACCGAATCAGAGGCAATTTTTTTTTTTATTGCATGATGATTAATGACAATGAGGATGAAATAATGTTGCCGCTGTGGAAGTGCATATGCTTTGAGACTACTTGACAGGGTTGTACTCTACGCTTACTCTACGCCTTCGGATGAGACTATAAACCGAGGCCCCGTGTGCGAACGCATGCACAACATCTTGCGCACACGTTAAATCCTGTTCCGCTGTTCGTAAGAGTAGGCCATTGTGTGCCGGTGGGAACAGATGACAAAATTTTAAAAAGAACCGCATACACGCAAAAAAAAAAAAAAAAGTCATCTGAGCGCTTTGATTTGTAGCTTTACAAGATTCAGCGCTATATAAATTCCATACATTATTATTATTATTATTATTATTATATATAATTATTATTATTATTATAATATATCCCGGCGTCAACCGGGCCCGAGAGATACAGACACCTGCAGTATTGGTCAGGTAATTTGAGCAACACTCTCAAACTCGCATCCGTTAAGTGGATGAAGCTCGACTGTGTGGTCCCAGTCTTCCCATTGAGCCCACAGCACACTCATTCTAGGTAGGAGCCGGCCGGAGTCCGAAAAATCCCTATGACTCTTACGGGAATCGAACCCGCGACCTTTTAGTCCGTAACCCAAGGCGCTAACCACTGCACCATGGCGGCTGGTACGCCTGTATAATGTCTGTGCACGCATTCCCCTTCCAAATCATTGCAGGGGAGAACTGAACTCCCGGCTCCTGTAAATCCTTTCATGCCCGGTAAATGGATAATGCCCACGAGAACCTGGCTAAAACTGTCCCTTCTAAAAGCTCACCCAGACTACCACACTACGTCTTCTGAGATTTATGACCTTGGAGGCCGTCAAGCTCAAAGCAATATTGCACTGAACTGAAGTACACCCCTGCTGGTCGGGTTGGAAGCAATATCAAACTGAAGTGACCTACCCTATGTGGAGCGCCACGGGCAAGGAAAATACTTTGTTTCCACAGGGAAGTTTTGTTCCCGAGGTTTTTCTGATCCCTTAATGAGTGCACGGACCTCTCGGCAAACATCCTTGTAAAAAAAGGAACAGAGATAGTAAAGAATGACTTGACATTCTTAAAAGGACAGAGAAAGTAAAGGTAGTGTAACATTCTTCTATAAAAGGACAAAGTAAAGATAATGTAACATTCTTCAAAATAGAACGGTGAAGATAACGTGACATTCTAAAAAGAACAGGGATGATGATAACGTGACAGTCTTCTAAAAAGGACAGAGATGCTGAAGATAACGTTACATTCTGAAAAGAACAGAGGTGATAAAGATAGCGTGACCTTCTGAAAGGAACAGAGATAATAAAGATAACGCGACATTCTCAAAAGGAATAGAGATATTAAAACATAACGTGACATTCTCAAAAGAAGAGATGATGAAAATTACGTAACATTCTGAAAAGAACAAAGATGATGAAGATAACGTAACATTCTAAAAAGAACAGATATTATAAAGATAACGTGATATTCTGAAAAGAACAGAGATAACAAAGATAATGTGACATTCTAAAAAGAACAGAGATAATAAAAATAATGACACTTTCGAGAAAAAAAGAGATAATAACGATAACATAACATTCTAAACAGAACAGAGATAGTAAAGATAACGTAACTTTCTAAAAAAAGAAAAAGGACATAGATAATAAAGGTAACGTGGCATTTAGAAAAGGACAGATAAAATAAAGATAACGTGACATTCAGAAAAGGACAGATACAATAAAGATAACGTAACATTCAGAAAAGAACAGATAAAATAAAGATAACGTGACATTCAGAAAAGGACATACAATAAAGATAACGTAACATTCAGAAAAGGACAGATAAAATAAAGATAACGTGACATTCTGGGGGGGAAAACAGAGATAAAAAAAGATAACGTAAAAAAAAAAACAACAGATAACAAAGATAATGTGGACATTCTGAAAACAGGATAATACAGATAACAGGGTTTTTCTGAAAAGAACAAGGTTTGAAATATGGTCAAGATGAGTACTTTAACGGCGTTCAGAGACCTGGTGTGAGTTTTTCTCTGTGGACTGACTTTCTTTACAGTCCCATCTACAGGACATGGAGTGGAACTCCAGGGAAACAGAGAGAGAGAGAGAGAGAGAGAGAGAGAGAGAGAGAGACATAAACAGACAGAGAGACACACACAGAGACAGACAGGCAAAGAGAGACGCAGACAGACAGGCAGAGAATATACAGATTTTTTTAAAAAATGTAGTGCTGAATCTTTGTAAAGCAAAACAAATCAAAGCGCTTAGCATTCAAATGATTCACGCTGCAGGCGACCATTCACGACAGTTTTTGCCCACCATGAAGGTAGCCGCATTCCGATGTCTGGGATGTACGCTGGGTATGTTCGTGTTGCCGTAACCCCCACCCAACGCTGACATGAATGACGGGGATCTTTAACGTGCATATGTGACCTTCTTGCACGTGTATATATATATACACGAAGGGAAGGAACGCATGGCAGGTAGGCATGCACTTGTTGACCTGGTAGATCATATCACACACCCACACACACCACACACACCCACACACGCACACACACACACAACACACACACATCACGCGCACACACACACACACACACACACACGCACGCACGCACGCACGCACACAGACACGCACGCACACACGCACGCACGATCTGTCTACTTGATTTCAGTTGTAAAGTACATGTCAGCGTTTGGTGGGTTACAGAAACTCGAACATACCCAGCATGCATCCCTAAAGTTGGACTGTGGCATCCTTCATGTTGAGCAAAGAATGAAATCGCATACGCAAAAAAATCTCACCATTGAAGAATCTCGCAGCTCTATTCGACAAACGGGAAGGAAAAAGTTGCGAGTTACCTGGCAAGCATGGCAGATTGAAGGGAGAGGTAAGACCTAAGAGGCCAGGCAAGTTGTCCACTGCAAGCAAGAAGGAGCAGAGAAACGTCAGGTGTGTTTTGTGTGTGTTTGTGTGTGTGTGTGTGTGTGTGTGGTGTGTGTGTGTGTGTGTGTGTGTGAGTGAGTGTGTGTGTGGGGTGTGTGTTGTGAGTGGTGTGTGTGGTGTGTGTTGTGTGTGTGTGTGTGTGTGTGTGCGTGTGAGTGAGTGAGTGTGTGTGTGTGTGAGTGGTTGTTGTTGTTGTTGTATTGGCCATATGTAACGGTGAACATGCTCCGCGTCAAGTAGACACCACGATCTTCTGCTCTTCTCGTTTGCTTCACATCATCAGATGTGTCTGGGAAAAAGTAGTGTCATGTCCTTTCCAGCTCCTCTCGTGGGCCGTACAGCTTTGTTTGCAGGAAAACTAATGACTTGCAAGTCCTTTCCAGCTCCAGCTTGGTTTGCAGGGAAGGTTATCTCCGTCAGCCCTTGGAGTCTGGTACTGCACCTGCCTGGAGGGTTTTCACAGGGCCAGCACCTTCACCATCACTTGTATCTGACGGTGTCTTCATGCGGTCTTGTTGTTGCACGGTGTCGTGCTTTGTTAGAGGGCTCTCAAAACAATACCGCTGACTTCAGCCCTCTAGGTTTGTGTCAGGGTCAGGGATAGCTCAGTGGTCGGAGCACTCGCTTTCCCCACAGCCAATGTTAAGCAGCATCGAGCATGGTTGCCACTTTGGATGGGTAACCGTTTGTGCGCCTTGGCTTCAGTACAATCCCCCAGTTCACCCAGCTGTAAATGGGTACATGCCCTCTTTAGGGTCAGGGAAGGTAAAGCAGCGAGGGAGAGGAGATGGCCTCCGCTCTCAATATGCTGGCTCCTGGAGAAGTTGAGGTCTCTGATGCCTCGCTCCCCAACGACCACAGAGGTTATGGGACACCTTTATCTCTTTTTTTTATAGCATTATTATGGGAATGATCTTCCAGAGCAGTTGCAGCATTAGTTCTGGAGCCTTTCGTGTAAGGGGATCTCCAGTCTGCAAACAGCCATAGATAAAAAATTTTTAAAAGACCTTGATGTTCACCATTGCTACAGAACCCTGGGCTGAATCACACAGCTCTGTGTGTGTGTTTAAGCACAGACAGCGTGTGTGTGTGTGTGTGTGTGTGTGTGTGTGTGTGTGTGTTGTGTGTGTGTGGTTTGTGTGTGTGTGTTGTGTGTGTATGTGGTGTGTGTGTGTGTTGTGTGTGGTTTTTTTTTTGTGTGTGTGGTGTGTTTGTGTGTGTGTTGTGTATGTATGTGTGTGTGTGGTTTGTGTGTGTGTTGTGTGTGTGTGTGGTTTTGTTTGTTTGTTTGTTTGTGTCTGTGTGTGTGTGTGTGTGTGTGTGTGTGTGTGTGTTGTGTGTGTGTTTCGGGGTTGAATACAGGATAGGTCTTAGAGCGAATTTACAGCTCTAGGGGCTAAATTCCCACAACCACCACTCTCTGCATCTATCATCTTCAACTTCACAGGGGTATAGGATAGATCGCGATCTACGGAGGGGGGTCTGTCTATTAGCTGCGTGGAAAGGGGGAGAAGGAACAGAAGCTATTTGCTGCTGTTGCAGAGTTCACAGTCAGTTGCTTGCTGATTTAAGGTCTGGAGGGTGGGGTGAAGTGGGATTGTTTTGGGGTGGTTTTTTTACACCTGAGCTTTATCTCTGGCACATCTACCTGTTCGCGGGTCATTATCCTATAGGACGAAAAATTGAGAGAGTCAAAGAGAGATAGACAGAGAGAGACAGAGAATGCGAATATGTATTCCAAAGGCCTTAGCCACATTTTGAATGGGGGGGGGGGGGGGGGGGGGGGGGGGGGCGGGAGTGGGAGAAAGAAACACATCGCACACAATAGCATTCAGGGCAATACTCATATAAAAAAAACAACAACACTTGACAACACAGATTAGCAAAACAAGACTATGTATCAAGAATTGAGAAAGACAGACAGACCGACAGACAAAACAGAGAGAGACAGAGAGAGAGAGAGGGGGGGGGGAAGGAGGGGTGGTGGTGGTTTGATGAATATAGGCATGAACGGACATTCAATTCCAGGCGTGGAATCTCTCTCTCTCTCTCTCTCTCTCTCTCTCTCTCTCTCTCTCTCTCTCTCTCTCTCTCACACACACACACACACACACACACACGCACACACAACTACAGTCTCTCCTTCAACCTCTGCCTGAAGACTTCTCTGTCAGCTGCGGAATGTGAACACACAGTGCATGAGCCAGGTCATTATCCTGCAGAGAAAACAACACAGAAAAACACACACACATACACACACACACATACACACACACACACACACACACACACAAAACCCACACACACCCCACACACACACACACACACACACACACACACACGTGTCCTTCGGATGAGCCTATAAACAGTGGTCCCGTGTGCGAACACAGGCTGAACATCTCGCGCACACGTTAAAACCCCTTCCGATGTCAAAATTCACAAAATTGCATACACAAGGGGACTAGATGTAAATAAAACAACAACCACCCACATGAGTACTTATTCCACCATTCTCGAAATAAAAGTAAAATAAAAAATTAATAAAAATTCATACACACGCACGCACGCACGCACGCGCACACACACACACACACACACACACACACACCTACACACAGATGGAGTGGATGTAAAAAAAAGTACATAAGTGCTTATTCCATTATCCTCGATATAAAAGAATTACAGAATTAAAAAAAAACTAATAATAATAAAACACACACACACATACAAACACACAGAGGGACAGGACAGCCTAGTGGTTAGAACATTGCGCTCGCAATCTGACGACCCGGGTTCGATTCCCGTTCAAAGGGAATATTTTCCCCTGGAGTTAACATCAGTGCAGACTCCACTCTCCCCAAAAGTCCTTCGGATGAGACTATTAACCGAGGTCCCGTGTACGAACGCACGCAGAACATCTTGCGCACACGTTAAAACCTGTTCTCCCTTTCGAAAGAGTAGGCCATTGTGTGCCGGTGGGAACGGATGTCAAAATTCACAAAACTGCATACACAGAGGACTAGATGTAAAAAAACAAACACACCACACATGAGTGCTTATTTCACCATCCTCGAAATAAAAGTTTTTAAAAAAAATTAATAAAAATTAATACACACGCACCGCACGCACGCACACACACACACACACACACACACACACACACACACACACACACACACACACACACACACACACACACACACAGGGGGGGTGGGGGGGGAGGAGATGGCCCTAGTGGTTAGAATGTTGTGGCGTTCGTGATCTAACAGCGCGGGTTCAACTCTCCACTCAGTGGATCGGTGGTCTAGAGGTAACGCACCTGCCTAGAAAGCGAAAAGTCCGGGTCGGAAGTGTGCGGTGGTTCGATCCCCGTTTGGGCCTGAAACTTTTCCCCCATCCATCAGACCAAGAGTGGTGGTCTGGGTGCTAGTCTTTCGGATGAGACGAGAAACCGAGGTCCCGTGCGTTACATAAAATTATTTAACGCACGTAAAAGAACCCCCCGGCAACAAGACAGTTGTCCCTGGCAAAATTCTTGTAGTAAAAAATAGCCAATCTGATATGGAAACAATTACAGTTGCAGACAGGAAAAGAAAAAGAAAATAATAAAGGGTGGCGCTGCTCTTGTGGTGACACGCTCTCCCAAGGGAGAGCAGCTCGAATTTCGCGCAAAGAAATCTGCCGTGACTTATAGTGGTATGAAAAAAAAAAATGAGGCACTCCTTCAATGGGATTTCCCCCCCTCGTAGAGTTCACATCAGTACCGACTCCACTCTCATAACGTCGCTTCAGATGACTACTATAAACCGAGATCCCGTGTGCAAACGCACGCAGAACATCCTGCGTGATAGACGTTAAAAACCTGTTCTGCCTTTCATAAGAGTAGGCTCATTCATGCCGGTACGAACGAATGACATTTATAACACACACATACACACACGGGATAGCTCAGTGGTCGGAGCACTCGCTTTCCCCCAGCCAAGTTAAGCAGCGTCGAGCGTGGTTACCAGTTGGATGGGTGACCGTTTGCGCGCCTTGGCTTCAGTACAGTTCCCCCAGTTCCCCCAGCTGTAAATGGGTACCTGCCCTCTTTAGGGTCAGGGAAGGTAAAGCAGCGAGGGAGAGGAGATGGGCGCCGCCCTCAATATGCTGGCCCTAGAGAAGTGAGGTCTCTGACGCCTCGCTCCCCTACGACCTTATAGTTATGGGATCCTTTACCCTTTACCCTTTACATACACACACACACACACACATACACACACATACACACACATACACACACACATACACACACACATACACATACACACACACACACGAAAAACACACACACGCACGCACACACACACAAGTACACACACACACACAAAACAGTGGGAACAGATGACAAAATTTACAAAACCGCATACACACGGGGACTGGATGTAAAAAAGCACATAAGTGCTTATTCCATTATCCTCGATATAAAAGAATAAAATAAATAAATAAACACACACACATACACACACACGTCGTCGTCATCATCATCATCATCATTCATCATCATCATCATCATACATCAACATCATCATCATCACACACACACACACAAACTCGCACGCACACAGGTTTCGTGTTGAGTTACAATTCCCGCAGTCAGAATGCGGCTAGCTTAAAGGGTAGGTAAACGGTCGCATACTCAAAATCTCACTCACTGGTGAAAACTCGGAGCTCTAGCCAACAAACAATAAAAAGGGGGAAAAAAACAACCCACCTCTCTTGTTCTTTCAACTGCAACATTCACCTCTAAAACTACAATTATTATTGTTGTTGTTCTTCTTGCTATTGTTGTTTTGGGTTCCTTGGCTTAGGGCTCTTGAGGTTGACTAATGGTGAAATTTTACGAATGTGGGCCGGTTTTTGGCCCCCCCCCCCCCCCCCCTCCCACCTCCACCCCCCCCCCATCCCCACCACCACGAAGGTACCCGCATTCCGATTTCGGGAATTAACTCCGGTACAGTCCTTCTTCAAATAGCCTTTAACAGGCAATCTTGTCTGGCACGGAATGTGAAGTAAGTAGTAGAGTAGAGTTATGTGAGAGGGGGGTTGGTGGTTGCGTGTGTTGTTGTGTGTGTGTGTGTGTGGTGTGTGATGTGTGTGTGTGTGTGTGTGTGTGTTGTATTGTGTGTGTGTGTGTGTGTGTGTGTGTGGTGTGTGTCTGTGTTGTGTGTGGTTGTGTGTGTGTGTGTGTGTGTGTGTGTGTGTGTGAGAGGAGAGAGAGAGAGAGAGAGAGTGTGTGTGTGTGAGTGTGTGTGTGTATGTGTGGTGTTGTGTGTGTAGTGTGTGTGTGAGTATTGTGTGTGTGTGTGTGTGTGTGTTTTGTGTTTTGTGTGAGTGTGTGTGTGTGTGCGTGTGAGTATGTGTGTATGTGCGTGTGTGTGTTTGTGTGTGTGTGTGAGTGTGTTTTGTGTGTGTGTGTGAGTGTGTGTGTGTGTTGTGTGTTGTGTGTGTGTGGTGTGTTGTGTGTGTGTGTGTGTGTGTGTTGTGTGTGTTGGTGTGTGTGTGAAGAAAGCCATCAACAGACTTGTCAACATCACTGTAAATGGCGGAGCTGTGGGGGGCCTATCAGTAATAAACAACATCCCCACGTTCTGGACATTCTGTGCCAGGAATTCCCTCTTTTCTATCCCTCTCTTTGTTTCTGCTTTGTTCCTTTTCTTCTTCTTTTTCTTCCTGTCACCTCCTTCTTTGTCAATGTTCTGCCTCCTTGCTCCATTCTCCTGCCTTTTTTTAATTTATTATTTTTCTCCAGAAGGACTTAAAAGATAACAATTCTCTCTTATGCCGAAGTCGGATACGCTGGGCCTGACTTGTCAGGCGCTTAACGGCAGCGTGACGCATTTTCGTTCACATTACAGACAATAAATTGTTGTCTGAGCGTTCGACGAAGAAGATTGAAGGCCCTGTGTGTTTGGTAAGCTGCTGTTACTGCCGCTGCTGCTGCTGTTACTGCCGCTGCTGCTGTTGTTACTGCCGCTGCTGCTGTTGTTACTGCCGCTGCTGCTGCTGTTACTACCGCTGCTGTTACTAGTGCTGCTGCTGTTACTAGTGCTGCTGTTGTTACTACTGCTGCTGCTGCTGTTACTGCCGCTGCTGCTACTGTTACTGCCGCTGCTGTTACTAGTGCTGCTGCTGTTACTGCCGCTGCTGCTGTTACTATGCTACTGTTACTAGTGCTGCTATTGTTACTGCTGCTGCTGTTACTGCTGCTGCTGCTGTTACTAGTGCTGCTGCTGTTACTAGTGCTGCCGTTACTGCTGCTGCTGTTACTGCTGCTGCTGTTACTAGTGCTGCTGTTACTAGTGCTGCTGCTGTTACTGCTGCTATTACTGCTGCTGCTGTTACTGCTGCTGCTGTTACTGCTGCTGCTGTTACTGCTGCTGTTACTGCTGCTGCTGTTACTAGTGCTGCTGTTACTGCTGCTGCTGTTACTGCTGCTGTTACTAGAGCTGCTGCTGTTACTAGTGCTGCTGCTGTTACTGCCTCTGCTGCTGCTGTTACTGCTGCTGGGGTTACTAGTGCTGCTGTTACTGCTGCTGCTGTTACTAGTGCTACTGCTATTACTACTGCTGCTGCTGTTACTGCTGCTGTTACTGCTGCTGCTTTTACTAGTGCTGCTGCTGTTACTGCTGCTGCTGTTACTGCTGCTGCTTTTACAAGTGCTGCTGCTGTTACTAGTGTTGCTGCTGTTACTAGTGCTGCGGTTACTAGTGCTGCTGTTACTAGTGCTGCTGTTACTGCTGCTGCTGTTACTGCTGCTGCTGTTACTAGTGCTGCTGCTGTTACTAGTGCTGCTGCTGTTACTAGTGCTGCTGCTGTTACTAGTGCTGCTGTTACTAGTGCTACTGTTACTGCTGTTACTAATGCTGCTGCTGTTACTAGTACTGCTGCTGTTACTATGTGGCGTTACTGCTGTTACTAATGCTGCTGCTGTTACTAGTGCTGCTGCTGTTACTAGTGCTGCTGCTGTTACTAGTGCTGCTGTTACTAGTGCTACTGTTACTGCTGTTACTAATGCTGCTGCTGTTACTAGTACTGCTGCTGTTACTAGTGCTGCTGTTACTGCTGTTACTAATGCTGCTGCTGTTACTAGTGCTGCTGTTACTAGTGCTGCTGTTACTAGTGCTGCTGTTACTGCTGTTACTAATGCTGCTACTGTTACTAGTGCTGCTACTGTTACTAGTGCTGCTGCTGTTACTAGTGCTGCTGTTACTAGTGCTGCTGTTACTGCTGTTACTAGTGCTGCTACTGTTACTAGTGCTGCTGCTGTTACTAGTGCTGCTGTTACTAGTGCTGCTGTTACTGCTGTTACTGCTGTTACTAGTGCTGCTGCTGTTACTAGTGCTGCTGCTGTTACTAGTGCTGCTGTTACTAGTGCTGCTGCTGTTACTAGTGCTACTGTTACTAGTGCTGCTGTTACTAGTGCTGCTGTTACTGCTGTTACTAATGCTGCTACTGTTACTAGTGCTGCTACTGTTACTGCTGCTGCTGTTACTGCTGCTGCTGTTACTGCTGTTAGTAGTGCTGCTGCTGTTACTGCTGCTGGTGTTACTGCTGCTGCTGTTACTGCCGCTGCAGCTGTTACTAGTGCTGTTGCTGTTACTAGTGCTGCTGCTGTTACTAGTACTGCTGCTGTTACTAGTGCTGCTGCTGTTACTATTGCTGCTGCTGGTTACTAGTGCTGCTGCTGTTACTGCTGCTGTTGTTACTGCCACTGGTGCTGTTACTGCTGCTGTTGTTACTGCTACTGCTGTGTGTGTGTGTATGTGTGTGTGTGGGTGTGCGAGTGCGCGCGTGTGTGGGGGTGGATATACATGCGAAAGTGTGTGAGATATAGTTAGAGTTAGTGTGTGTTTGTGTGTGTTTTGTGTGTGTGTGTGTGCGCGCGCGCGCGCGCGCGTGCGTGAGTGTGTGTCGTGTATGTGTGTGCGTGCGCGTGCGTGCGTGCGTGTGTGTGCGCGCGCGTGCGTGTGTGCGTGTGTGTGTGTGGTGCGTGCGTGCGTGTGTGTGTGGTGTGCGTGTGTGTGTGAGTGTGTTGTGTGTGGTGGGGCGTGTGTGTGTGGAAAGCGATTAGCAGCGATAACAGTGTCTTCAACACGTGTGAAGGATGTGAAGTAAACAGGGTCTACTACTGATGTCAGAGCTAATAAAATACAGCAGAAAAAGAAGGAGGAGGAGGGCTTCCATAACTTTTAGGCCTGCCACTTTAAGGGGAAACGGTGCAAGTGTGAGTTCTTCTTCTTCTTCTTCTTCTTCTTCTTCTTCTTCTTCTTCTCATTCTTCTTCTTAATTCTTCTTCTTGGCAATTCTTCTTCTTCTTCTTCTTTTTCTTCTTCTTCTTCTTCTCATCCTTCTTCTTCTCCTTCTTCTTCTTCTCAATCTTCTTCTTCTTCTTCTCTTCTTCTTTCTCTTCTCTCTTCTTCTTCTTCTCTTCTGCTTCTTCTTCTTCTTCTTCTTCTTCTTCTTCTTCTTCTTCTTCTTCTCTCTACTTCTTCTTCTTCTTCTTCTTCTTCTTGTTCTTGTTTTTCTTCTTCTTCTTCTTCTTTCCTTCTTCTCCTCCTCCTCCTCCTCCTCCTCCTCCTCCTCCTCCTTCACCTTCTTCTTCTCCTTCTTCCTCTTCTTCGCAATTCTTCTTCGCAATTCTTCTTCTTCTTCATCTTTTTCTTCTTCTTCTTCTTTT
>CM054162.1:6441977-6446977 GCA_028751875.1 Rapana venosa
CTCTCTCTATTCTACCTCTTCTTCCACCCTAAATTACACCTACCACCCCTCCATCCCCTATTCAATCCTCCCCTCCCCCCTAACTTAAACACCTATAAGATAAAATAAAATCAAAGCTTTGTCACGCACACATAGCTGTTTGCAACTCTTAACACGCGAAGATTCACAGCTTGAAGAAAGTTGTAGAAATTGCCACTATTAGAAGGACACAACTATACAGACAGTCACAAAGATAATAGGAACTGATTTTCCCTGGAAAAGATGATACCCAACAATACCCCCCCCCCCCCCCCCCCTCTTCTCCCAGTTACCCTCCCCCTCTCTTCCCCAGTGTACACCTCCACCCTTTCCCCCCCCCACCCACCTAGTATCCCCTTCTATTCTCCACCCCCCCCCCCCCCTCCAAGCTACCCCTATCACCTTCTACTCTCCCCCCCCAGCCCCTTCTATTGATACCAGGAACGGCAGGAGAGCTGATTTTAACCTGGTTTTAATCGTAAATAATTGCGTGGCTTTTTTGCCCTGCTAGAGCTCCCAGGTTCACCAATGGAGAGATTTTATATAAGCGGCCATTTACCCACCGTTAAGGTTGTAGGAACATTCAGACTTAGGGGATGGATTCAATATGACATTTTAACATTTATAAGGTGACATGTCTAATTCGACTTCTGTGATCAGCGGGGCTTAAAACCTTGGGATTTACTCCGTAGGGGTGCGGGGAGGGGGGGGGGTGCTGTCGGTATAAATAGCATCTCCACATTCTGGAAATTCTGTGCTAGGAATTCCCTCTTTTCTATCCCCTCTTTGTTTCTGGCTTGTTCCTTTTCCTCTTGTCACCTCATTCTTGTCATATTTTCTGCCTTCTTGGTCCATTCTTCTGCCTTTTTCCAGAAAGACTTATACAATAACAAAACTCTCCCATGCCAAAGTCGGATGCGCGGGGCCTGATTTGTCGCATTTTCGCTCATGTGACAAACATCAGTAGTTGCTGTTTGAGCGTTCGATGAGGAAGAAGAAGAAAACTTTGCAATTTGATTGAAAAAAGAGGATTTTGAGCAGCGAACTGGTGCCATATGACCTAGACAATAAAATGAAAGGTGGAGGGCTGCTTAGATTCAAACAATCCATACATTTTTATTATTGAACACGGCAAAAATTTATTCTAACTCCTTTATATATCTCGATACGTATATCTGTGCTCGCTCTCTCTCTCTCTCTCTCTCTCTCTCTCTCTCTCTCTCTCTCTCACTCTCTCTCTCTCTCTCTCTCTCTCTCTCTCTCTCTTGTGAGACTGTATAAGTGTTGGGTTATTATTATTAAGATGTATCCCTACGGGCGGGGACTGGATGTAAAAAAAGCACATGTGTGCTTACTCATTATCCTCGAAATAAAAAAAATTTGTCATTGTCTCTCTCTCTCTCTCTCTCTCTCTCTCTCTCTCTCTCTCTCTCTTCTCTCCTCTCTCTCTCTCTCTCTCTCTCTCTCTCTCTCTTCTCTTTCTCACCGTCTCTGCATATAAACATAACGTGTCTAAATACCATATCATGTACGGGTGCACTCTAATAAGTTCGTGTGTGAATGGCCGTGCGTTTGCATGTATGTGTTGAAAGTGTGTGTGTGCGTGTGTGTTCGTGCGTGCGTGCATGCGTGCGTGCGTGCGTGTGTATGTATGTTTATCTTTCTTTATTTCTGGTCCATTAATCTGGAGTGACTTTCTTCTCTCTCTTCACTGAATGCCTACTTATGACAGCCTCCAGACATACTTATTTCAAATCTAAGATTTCCCGTTCTGTTTCATCTCGTATCTGTCCCTGCCTTCAACAGCCAAAATTCCCATCACCCAGCCAAAGTGTATAACCTTCATGTGTGTGTGTGTGTGTGTGTGTGTGTGTGTGTGTGTGTGTGTGTGTGTGTGTGTGTGTGTGTGTGTGTGTGTGTGTGTGTGTGTTTTGAGAGAGAGAGAGAGAGGGAGGGAGAATTTCAATTTGTAAAACTATTTGTGATTTGGTTGTATGTATAAGAATAGGTTCAACGCAAGCGCTTTCATATGTTCTTACAAGATAAAGCGCCATATAATTTACACATTATTGTTATTATTATTATTATTATCATCATCATCATTGATATTATTATTTCATTTCGTGTTGTTTAAAGCCCTACTGATGAATTTAAGATGAAGACCTCCTAATCCTCCTAAAGTCTCTTCAAGGTGTAAGTTATTTTACGTGTGTTAAGTTATGCTGCATATAAGCGTTGCTCAACTGTACTTAGCGTTTTGGGCACATTATATGTGCGAAGTAAAGCCTCCATTGTATCTGATGGCAATATTACCTCCCTTTCAAAGGCTATCACAAACAGTTACATTCCTTTTCATTGTTTGACATTGCTCAGAAGTCCTTATAAAAGTTTGTATCTGATGGAAATAAAGCAGCAATTTTTATATAGAATTGTAGACTCTACTGTTTACCTGTCTGAAACGAGGACAGGGTGAAACTGAGTATTTAGAATAAGCATTTTGCTATTTCCGAAATAATATAGGAAAAGACACCTTTACATTTTGGAACTGTTAGTTTCAATAAAACGTTGTAAAACTACAAATGCAGCAACTTAGCTGTGAGCTATAGGAATTTGTGATCTGTATGAGGATCACCCCTAACTTCTTATCCTCTGAAGTTTGGAGGAGATGTGTTGTCTATCTTCCCATGTTTGTGCTTTTTGTTTTTTCAATTTTATTGTTGGGAAGGGGTAGCTGAGGAAAGGAAGGAGGGAAGGGGTAACTTGGTGGGGAGGAAAGTTAGGAGGCGAGGGCGTAGTTTGGAAGGGAATATAGGGAGGAGGGGGTAGATTAGGAGGCAAATGAAAGGGGGGGGGGGGGCGGGTAGTTTAGGAGGGGAATACAGGGGTGGGGTAGCAGGAAAATGTAGCTGGGGGGTGGGTGTACGTACAAGGAGGGAGGGGTAGAGGCACAGATTCATTGTTTCCCACGCTATTGGTAATTATCATCGTAAGTATATGTATGCAAACTGGCTAGCTGTCACTCTGCACGTGAGAATTTAATCCTTGGCGGCAGTGCTATACATGATCACAAGAATATATTAAAGACAAGGATTATTTAGTGCTCTATTCACAAACAAAGACGTATAACAATAACATCATCATCTCTGCAATAATAAAGTTGACACCAACTCATTTGTAAACATTCAGAAACGTTTAAGCAAATAACAGGTTCAAATGACGCATTTCTTTCATCTGTTGGCTGAATGGAAGACATACCAGGGAAACACTATGCATCTGGTGAGGGTTTGCTACCTGCAACAGCACATGTAGAGGACAGAGACAGAGAGTTACAGAGAAACAGAGAGTCACAGAGAAACAGAGACACAGAGAGGCAGAAAAAGTCACCCACAAATGCCTCGGTACGGAAAGTTCGGCATGGATCCGATGTGACTTTTCCATTTCCCAGTGTCTGGATATCACTACTTCATCAACGCGCATGCGCAAACACCGTAATCGCGCATGCGCACAGACAGTGACTTCATCTTCATGGAGAGTACATGATTGGTGTGGTGGTACAGAGGTAACGTACCAGTTCAGAAAGAGAAAGATTCCTGCTGTCTGTCTGCCTGTCTGTCTGCCTGTCTGCCTGTCTGGCTGGCTGTCTGTTTGTCTGTCTGTCTGTCTGTCTGTCTGGCTGCCTGTCTGCCTGCCTGCCTGTCTGTCTGTCTGGATGGCTGTCTGCTTGCCTGTCTGTTTCTCTGTCTGTCTCTCTCTCTGTGGCTTTGAACCTTTCCTTCTCTTAAAAAAATTCTACGTGTTGCTGTGCAATGCTATCTGATCCCTATAATCGAGGTAAGGTGTTCAGCAATGGTTTTCTGTTCTTAACGTTTATCAACGACAACTTTCTTCACTTGAAATTTGAAAAGAAAACTGATGTTCTCTAACATATTACTGACTATTTCTAAACCATGCTATGTGTCGTAATCTTGACACGAGTCGTGGTTCTGGTTCAATGTACTGAACACACTTCAGGATGCATTTGCCATTGGTTTTTTTGTTGTGAAAGTGGCATCTTCGGCTGTCTACAGTAAATTAGATTTACGACACAGGATCACCATTCTCAGGATGATTCTCTGTATTTTTCTCTCACAAGCTATACTGGTGTGTGAGGATCGAAACAGAATTATTGAGTAAGTGTACAGTAAGGGGACAGGTCAGCTCAGTGGTCAGAGCACTCGCTTTCCCCCAGCCAATGTTAAGCAGCGTCAAGCGTGGTTACCACTTGGATGGGTGACCGTTTGCGCCCCTTGGCTTCAGTACAGTCCACCAGTTCACCCAGCTGTAAATGGGTACCTGCCCTCTCTAGGGTCAGGGAAGGTAAAGCAGCGAGGGAGAGGAGATGGGCGCCGCCCTCAATATGCTGGCCCCTAGAGAAGTTGAGGTCTCTGACGCCTCGCTCCCCTTCGACCACATAGGTTATGGGACACCTTTTTTACCTTTCGAGGATAATGGAATACGCACGTTTGTGCTTTTTAACATCTAGTCCCCGTGTGTATGCAGTTTAGGTAAATTTTGTCATCCGTTCCCTGTTCAAGATTCGGAGGGACAAGGTGGGGGTAGGGATAGCCTAGTGGTTAGAACGTTGTGCTTGCGATCTGACGAGTTGGGATCGAGCCTGGCTTCAAGCCACTGTCAAGACGTCAGTTCAAAGGGATTTTCCTCTGGAGTTAACATCAGTACCGACTCCACTCCCTTGAAAGTCCTTCGGATGAGACTATAAACCGAGGCCTCGTGTGCGAACGCAGGCAGAACATCTTGCATACGACACTTTTTAAATCCAGCCGCAAGACAGGCATATTTCAAACCTAACATTGTTCCCTTCCTGTTTCATCTCGTATTTTGTCTCTGCCTTCAACAGCCGAAATCCCCATCACCCTGCTGATGTGTATAAACAAAAAGTATATAGCCTTTATGTATGTGTGGTGTGTGTGTGTGTGTGTGTG
>CM054162.1:6449477-6454477 GCA_028751875.1 Rapana venosa
TTTTCTAAGAATTTTGCCAGGGACAACTCCCTTGTTGCCGTGGGTTCTTTTACGTGCGCTGAAAATTTTGTGTAACACACGGGACCTCGGTTTATCGTCTCATCCGAAAGACTAGCGCCCAGACCACCACTCATGGTCTAATGGATGGGGAAAAATTTCGGGCCCAAACGGGGTACGAACCGCGCACACACCCGACCCGGACTTTTCGCATTCTAGACAGGCGCGTTACCTCTAGACCACCGATCCACCCACCACCCCGTCGCCCCTCCCCTACCCCCCACACACATCACCACCACCACCCACACCACCCACACCACCACCACAATCACCACCAACACCAACACCATCACCACCACCATCACCACCCGCTTCATAAAAAATCTATTTCTCGCTGCTCCGGGCATTTACCTAGAACTTTCTCCCCACGCAATCCATCCATTTGGCCTTCCCTTGTGAACATGGTTATGGGACGCAATAGATTCTGTGGCGGGCGAAAGGCGACTATTATGGGATGGCAGGAACGACAAGAAGGCGGGAAACACAGGACTGTAGACTGCTGCAAAGGGAGGGAGAGAGGAAGAGGAACACTGAGGGTGAGATGGGCTGGGTGGGGTGGGGTGGGGGTCAAGTCATGCGTCTCGAAGTCAAAGTCATAAATGTTTTAGTTTCAAAGTCAAACGTTTTTAGTTTCAAAAGTCAATTGTTTTAGTTTCAAAGTCAAATGTTTTAGTGTCAAAAGTCAAAGTCAAATGTTTTAGTTCAAAGTCAAAGTCAAACGTTTTAGTTTCAAAGTCAAATGTTTTAGTTTCAAAATCAAAGTCCAATGTTTTAGTTTCAAAGCCGAAGTCCAATGTTTTAGTTTCAAAAGTCCAATGTTTTAGTTTCAAAATCAAAGTCCAATGTTTTAGTTTCAAAATCAAATTAAAATGTTTTAGTTTCAAAATCAAAGTCCAATGTTTTAGTTTTAAAATCAAAGTCCAATGTTTTAGTTTCAAAAGTCCAATGTTTTAGTTTCAAAATCAAAGTCCAATGTTTTAGTTTCAAAATCAAAGTCGAATGTTTTAGTTTCAAAATCAAATGTTTTAGTTTCAAAATCAAATGTTTTAGTTTCAAAATCAAATGTTTTAATTTCAAAGTCAAATGTTTTAGTTTCAAAGCCAAAGTCAAATGTTTTAGTTTCAAAGTCAAATGTTTTAGTTTCAAAGCCAAAGTCTAATGTTTTAGTTTCAAAGTCAAATGTTTTTGTTTCAAAATAAAAGTCAAATGTTTTAGTTTCCAAAGTCCAATGTTTTAGTTTCAAAATCAAAGTCAAATGTTTTAGTTTCAAAAGTCCAATGTTTTAGTTTCAAAATCAAAGTCCAATGTTTTAGTTTCAAAATCAAAGTCCAACGTTTTAGTTTCAAAATCAAAGTCAAATGTTTTAGTTTCAAAATCAAAGTCAAATGTTTTAGTTTCAAAATCAAAGTCCAATGTTTTAGTTTCAAAATCAAAGTCCAATGTTTTAGTCTCAAAATCAAAGTCCAATGTTTTAGTCTCAAAATCAAAGTCCAATATTGTAGTTTCAAAGTCAAATGTTTTAGTTTCAAATGTCAAAGTCCAATGTTTTAGTTTCAAAGTCAAATGTTTTAGTTTCAAATGTCAAAGTCAAATGTTTTAGTTTCAAATGTCAAATGTTTTAGTTCAAAGTCAAAGTCGAAATGTTTTAGTTTCGAAGTCAAATACTTTAGTTCAAAATCAAAGTCCAATTTTTAGTTTCAAAGTCAAAGTCAAATGTTTTAGTTCAAAGTCAAATGTTTCAGTTCAAAGTCAAATGTTTTAGTTCAAAGTCAAATGTTTTAGTTCAAAGTCAAATGTTTTAGTTCAAAGTCATATGTTTTAGTTCAAAGTCATAGTTTTAGTTCAAAGTCAAATTTTTTTTTTCATTGTTTTAGTTCAAAGTCAAACGTTTTAGTTCAAAGTCAAATGGTTTAGTTCAAAGTCAAATGTTTAGTTCAAAGTCAAATGTTTTAGTTCAAAGTCATATGTTTTAGTTCAAAGTCATATGTTTTAGTTCAAAGTCATATGTTTTGGTTCAAAGTCATATGTTTTAGTTCAAAGTCAAATGTTACCTTCCCCAAAACCCCTCATACATTAATGCAAGTATATGTTAAGTATATGTGTGTTAACAGTGTGTGTGTGTGTAGGTGTGTGTGTATGTGTGTGTGTGTGCATGCTAATGTGTGTGTGTGTGTGTTAGTGAGGGAGTGTGTGTGTGTATGTGTGTGTGAGTGAGTGTGTGTGTATGTGAGTGATTGTGTACATGTGTGTGCGTATATGTGTGTGTAGATGACATGTACTTAAAAAAAACCCCATACATTAACCCAAATGCATGTCAAAGACTTGGTATTCACTAACATTAGAATGACGTTAGTGTCAACAGTGTGTGTGTGTGGTGGGTGTGTGTGTGTGTGTGTGTGTGTGTGTGTGTTTGTGTCCGTGTAGGTGTATGTGTGTGTGCACATGTGTGTGTTTGTGTGTGTATTGTGTAAGTGAGTGAGGAGTGTGTGTGTGTGTGGGGTGTTTGTGTGCATGTGTGTGCGTACATGTGTGTAGATGACATGTACTTTAAAAAAAAACCCACATACATTAATGCAAATGCATGTTAAAGACTTGGTATCCATACCATTTGAATGACGTTAGTGTCAACAGTATGTGTGTGTGTGTGTGTGTGTGTGTTGTGTGTGTTGGTGTGTGTTGTGTGTGTGTGTGTGTGTGTTGGGTGTGGTGTGTGTATTTGTGTCCGTGTAGGCGTGTGTGTGCGCATGTGTGTGTGTGTGTGTGTGCGCATTAGTGAGGGAGTGTGTGTGTATGTGTGTATGAGTAAGTGTGTGTGTATGTGAGTGAGTGTGTGTGCATGTGTGTGCGTATATATGTGTGTGTAGATGGCATGTAATTTAAAAAACAAAAACATACATTAATTCAAATGCATGTTAAAGACTTGGTATTCATTACCATTAGAAGACGTTAGTGTCAACAGTGTGTGTGTGTGTGTGTGTGTGTGTGTGTGTGTGTGTGTGTGTGTGTGTGTGTTTGTGCGTGTGTGTGTTTGTTCCGTGTAGGTGTATGTGTGTGCATGTGTGTGTTTGTATGTGTGTGTTAGTGAGGGAGTGTGTGTGTATATGTGAGTGGTGAGTGAGTGTGTGTGTGTGTGTGAGTGAGTGTGTGTGTGCATGTGTGTGCCTGTATGTGTGTGTAGATGACATGTACTTGAAAAAACAACAACATACATTAATGCAAATGCATGTTAAAGACTTGGTATTCATTACCATTAGAATGACGTTAGTGTCAACAGTGTATGTGTGTGTGTGTTGGTGTGTTTGTGCGTGTGTGTGTGTTTGTGTCCGTGTAGGTGTGTGTGTGCGCGTGTGTGTTTTGTGTGTGTGGTGTTGTGTGTGTGTTAGTGATGGAGTGTGGGGTGTATATCTGAGTGGTGGTGAGTGTGTGTGTGTGTGTGAGTGAGTGTGTGTGTGCATGTGTGTGCCTGTATGTGTGTGTAGATGACATGTACTTGAAAAAAACAACAACATACATTAATGCAAATGCATGTTTAAAGACTTGGTATTCATTACCATTAGAATGACGTTAGTGTCAACATGTGTGTGTGTGTGTGTGTGTGTGTGTGTGTGTGTGTGTGTGTGTTGTGGTGTTGTGTGTGTGTGTGTTTGTGTCCGTGTAGGTGTGTGTGTGCGCATGTGTGTTTGTGTGTGTGTGTGTGTGTGTGTTAGTGAGGGAGTGTGTGTGTGTGAGTGAGTGTGTGTGTGTGAGTGAGTGTGTGTGTGAATGAGTGTGGGTGTGTGCATGTGTGGCCGTATATGTGTATGTAGATGACATGTACTTTAAAAAAAAACACCATACATTAATGCAAATGCATGTTAAAGACTTTGTATTTATTACCATTAGAATGACGTTAGTGCCAACAGTGTGTGTGTGTTGTGTGTGTGTGTGTGTGTGTGTGTGTGTGTGTGTGTGTGTGTGTGTTTGTGTGTGTGTGTGTTTGTGCGCGCGTGTGTGTGTTTGTTTCCGTGTAGGTGTGTGTGTGTGTGTGCATGTGTGTGTGTGTTTGTGCGTGTGTGTTTGTGTCCAAGTAGGGGTGTGTGTGTGTGTGCATGTGTGTATTTGTGTGCGTGTGTTAGTAAGGGTGTGTGTGTATGTGTGTGTGAGTGAGTGTGTGTGTGTGAGTGAGTGTGTGTATGTATGTGTGTAGATGACATGTACTTAATGGAAAACTTCACATAGCGTTTTTCTTACTTTTGCAGCATCTGCTTCTGTCAGGTTTAAAGTTTTCTAGAGAGAGAGAGAGAGAGAGAGAGAGGGGGGGGGGGGGGGGGGAGGGGGGGTGGGAGGGGTTTGGGGTGTGTGGTGTGTATGTGTGTGCGAATGTGTGTGTGTGTATACACTCAGACACGTGTATGAATGTGTGGCATACACATAATAATAATAATATAATAATATATGGAATTTATATAGCGCTGAATCTTGTATGACAAACACACACACACACACACACACACACACACACACACACCACAACACACACACTGTTGACACTACTAAGATCAAACGCATAGATGTTTTTATAGTGCATTTCCTTGCAGAGTAAGGAAGATATAATTTACGAGAAAGCTTCTAGTCATTTTACTTCACTATTCAGTTTTTGAACTAGCAAATGCATTTTTTAAAGAAAAAATAATTATTACGCGAATTTTCTTATATATTTTTTCCGAAAACTACCGTTTTCTATAATACATATTACCAAAGCTGCTTCCAAAACTGAGTAACAAATATAGGAATATTTACTTTTTCCATGAGGTCTTTTGGGTTTGGTTTGGGTTTTTTGTTTTTGTTTTTTGTATTTGTTTTTTGTTTTTGCTACTGGGCAAGACTCCGAGGTTCACCAATGGAGAGATTTCGGATATGCGACCGTTTTTTCCCCACCATGAAGGTAGCCGCATTCCGATGTC
>CM054162.1:6479477-6481977 GCA_028751875.1 Rapana venosa
AGCAACCGCTTTGGTGGTGCACAGATTACATCTGTCACGATATGGTGGTGGGCAGAGAGAGAGAGAGAGAGAGGAGAGAGAGAGAGAGAGAGAGAGAGAGAGGGGGAGAGAGAGAGAGAGGAGGGGGGGGAGAGGAGCGAGAGAGAGGAGAGAGAGAGAGAGGGGGGAGAGGAGAGGAGAGAGAGAGGAGCGAGAGAGAGAGAGAGAGAGAGAGAGGGGGGGGGAGAGAGAGGGGGAGAGAGAGAGAGAGAGAGGGGGGGGGGGAGAAAAGCGAGAGGGAGAGAGAGAGAGAGAGAGGAGAGAGAGCGAGAGAGAGAGAGCGAGAAGAGAGCGAGAGAGCGAGAGAGCCAGTGACAGAGATAGAGAGAGAGACAGACAGACAGAGAGAGACAGACAGAGACAAAGACAAAAACAGACAGAGACAGACAGAGACAAAGATAGAGACAGACAGACAGATACAGACAGACAGAGACAGATACAGACAGACAGAGACAAAGACAGAGACAGACAGACAGAGGCACAGACAGACAGAGACAAAGACAGAGACAGACAGAGACAGATACAGACAGACAGAGAGAGAGAGACAGAGACAGACAGACAGAGACAGCCAGAGACAGAGACAGACAGAGACAAATACACAGACACAGACAGAGGCACAGCCAGAGAGAGACAAAGACAGAGACACAGATAGAGACAGAGACAGACAGAGACAGAGACAGTCAGACAGAGACAGACATACAGAGACACAGACAGACAGAGACAAAGACAGAGACACAGAGGCAGACAGACAGAGACAAAGACAGAGACACAGAGACAGACAGAGACAGACATACAGACAAACAGAGACTAAGACAGAGACAGACAGACAGAGACAGACAGAGACAAAGACACAGACAGACAGACAGAGACAAAGACAAAGTCACAGAGAGACACAGATAGAAGGTAAAGCAAGGCAAGGCTAGGCAGAATTTTGTTGATGATAACAAGTAGGCAATGATGTATACTTTTTACACCTAGTTGTAGTCCATGATTATGTATGTGTGTGTATGCGTTTGTGTGTGTGTGTGTGTGCGTTTGTGTGTGTGTGCGTGTGCGTGTGTGTGTGCGTGCGTGTGTGTGTGTGTGTGTATGTGTGTGGATTCACATGTATGCACGTACGTGTTACGCATAAGGATTTAAAGGCAAAGAAGTCAAAAATATACAACAGCAGTTTAAAAAAGTAGACATTTCACACTCACCAACATTAAATCTGACCACCCTCATCCAATCTCTCTTTCTATCAATTCTCCCATTGGTATACCCTCTCTATTCAACCTCTAGCCCACAAGTACACATACACAAACACACAAACACACACACACAAGCACATGTATACACACAAACACACACAAACAAACACACACACATACATACATACATACATACACACACGCACACATTATATATGCCCATATAATATTTCTTTAGATGGAAGGCTTGATGAATAATAATAATAATAATAATAATAATAATATATGGACTTTATATAGCGCTGAATCTTGTAAAAAACAAACAAATCGAAGCGCTTGCACTCAATCATTTACAGGCATGCAACTCTCCTTAAACATAATGAACAACAGATTTCAAGTCCATGCGCGCGCACGTACGTACGCACGCACACGCACGCGCACACATACACACACACACACACACACACACACACACACACACACACACGGAACAACACTTAGAAGGTGAAAGATGCTGTTGAAAACTAGGGACAGATATGTGGGGGGAAAGTCTCAGGTAGGAAATAAGTGTGTTTTGAGGCTGGATTTGAAGGTATCAAGTGGAGGCTTTTGCCAAAGTTAAAGAGGGAGGTCATTCCAGGTGGATCGACCAGAAACAGAAAAGGGGCGACGGCCAACAGTGGTTTGTTTGAATCTGGGTGTTCGAAAGCACAAAGTATCTGCGGCTGAACGAAGGGAACGGGATGAAGTGTACAGGTGAAGACAGTTACAGAGATAAGAGGGTGCAGATTTGTGGAGACATTTGAAACAGAGGGTATTGATTTTATACTCCAGTCTTTGTGAGACAGGCAACCAGTGAAGAGATCGCAGGATAGGAGTGATGTGTTCAGATTTTTTCTTTCTTAGGACCAGTCGAGCTGCAGAGTTTTGTATGCGTTGAAGAGAGTGGATAGATGATGCTGGTAGGCCAGCCAAAAGAGAATTACAGTAGTCTAAACGTGAAAGAATGAGAGATGTGACAAGCTTGGAAGTTGCATCAGTGGACAGATACTTGCGAATCGCGCTTATGCGCCGTAATTGATAGTAGCAAGACTGGCAGGTCTGGGTGATGAATTTTTTTCATAGAGAGTGCGTTGTCAAGAACACTCCCTAATTACTTCACAGAGTTGGACAAAGGAACTGACTTTATTGCCGAATTCTATTGAAGTTTTTGCGATAGGGGAAAGTTTTTTGTTGGGTCCCTATGACCCATGGCTTCGGTTTTATCGGCA
>CM054162.1:6486977-6494477 GCA_028751875.1 Rapana venosa
TTATGCGCCGTAATTGATAGTAGCAAGACTGGCAGGTCTGGGTGATGAATTTTTTTCATAGAGAGTGCGTTGTCAAGAACTACTCCTAAATACTTCACAGAGTTGGACAAAGGAACTGACGTATTGCCGAATTCTATTGAAGTTTTTGCGATAGAGGAAAGTTTATGTTGGGTCCCTATGAGCATGGCTTCGGTTTTATCGGCATTAAGTTGTAACTTGTTCTGAGTCATCCAGTTTTGAATGTCTTGAAGGCAGTACGACATATTTGTCAGGAGGGAAGGCAAGTTTTCAACAGTATCGCTGCACTGAAGCTGAGTATCATCGGCATAGAAATGATGATCAATATGGTGGTTGTTTATTATATGTGAGAGTGGAGCAGTGTAGAGAGTAAAGAGAACAGGGCCCAGAACTGATCCCTGCGGGACTCCACATTCCATTTTGACATGTTTTGATTTAATTTTGTTTACAATAACTTTCTGGAACCTGTCTGTGAGGTATGAAGTAAACCAGGTGAGGGCTGTGCCGTTAATAACAAACGTATTTTGGAGGCGAGTAAGAAGAATTGAGAGATCTATGGTATCAAAGGCTGCAGATAAGTCAAGAAGAGTGAGGAGGGAGATTTTTCCTGCATCAGAAGCAAGTAGAGGTGTATCTAAAGTGTGGACTAGGGTGGTTTCGGTGCTGTGGTTGGGCGATAGGCAGACTGAAAAGTGGGAAGAAGATCATTGGAATAAAGGTGACTGTTGAGCTGTTTGAGAACAACTTTTTCTAGTACTTTAGAGACAAAGGGTAAGTTTGAGACAGGCCTATAATTCTTCAGAATGTTGGGATCGAGGTCGTGCTTTTTCAGTAGAGGTGTGTCTATTGCTGTTTTAAGAGCTGATGGAAAATTTCCTGACTGAAGAGATGAGTTTACTATTTTAGTGATAGTAGGCACAAGTTGTGGAAGGCATTGAATAAAAGCAATTGCACTGCTATTCAATGTACCATCTGAAACTAGATGTTTGACTTTCTCTCTCTCTCTCTCTCTCTCTCTCTCTCTCTCTCTCTCTCTCTCTCTCTCTCTCTCTCTCTGTCTGTCTGTCTCTGTCTGTCTGTCTCTCTCTCACATACACACGCATAATACAAACACATACACAAACACACACACACACGCACACACACAAACACACAATCCTAAACACACAGACAAACCAAACACACACATGCAAACACCCACACACCCGCAAACCCCCCCACCCCACCCTCACACACTTCATTATTCTTGAAATAAAGATTTTTTTAAATGTAATCTATCTATCTATCTATCTATCTATCTATCTATTCTATCTATCTATCTATCTATCTATCTATGTATATCTCTCTATCTCTCTATTATCTATCTATCTATCTATCTACCTATCTATCTTTGTATCTCTCTCTTTATCTATCTATCAATCTATCTATCTATCTATCTCTTGTCTGCCTATCTATCTATCTATCTATCTATCTATCTATCTATCTATCTATCTATCTACTAATCTATCTATCTTCTTCCTCAGTCTTCTTGACCCCACTTCTCTCTCCTCCTCTCTCAAGCACAGTACAGCTGTGGATTTCACGCTAAACATTCTCTTTTACGTTTGGCCTCCAAAGCTTTATGGAGAGCCCATGAAAGAGAAAAGTTGGAAAAGTTTCACCGAACTTCCCTCAATAAAATAGTTCTTTGGATAAACTTTGGTGGTTGTTTTTGTTTAGTTTTGCTCTTTGTATTTGTCTATGTGTTTTCGGTGTGTATGTGTTTGTGTAGGGGGGTGTCTGTGTTTGAGTGTGTGTTTTGTGTGTCTGTGTGTGGTGTGTGTGTTTGTCTGTGTGAGTCTGTGTGTCTGTGTGTGAACAAAAACATGAACAAGAACAAGAACATCCCTTATTTCCATAGAAGCTCAGAAGACTTGTAGACACAATGTAGACACAAGTAGACAAGTGTGTAAAGGAAAAAGTCACCAAAGATGCATACAATCAAAGACGTACTTTGCATGTGTGTGTGTATGTGTGTGTGTGTGTGTGTGTGTCACACACATGTGTGTGTCAATGTGTCTGTCTCTCTGTGTGTGTCTACACGCCTGTCTCTCTGTCTCTGTCTCTTTTTTCTAACCCTCCACAATATGTCGACTGTGTTCAAACTCTCATGAATCTCTCAGTCTCTTTTTCTTCTAAACTCTCCACGTTCCCCCCCCCCCCCCCCTCTCTCTCTCTCTCTCTCTCTCTCTCTCTCTCCCTCCTTCCCCCCTCTCTCTCTCCTCCCCCCTCTCCCTCTCTCTCTCTCCCCTCCCTCCCTCTCTCCCTCTCTCTCCTTCCCTCTCTCTCTCTTTTCACTTCACGAAGATCACAGGTCTCAGTGTGAGAAGTCTGGACAACAACAGGATAACTACAGACCAGTTTCCGACAAGGGATGGATCACAGACTGATCAGCAGCCTCTCAAAGTACCGGGCACAGCAACCGCTTTGGTGGTGCACAGATTACATCTGTCAGGATATGGTGGTGGGCAAGAGAGAGAGAGAGAGAGAGAGAGGAGAGAGAGAGAGAGAGAGAGAGAGAGAGAGAGAGAGAGAGAGAGAGAGAGAGAGAGAGAGAGAGAGAGAGGAGAGAGAGAGAGAGAGAGAGAGAGAGAGGAGAGAGAGAGAGAGAGAGAGAGAGAGAGGAGAGAGAGAGAGAGAGAGAAAGAGAGAGAGAGAGAGAGATTTTTATTTTATTTATTTTGTTCTCTTATTTCGAAGATAATGGAATACGCACTCATGTGCTTTTTTTTTCATCAAGTACCCGTGTGTATGCACTTTTGTACATTTTGTCATCCGTTCCCACCGGCACACAATGGCCAACTCTTCCGAAAAGCGGAACGTGTTTTAACGTGTGCGGAAGATGTTCTGCGTGCATTCGCACACGGGACCTCGGTTTATAGTCTCATTCGAAAAACTTTTGGGGGAGAGTGGAGTGGGCACTGATGTTAACTCCAGAAGGAAAAAATCCTCTTAAAGGGAATCGAACGCGGGTCAGCAGATCACTAATGCATCACTCTAACCACCAGGCTATACAGTCTCCCAGAGAGAGAGACAGAGACAGAGAAAGAGAGCGAGACAGAAAGACAGACAGACATAGTCTGAATGATGATAATGTTGTGACAGTGTTTTGGCTCAAGCAGCAGTCTTCACATGATCCTGAAATAGGCCATTAAAATCAAACAAGCCACTTCAAAGGTAGAAACATCATCAAGAAAAGAAAAAAAAGTCATTCAGATTTGAATACAAGTTTGTCAACATAATCAACGAGAAAATTCAGGGGTGTTTTTTTTTTTCTAAAATGATCCCGCTTGTCGTATGTGGGTTCTCCTTGTAGTACGTGTAATGCAGAACACGTGTACACTGTGCACTGCTGCACTGTCTGCCCTCTTTGCGAATACAAGGGGAGTCCCCCCCTACACACCCACAGACACAGACACACAGATACAGAGACACATACACAGAAACACACACCCACAGACACACAGACATAGACACACACACAGACAGACAGACACACACACACACACTCACACACACACACCACACACACACACACACACACACACATACACAGACACACACACACACACACATTTTAAGTCACGTCAGATTTCTCTGCAGGGATTTCGGTCTGCTCTCCCCAGGAAGACCTCGTCGCCACAAGAGCAGCGCCACCCATTGTTTTTGTTTCTTTCCTGTCCTCAACTGTACGTGTTTCCCCACAGTCCCCCCCCCCTCCCTTCCCAGTATCCTGACCTTGGACATCACATCCACTGACCTCGGTAATCCTAATAATAATAATAATATATGGAATTAATATAGCGCTGAATCTTGTAAAAACAAACAAATCGAAGCGCTTGCACTCAAATCATTTACACGCACGCAACTCTCCTTAAACATGATGAGCAACATATTTCAAATCCATGCGCACGCACGCACGTACGCATGCACGCACGCACACACAAACACACACACACACACACACACACACACACACACACACACACACACACTCTCTCTCTCTCTCTCTCTCTCTCTCTCTCTCTCTCTCTCTCGCAAACACACTTAGGAGGTGAAGGATGCTGTTGAAAACACACACACACACACACACACACACACTCGCAAACACACTTAGGAGGTGAAGGATGCTGTTGAAAATTAGGGACAGATATGAGGGGAATGTCTCAGGTAGAAAATAAGTGTGTTATGAGGCTGGATTTGAAGGTATCAAATGAAGGCTTTTGGCGAAGTGAAAGAGGGAAGTCATTTCAGGTGGATGGACCAGAAACAGAGAAGGAGCGACGGCCAACAGTGGTTTGTTTGAATCTGGGTGGTTGAAAACACAAAGTATCTGCGGCTGAACGAAGGGAACGGGATGGAGCGTACAGATGAAGACAGTTACAGAGATAAGAGGGTGCAGATTTGTGGAGACATGTGAAACAGAGGGTAGACATCCTGTTGGTGTGGTGACTGTCACGTGCATGTTGTCGTCATCTTGTTTGGGTTTTTTTTTTACTATCACTTGAGGAACAGAGGGAAACCCTCTCCCACCATGCTGCCAACACCTCGGCCATGACCTCTAGTCTCTGTCTGACCTCTGCTCTCTGTCTGTCCTCTTGCCACTGCCTTCAGTTCATAGTAGCCACTGTGGTGATGGTGATCACCATGTGAAACCATTTCAGACTTCTACCGACAATCCTCACTTGAGTGATGCGGGGAATGAATCCCTCTTCTTCCTTTGGCCTTGTCCAGGATTAAAGGCTGATGTGTCTATGGGAACGGTGGGAACGGATGACAAAATTTACAAAACTGCATACACATTGGGACTGGACCTTAAAAAAAAAAGCACATGAGTGCTTATTCCATTATCCACGAAATAAAAGGAAAAAATGCTGAGACTGCATGCCACGCCAAAGTCAAACGCACTGGGCCTGACTTGTCAGGCGCTTAATTGCAGCGCAACGCATTTTCGCTCATAGGACAGACAATAGCTGCTGTCTGAGCGTTCGACAGAGAAGAAGAAGACCGCATCATGCTCTGAGTTCCCTGTCTGACTGTCAGCTGGACTGTTGAGCGGCATTTCTCTGGAACTGGAGACACCAGCTGCTGCTGCTGCTGCCACTTCAGCGTATAATGTCCTGGGATCTGGTCGTTTGGGCCCCACAGTCAATCTGCCTGTCTTGAAAAAAGGCCAGTCAGTCTGCCACTCTTAAAAAAGGTCACGGTCAGTCTGCCTCTCTTTAAAAAGAGGTCACAGACAGTCTGCCTCTCTTAAAAAGGCCACAGTCAGTCTGCCTCTCTTAAAAAGAGGTCAGTCTTAAAAAAAGGCCACAGGCAGTCTGCCTCTCTTAAAAAGGCCACAGGCAGTCTGCCTCTCTTAAAAAGGCCACAGTCAGTCTGCCTCTCTTAAAAAGAGGTCAGTCTTAAAAAAAGGCCACAGGCAGTCTGCCTCTCTTAAAAAGGCCACAGGCAGTCTGCCTCTCTTAAAAAGGCCACAGTCAGTCTGCCTCTCTTAAAAAGAGGTCAGTCTTAAAAAAAGGCCACAGGCAGTCTGCCTCTCTTAAAGAGGCCACAGTCAGTCTGCCACTCTTAAAAAAGCCACAGTCAGTCTGCCTCTCTTAAAAAAGCCAGAGGCAGCCACAGGCAGTCTGCCTCTCTTAAAAAAGCCACAGGCAGTCTGCCTCTCTTAAAAAAGCCACAGGCAGTCTGCCTCTCTTAAAAAAGCCACAGGCAGTCTGCCTCTCTTGAAAAAAGTCCATCTTAATAATAATAATAATAATAATAATAATAATAAGAAGAAGAAGAAGAAGAAGAAGAAGAAGAAGAAGAATGTATGGAATTTGTATAGCGCTGAATCTTGTAAAGGCACAAATCAAAGCACTCCGATGACTTTTTTTTTTATTTCGAGGATAATGGAATAAGCACTCATGTACTTTTTTGCATCCAGTCCCCGTGTGTATGCGGTTTTGTAAATTTTTGTCATCTGTTCCCACCGGCACACAATGGCCTACTCTTTCGAAAAGCGGAACAGAATTTAACGTGTGCGCAAGATGTTCTGCGTGCGTTCGCACACGGGACCTCGGTTTATAGTCTCATCCGAAGGACTTCCCCTCTTCCCCTCTTCCCCTCCTTTCTCGCCTCTGCAACCACGCTGGCCTGATTCCTGGTCAAATCACTGGCCACTCTTATTCCTTTTTCTTTCAGTCTGGCTCTGCAGTCCTGATCTCTGAGCACTGTCATGTTGTCTCTCCATACCCTGAACTTGACCATCACGGGGCTTTGGGTCGCCATTCCGACTTTCTCCCACTCTGTGTGCTCGTGAAACGTCATCTGAATTCTATTTTTTTCCCGGTTTTTCAAAATTGTTCAGTATGTTAGCAGACAACGTAGCACACGTGACCTAGCTCCTTCATTCTGGGGGCACACCACAGAATCGTAGATTTTCCCTTTTTGAAAAACTTCCCAGATTGTCACAGTGCTCTTCAAGATTTTCAATTTCTATTTTTTATTTTCTCCACTGTTGAGAACACCATAGACAAATTTTTGTGTTATTTTTTGCAGGCACTGAAAAAGCTCTTCAACATGTTCTTTAGTTTCTTTCAAACCAGAGGATACGTGTTCATTTTCTTCTTCCAGTCTGTAACAACGCTTAACTGTTTGATCACACATCATTTGTGCCTGCCCTAGATCTGTTTTGATAAAGCTGACGTGGTTTTTTTTTTACATGCAGACGTTATTACTGCTGATGCTGTTTCGTATGCATACCATTTCATTCCTTACGTCTGTTTACATGTAGACCACATCACTGCTGATGTCTCTTTACATCAAGACCACATCATTGCTGACGTGTGTTTTTATACAAAGACCGCATCATTGCTGACGTGTGTTTACACAAAGACCACATCATTGCTGACGTCTATACAAAGACCGCATCATTGCTGACGTGTTTACACAAAGACCACATCATTGCTGACGTCTGTTTACACAAAGACCACATCATTGCTGACGTCTGTTTACACAAAGACCACATCATTGCTGACGTCTGTTTACACAAAGACCACATCATTGCTGACGTCTGTTTACACCAAGACCACATCATTGCTGATGTGGGGGGGGGGGGGGGGTAAACACAAAGACCACATCATTGCTGATGTTTTTTTTACACAGACCACATCATTGCTGACAACTGTTTACACAGACCACATCATTGCTGACAACTTTTTACACAAAGTCCACATCATTGCTGACAACTTTTTACACAGACCACATCATTGCTGACAACTGTTTACACACAGACCACATCACTGATATATAGATATACATTATTATTATTATTATCATTATTATTATTATTAATTTTTTAAAAATTATTATTATTATTATTAACATCATCATTATCATTATCAGCATTATTATTATTATTATTGTTGTTGTTGTTATTATTATTATTATTATCATCAT
>CM054162.1:6511977-6514477 GCA_028751875.1 Rapana venosa
CACACACACACACACACAACACACACACACCTTGAACACACTCCTTGACTGAAATACGCTGAAAAACGTTGAGAAACTGTGTAAGAGCTGAGGAAAGACACACACGTATTACACGCACATATTGACAATTTTCTTTTTAATCAATATTTTTTACATGGTAGTGTGATATGTTTATGGGTATTGGTTGATCTTGTTCCGTACATCTCACACGTCAGAGTGACATATTGTATATCCACGCTATTTCTCAAGGGACACTACTACCCTTTCATTAAACAATCCATCATACTGGTGTTTGTGCTTTGTTTTCACCTCCCCTCTCTCTCTCTCTTCTTCTCTCTCTCTCTCTCTCTCTCTCTCTCTCTCTCTCTCTCTCTCTCCCCTCTCTCTCTCTCTCTCTTCTCTCTCTCTCTCTTTAGAAGATGTAAGAGAATTACATTCCGGTAAAGTATAGTAGACAGCCTTATTTATTTAGATTCTGTCTACTCATGGCATCTAGTCACCCTGAGAATGGCGTAGCCTTGCTTTATATTTGTGTAAAGCCTTTAGAATAAGAGATATCTTGGTTTCTTAAGTCATATTTTTTGGAACTGATTTTTATTGCGGTAGTTGTGGGTATACAATAACATTTTGGTTTTTTGTGTTACTTATTTTTCTCACTAAAATACTAAGCAGTTTGGCAACCCCCCTTCATGTATGGGCCAATGGCCTTTTTGTGAATACATCTTTCGAGTTCGAGTTTGAGTTCTCGTTCTCTCTCTCTCTCTCTCTCTCTCTCTCTCTCTCTCTCTCTCTCTCTCTCTCTCTCTCTCTCTCTCTCTCTCTCTCTCTCTCTCTCTCTCTTCTGAACAAAACAAAGTCTGGCAGGTATTCAGACTCCAGGAAGATAGGATGATGTCAGCTTGTGCGGCCTAAAGAGCTAACAGACTGATAGACTGCCCTTAGAGGTACTGCCTGCCGAGGTGTCAGAAACTCTCTCTCTCTCTCTCTCTCTCTCTCTCTCTCTCTCTCTCTCTCTCTCTCTCTCTTCTCTCTCTCGCTCTCTCTCTCTCTCTCGCTCTCTCTGGATCGAAACCAAAATCACAATAACAAAACAAAATATTTCATTTAACAACGACCATAACCTCCTCTTAAGAGAGGTTTGACAACTTTCATTCGGTCATACTCTTTACTTTAACTTGAAAGATTGGAAGAGCGCCAAAACATCCTGCAAAAGGTAAGAGCAAAGGTAAAGGTGTCCCATAACCTATGCTGTCGTTGTGGAGCGAGGCATCAGAGACTTCAGCTTCTCTAGGGGCCAGCATACTGAAGGCTGCATCCATCTCCTCTCCCTGACTGTTTTACCTTCCCTGTCCCTAAAAAGGGCAAGTACCCATGTACAGCTGGGGGAACTGGGGGAGTGTACTGAAGCTAAGGCGCGCAAGCAAACGTCACCCATCCACATGGTAACCACGTCCTATGCTGTTTAACCTTAGCCTGGGTGAAGCGAGTGCTCTGACCACTGAGCTATCTTTCCCTACCTCCTGCCTGAATCAGGTCACAAGAGAACGGACAGGAGAAACTGCTCATGCATCTTTACTTCTTAGGAGATGCATGACACTAGCACCTGAAATCTCTGAGGGAAAGGATTGGCTGTAAAAAAAAAAAAGCACCCGGCCAATCATATTTGGCCATCGTTATGATATATTGATGTGATTGGCCATCGCGTATTTATTGATGCAATTGGCTGCAAAAACAACAGCCAATCATATTTGGCCAATGCTTTGATTTACTGATTGGGATTAGCAGCAAGAGCAACAGCCAATCAGATTTAGCCATCGCCATGATTTATTGATTGTGATTGGCTGCCAAAAAAAACCACCCAACGAATCAGATTTAGCAATCGCCATGATTTATTGATTGTGATTGGCTGACAAGAGAACGTGGAGAGAGCTGATGGGAGTGATATGCTGACAATATCGTTCTGAGAACACAAGTTGTGCAGAGGGGAAAGGTGCTGGCAGGAGGGAAGTGGTGGTGAGCTGTTTTACCGAACCCCAGCACTGGTGATTAAAAGAGCTAAAGAAAGAGAAGATCTTGCCCTCTAGGTGTCCAGCCTCCCGCAGAGAATTCTTCCCTTTCTGCAACAGCCATACATCATGCATGCAAGTCCGACCCCCAAGACTGGCTAGCTTCGATGTTACAGCGATTATCATTGAGCGGATCACGAATGCAGTCGGTGCGTATTATTCATGCTGATTGGTCGGTTATCAGTCTGGGGAATTGAAGTGACATGCGTGTGACGCTGTATAACTCATTCTGATTGGTTGGTTATCAGTCTGGGGAATTGAAGTTACGTGTACATGGTGAAGGCAGTGTATTTTGGCTGGCCTACCAGCATCATCTATCCACTCTCTTCAACGCATACAAAACTCTGCAGCTCGACTGGTCCTAATAAAGATAAAATCTGAACACATCGCTCCTCTTCTGCGATCTCTTCACTGGCTGCCTGTCTCACAAAGGC
>CM054162.1:6519477-6521977 GCA_028751875.1 Rapana venosa
GTTTGTGTCTGTGTTTGTTGGGGGGTGTAGGGTGGAGTGTGTGTTTTGTGTTGTGTGTGGTGTGTGTGTGTTTGTGTCTGTGTTTGTGAGTTTGTGTCTGTGTGTGTTGGGGGGAGGGTGTAGGGGTGTGTGTGGTGTGTGTTTGTGTTTGTGTGTGTTGGGGGAGGGTGTAGGGGTGTGTGTGGTGTGTGTTTGTGTTTGTGTGTGTTGGGGGAGGTGTAGGGGTGTGTGTGGTGTGTGTTTGTGTTTGTGTGTTTGTGTCTGTGAGTTTGTGTCTGTGTGTGTTGGGGGGAAGGGGGTTGTGGGGGGGGGGGGGTTGTTGTGTGTTTTGTGTGTGTGTGTTCGATTTCATTTTAAGTCTCTTCACAAATTGTGTGTATGTGTGCATGCATGCGTCCGTGTGTGTGTGTGTGTATGTATGTGTGTGCGCGCTTGCGCGGGCACATGCATGTGTGTATATGCGTGCGTACTAGCTCGCCCGTGCGTGTACACACGCATTAGGAGGCGTTTAGTCAGACAGCTATTCTGTTTCATTTCGGTCTCCCCGCTAAATTGCTACAGATACCACCCAAGGGTCATCTCCGCTTTTTCCAGACATCAGGAAATGTTTCAGACTGAGAGAGCCCTTTCTCCTTCCCCCTCCCCCCCCCCCCCCCCCCCACCCCACCCCACCCACTCCTTCCTGCACTCTCCTTACCCCTCTTTCCTTATCCCGTGGAGTTGAGTACCTCTTTTCCCCGCCATGGGGGATACCAGGGGGTCTGTCAGTATAAACAGCATCCCTCCCATCTTCAGGAAATTCTGTGCTAGCAATTCTCTCTTTTTCCTCCTATCCCTTCTCTTTGTTTCTGCCTTGTTCCTTTTTTTTCTTTTCATGTCACCACTCTCTTCTCGTCTGTTTTTCTGCCTTCTTGGTCCCATTTTCCTGCCTTTGTTTTTTTGTTTTTTTGCTCCTGAAAGACTTGAAAGATAAAGACATTCTCTCACACGCCGAAGTCGGATGCGCTGGGCCTGACTTGTCAGGCGCTTAACGGCAGCGAAACGTGTTTTCGCTTATGCTATGACAGACAACAGTAGTTGCTGAGTGCTCGATACAGAAGAAGAAGAAGAAATGCGAAGAAAGAAAAATTGCAAAGAAGAAGAATAATTGCAAAGAAGAAGAATAATTGCGAAGAAGAAGAATTGCGAAAAAGAAGAATTGTGAAGAAGAAGAAGAAGAAAAAGAAGAAGAAGAAGAAGAAGAAGAAGAATTGCAAAGAAGAAGAAGAATGCGAAGAAGAAGAAGAATGCGAAGAAGAAGAAGAAGAAGAAGAAGAAGAAGAAGAAGAAGAAGAAGAAGAAGAAGAAGAAGAAGAAGAAGAAGAATGCGAAGAAGAAGAATTGCGAAGAAGAAGAAGAAGAGAAGAAGAAGAAGAAGAAGAAGAAGAAGAAGAAGAAGAAGAAGAAGAAGAACAAGAACAAGAACAAGAAGACGAACAAGAAGAAGAAGAAGAAGAAGAAGAAGAAGAAGAAAAAGAAGAAGAAGAAGAAGAAGAAGAAGGGAGGAGGAGGAGGAGGAGGAGGAGGAGGAGGAGAGGAGGAGGAGGAGAAATTGCGAGGAAGAAGAAGAGGTATATCTTCTGTGGAACGATGGTGTTGGTGGGCAGAAGAAAACGTATTTGAATTATAAAACCAAAAATCAGGGTTGATCCCTGTCTTTTTAGGGAAGGGGGGGGGGGGGGTTGTATTTGTTCCTCGACTAGAGCTCTGAGGTTCATCAATGATGAGATTTTTTGGGTGATCTGTGTGATCGCTTTCGCCCACCATGAAGGTCACTGTATTCCGACTTCAGGGATGGTGTCTAAACACGACACCAGTGTGCGCGCAGGTTGTTTTTTAATATACATTTCTTGTCTTTTGTTTACATCAGCACATACTCCTACCTCTGTGAATGTCTTAACCTGTACACTCCTTCACGTTCCCTCCGCTCTGCTGCAGATACCTTGTGCCTACGAATACCTAGATTCAACCAATCCACTGTTGGCCGCCGCTCTTTCTCTATTTCAGGTCCATCGACCTGGAATGAGCTCCCTCTCTTTCTTCGCCAGAAACCTAGTTATGACACTTTAAATCCAGCCTCAAGACATATTTATTTCAAACCTAAGATTTCCCCCCTCCTGTTTCATAACAGAACTATCCCACCTTCACTAACCCATGTCCTATCACCCTGCTAAAGTATACGACCTGTGTGAGTGTGTGTGTTTGCTTTTGAAAAACATTTGACTATTGCAATTTTATTTCATAGATTTGGTCTGCAGCGTACCATGTTTGTAAATATCTGTTTGTTTAAACTATTGATTATTTGTCATTGGTTGCATGACTGTGTAAGATTAAGTTGAATGCATGCGCTTTGATTTGTCTTTGCAAGATATAGCGCTATATAAGTTCCATTTATTATTATTATTATTATTAGACTCTTCCGAAAGGCAGAACAAGTTTTAACGTGTGCGTAAGATGTTCT
>CM054162.1:6531977-6534477 GCA_028751875.1 Rapana venosa
TGTGTGTATGTGTGTGTGTGTGTGTTTATGCGTGTAGATGGATGTGTGTGTGTGTGTGTGTGTGATTTGTGCGTGTAGAAGTGGTTTTGTGTGTGTGAGTGTGTTGTTGTTGCTTCGATTTTACGTCTGTTCACTCAAAGTGATATTAAACGAGAGAGAGAGATGTCTGTGTGTGTTTGTGCGTGCGTGTGTGCGTGCGCGCACATGTGTGTCTGTGTGTGTTTGTGTGTGCGTATTTATATAAAGAAAAGGATAAGAAAGATAGAAGGAAACAAAACGAAACGAGAACAACAAGAATGGAGGAAAATCAAATCACCAGACAATAATCAATAAAACAAAGAAAGAAGATCTCTTGGCCCAGACGCCCCCTGCTTTATTTCTTCTTCTTCTTCTTCTTCTTCTTCTTCTTCTTCTTCTTCTTCTTCTTTTCCTCCTCCTCCTCTCTCTTCTCTCTCTCTCTCTCTCTCTCTCTCTCTCCTCTCTCTCTCTCTCTCTCTCCTCTCTCTCTCTCTCTCTCTCTCTCTCTCTCCCTCTCTCTCTCTCTCTATCTCTCTCTCTCTGTCTGTCTCTCTCTCCTCCTTCGGATGAGACTATAAACCGAGGCCCCGTGTGCGAACGCACGCAGAACATATTGCGCACACGTTAAATCCTGTTCCGCTTTTCGAAAGAGTAGGCCATTGTGTGCCGGTGGGAACAGATGACAACATTTACAAAAACCGCATACACACGGGCACTGGATGTAAAAAAGCACACGAGTGCTTATTCCATTATCCTCGATATATAAGAATAAATAAATAAATAAATAAAAAATAAAATCTCTCTCTCTTCTCTCTCTCTCTCTCTCTCTCTCTCTCTCTCTCTCTCTCTCTCTCTCTCTCTCTCTCTCTCTTCATTCTTCCGTTCATCTCCTGGTATTCTTTCAGCGCCGAATGGCGTCTGGGGATGGCCAAATAAGGTTCTGCCATATCAAACAGATTGGGATGATTTCATATCATCCCCCCGCCTCTTTGTGCGTTTTATATGTGTGTGTATGCGTTTTCTTTCTTTCTTTCTTTCTTCTTTTATATCGAGGATAATGGAATAAGCACTTATGTGGGTGTTATTTTTACATCCAGTCCACGTGTGTATGCGGTTTTTGTAAATTCTGTCATCTGTTCCCACCGGCACACAATAGCCTACTCTTACGAAAAGCGGAACAGGATTGTAACGTGTGCGCAAGATGTTCTGCGTGCGTTCGCACACGGGGCCTCGATTTATAGTCTCATCCGAAAGACTTGGGGAGAGTGGAGTCTGCACTGATGTTAACTCCAGGGGGAAAATATCCCCTTGAACGGGAATCGAACCCGGGTCGTCAGATTGCGAGCGCAATGTTCTGACCACTAGGCTATCCCGTCTCCACCCCCCCCCCCCACCCCCCGTGTGTGTTTGTGTGTTTGTGTTGTGTGTGTGTGTGTGTGTGTGTGTGTGTGTGTGTGTGTGTGTGTGTGTGTGTGTGTATGTGTGTGTGTATTCTTCTTTAATCTAACGTCTTTTCACATTAAGTGATATTAGACAAAAGTGTGTGTGTTTGTGTGTGTGCGTGTGTGCTTTGTGTTTGTTTGTTTCGTTTTTGGCGTGGCGTTGTTTTGATATTTCTTCACCTGTCTTCCTCTTCTCTCCTTCAGATCTTGTGCCTTAGGGGCCGAGTGGTGACCACCATGAAAGGTAAAGGTACAGCTAAAGGTGTCCCATAACCTATGTGGTCGTAGGGGAGCGAGGCGTCAGAGACCTCAGCTTCTCCAGGGGCCAGCATATTGAAGGCGGCGCCCATCTCCTCTCCATCACTGCTTTACCTTCCCTGACCCTAAAGAGGGCAGGTACCTATTTACAGCTGTGTGAACTGGGGGACTGTACTGAAGCTAAGGCGCGCAAACGGTCACCCATCTAAGTGGTAACCACGCTCGATGCTGCTTAACTTTGGCTGGGGGAAAGCGAGTGCTCCGACCACTGAGCTATCTCTAAGCAAGCACCATAGTTATCGAGAGAATGAAAGATTCCAGGTTCAATTCTAGTCTACAGCCGGATTTTTTTGTTTGTTTGTTTTTGCTCTTCATTCATCTACATTATTTTGAAATGTGTGGGGATATGGGTTTTGGAGGGTAGGGTGGAAGGGGGGGGGGGGAGAGAGAGAGAGAAGACAGACAGAGACAGAGGGAGACACAGAGAGAGACAGAGACAGACAGACAGAAGACAGACAGACAGAGAGACAGACGGGAATGATGATACAGGGAGAGAGAAAAAGATCCACATACAGATACACAGACGAACACAGAGAGAGAAAGAGAGAAAGAGAGAGAAGAGAGAGAAGAGAGAGAGAGAGAGAGAGAGAGAGAGAGAGAGAGAGAGAGAGAGAGAGAGAGAGAGAGAGAGAGAGAGAGAGAGAGAGTACGATTATGATTATGGCTACAAACCGCAAAGCCGATGATTTATTCAACACAAGGCTGATATGATATTTCATGTG
>CM054162.1:6549477-6561977 GCA_028751875.1 Rapana venosa
AGAAGAAGAAGAATCAAGAAAGAAGAAGAATCAAGAAGAAGAAGAAGAAGAAGAAGAAGAAGAAGAAGAATCAAGAAGAAGAAGAAGAAGAGAAGAAGAAGAAGAAGAAGAAGAAGAAATAGGAGGAGGAGAAGAGGAGGAGGAGGAGGAGAAGAAGGAAAAGATGGAGAAGAAGAAGGAGGAGGAAGAGAAGAAGGAGGAGAAGGAGAAGAAAGACAAGAAGGAGGTGGAGAAGGAGGAGGATTAATGGCTGTTTGTATGTCTTAGCGTTAATATTTTTTATATTACATTTGTTTCTTCTCGATCTTTTTTTTTAAATTTCTTTCTGCTTTTTGTATACCAAGAGACAAGACACAACCTTCACTGTCCACTTACATATGAAAAAAATGTCTCGACTGTATTACTACACGAGGCAAAACCACACATTTGTTATTCAAAATCTCCTATATAGCTCAATGAACATGTTGACATATTTCCATACACCGCCCTTCTTTCAACCCAGCCCTCTTCTATCCCAATGCATTGAAATGACACCTTTACTTTTGAAACAAGAAACAAACAACTTGATCATCTTTCAAATTTTGTTTTTTGCTTTTTAATTTATTCCTATATTTCGAGAATAATGGAATAAACAAGCATGTGCTTTTTCATCCAGTTCCCGGGTATATGCAGTTTTGTCACGTTTGTGATCCGTTCCCACCCGCACACAATGACCTACTCTTCCGAAAAGCGGAACGGGTTTTAACGTGCGCGCAAGATGTTCTGCGTGAGTTCGCACGCGGGACCTCGGTTTATAGTCTCATCCGAAGGACAATTGGGGAGAGTGGAGTCAGCCCTGATGTCTCCAGAGGAAAAAATCCTCTTGAAGGAGAATCGAACCTGGGTCAGCAGATCACGAATACATCACTCTAACCACCAGGCTGTCCCGTCCCCTTCAGTTTCTGTTGTCTATTTTTTCGTGTTTTTTTTTCTTCCTTGAAAAATAGCAACGTTTCTGGATGCTTTGAGAAGTAGTCTATGCAGGTAAGTGTGTGTGTGTGTGTGTGTGTGTGTGTGTGTGTGTGTGTGGTGTGTGTGGTGTGTTTGTGTGTGTGTGGGGTGTTTTGTGTGTGTGTGTGTGTGCGCGCGCGTGTGTTGTGTTGTGTGTGTGTGTGTGTGAGTGTGTGTGTGTTTTTGTGTCAAAGTCAAAGTCAAACTTTTATTTTCAGTGTGTGTGTTGGTGTGTGTGTATTATGTGTAAAGTGTGTGTGTGTGTTGTGTTGTGTTGTGTGCGTACGCGCGCTTTTGCATGTGTGAGCGTACATATCCACATAGGTGTGTTTTGTGTGTGTGCATGCATGTGTCTCTAAATTTGTATGGGCGTGTGTTTGCTCGTTTGGTCTTTGATTTAACATCTTTTCACTATTAGACATGTGTGTGTGTGCATGTGTACGTGAGTGCGTGCGTGTGTAGGTGTGTGTGTGTGCATGTGTGTTTATGTGTATGTGAGTGTGTGCGTGTTTTGGGGTGTGTGTATGTGCATGTGTGTGCATTCGTACTTGTGTGTTCGTGTATGTGTGTGTACGTGTGTGTGCTTGTGTGCATGCGTGTGTGTATGTGTGTGTGTTAACGTGTGTGTGTGCGTGTGTGTGTGCTTGCGTGCATGCGTGTGTGTGTGTGTGTGTATGTGTACGTGAGTGCGTGCGTGTGTAGGTGTGTGTGTGTGTGTGCGTGCGTACTTGTGTGCATGCGTGTGTGTGTGTGCCCACGAGTATGCATCTCTATGTGTTTGTGAGTGTGTGTGTCTGTGTGTGTGTGCGTGCGTGCATCTGTACATGCGTGCACACATGCTTGTGTGTTCTTCTTCTGTTTCCTTTATATTGCTTGCTTTCTTTTAGAAAAAATCAACTTTAAAAAATTTCTTTTAGAAAAAATCAACTTTAAAAAAAATTCTTTTAGAAAAAAAATCAACTTTACACAAAAAAGCGTATGTTATGGTTTGTTGTTGTTTTTGTGTGTGTGATATCCTGCAATGTCATTTCCAGATTGCTATCATTATTATTCCTTTCCTCGCTTGGCGGTTGTAGACTTACTCCTAAGTGTGCAGCCCCGGAATAAAGACATCCTTTCTTCAAACTCAGAAAACTTGTCAGCTGCTGAACTGAATCTTGCTCCTAGGCAGAACGTTTGTTTGTTGGTTTGTTGGTTGGTTTTCCTTCTGTCTTTCTCTCCCTCCTTCCCAACTTGTGTGTGCCCACACGTAGGCACAGCACCTAGATTTCAGCACACATCTCCTTTTCTCTTGATACAGACAGACAGACAGACAGACAGACAGACAGACATAGACGCTTCGATTTGTGTGTTTTACAAGATTCAGCGCTATGTAAATTCCATATATTATTATTATTATCATCATTATTATTAGATGGTACAGGCGCACGTGCTACCCTGTCATGTAAATGCACTCTCTCTCTCTCTCTCTCTCTCTCTCTCTCTCTCTTTTCTTGAGATAGATGGCTTGATTTGAAAAAAAGCGAATGCACTGCTTATTCAATGTATCATCTGAAAATAAAAGTTTGACTTTGACTTTGACTTGGCGCTCGTTCACGCGAGTTCGCTCGTTGTTTGACTATCTGAGTGTGTGTGTGTGTGTGTGTGTGTGTGTGTGGTGTGTGGTGTGTGTGTGTGTGTGTTGTGTGGGGTGTGTGTGTGTGTGTGTGTGTGTGTGTGTGTGTGTGTGTTGCGTGTATGTGTTGTGTGTGTGTGCATGCTTGTGTGTGTGTGTCTGTGTGTGTGTGTCTGTGTTTCTGTTTTTCTGTCTGTGTCTTTCTCTCTGTGTCACACACACACACACACGCATGCATGCACTGCACGCGTGTTTGCGTGTATACACGCACACACGCACGCACGCACGCACGCACAGACAGAGAGAGAGAGAGAGATAAAGAGAGAGAGAGACATACAGACAGAGACATAGGGACAGACAGACAGACAAACAGACAGCCAGCCAGAAACAGAGAGAGAGGGGGGGAGCGAGAGTGAGAGACAGAGGCAGACAGACACACAAAAACACACACACACATACACACACACACATACACACATACACACACATACACACACACACACACATACACACACATACACACACACATACACACACATACACACACATACACACACACACATACACACACATACACACACACATATACACACATACACATACACACACATACACACACACATACACACACATACAAACACATACACACACACACATACACACACATACACACACACACACACACACACACACACACACACACACACACACACACACACACACACACACAGTATTGTTTTCAGCACTGGCTTCTGGCAATTCTATCTCGTAATAATTGTTGCAATTTTTAATATTATAGCTTTTCGTAAGAGTAGGCCATTGTGTGACGATGGGAACGGATGACAGAATTGACAAAACCGCATACACTTGAGGACTAGATGTAAAAATAAAAAAAGCACATACGTGCTTATTCCATTATCCTCGACATAAAAGAATAAAGTTTTTAAAATGAATAAATAAATAAAATACCCCCAAACCCAAACTCTAAGAGAAAAGCATGACCAGCCTAGTGGTATTTCTATTTCACCTGGCACTGGCAACCATAACCCTGAACAATCACAGTCTTTGCTTTTCACACGACTGTGTTGTTGTATTTTTCTCTCCATGCTCGGCCTTGCCAATGCTGAGCTTATCCCCGAAGTCGGAATGCAGCGACCTAAACTGTGGGCAAAACAAAGAAAAAAAGTCGCATACCTAAAAAAGGAAAAAATGTCACCGTTGATGAACTTTCTATTTTATTTTATTTTATTCTGTTATATCGAGGATAATGGAATAAGCACGTATGTGCTTTTTTACATCCAGTCCCCGTGTGTATGCGGCTTTGTAAATTTTTGTCATCTGTTCCCACCGGCACACAATGGCCTACTCTTACGAAAAGCGGAACAGAATTTAACGTGTGCGCAAGATGTTCTGCGAGCGTTCGCACACTCAAAATTCGAGGTAGCTGAGAAACGAACCCCCCCCCCCCCCACCCCAAAAAAAAAAATGCTGAGGTAATTTTAATGACTCAAAGACTCCACAGAGTCCAAACTTTACTGTCAGGTCCATGGCTCACAACAAGAGACAACATTTCAAGAAATCTCTCTCACACACACACACACATACATACAGAGGACGGGATAGCCTAGTGGTTAGAACATTGAGCTCGCAATCTGACGACCCGGGTTCGATTCCCGTTCAAGGGGGATATTTTCCCCTGGAGTTAACATCAGTGCAGACTCCACTCTTCCCCAAAGTCCGGATGAGATTATCCCCGTGTGCGAACGCACGCAGAACATCTTGCGCACGCGTTAAAATCCTGTTCCGCTTTTCGTAAGAGTAGGCCATTGTGCCACGCACGCATACACACATGCACGCAACGCACGCATGCACGCACGCTCGCAAGCACGCACGCACGTAGGCACACATGCACGCACGCACGCGCATCGCACGCACACTCACACACGGGGACTGGATGTAAAAAAAGCCATGGGTGTTTATTCATTACCCTAGAAATAAAAGAATTTGTCAAAAACAAAAAAGAATTTGACGCACACGCACACACACATACACACATGCACACACACACACAATGTGTATTTTTAACAGGTGTGTTTCTGTTTCATTTGTATTGCTAGTTTTGTTTAGGTTTCATTCTTATATATGCAAAGATATTATTTTTTTGTTCTCAGATGGATGGCTTGATGAAAAAAAAAAGCAACTGCGCTGCTTATTCCATGTACCATCTGAAAATAAAAGTTTGACTTTCACACACAACACACACACACACAACGCACACACACACAACACACACACACACACACACACACACACCACATACACACAACACACACACACATACACACACACACAACACACACAACAACAACAAACACACACACACACACCACATACACACACACACACACCACAAACACACACACACACACACACACAAACACACACACACACACACACTTACTTATCACTATATCCTCCTAGTATTTCCATCCCGAAGAAACCCAACACACTGTAAGAAAGATTAGGAGAAATGTGAGTTGCTGAAAAGGGTTTTTTTTTCCATCTATACAGCAAATAACAAACACCCACATTTCAGTCTCAATTTTCATACGCTGTTGGAATTTTTTGCTGAATTTTTGTTTGTTTTCTTCTTGATGGTTGTACCTTTCTCTTCTTCTTTTCTTCTTCTTTGTTGAACGCTCAGACAGCAACTACTGTTGTCTGTCATATATGGGGAATATACGCTCGCGCTGCCGTTAAGCGCCTGACAAGTCAGGCCCAGCGCATCCAACTTCGGTGTGGGAGAGAACGGTTCTCTTTTAAGTCTTTCGAGGGGGGTGGGGGGGGGGGGAATGGCAGGAGAAAGGACCATGAAGGCAGAAAATAGTCTGTCTGTCTGTCTGTCTGTCTGTCTGTCTGTCTGTCCGTCTGCTGCTGTCTGTCTGTCTCTCTTCTCTCTCTCTCTCTCTCTCTCTCTCTCTCTCTCTCCTCTCTCCCCCTCTCCCTCCCCCTCTCTCTCCCCCCCTCTCTCTCCTCCTCCCTCCCTCTCTCTCTCCTCTCTCTTCCTCTCTCTCTCTTCCTCATCTCTCTTTCTCCCTCTCCCCCTTCTCTCTCTCCCTCCCTCTCTCTCTTCCTCATCTCTCTCCTTCCCTCCTCTCTCTCTCACTTCCCTCCTCTCTCTCTCACTCCTTTCCTCCTTTCTCTCTCTCTCTCTCTCTCTCTCTCTCTCTCTCTCTCTCTCTCTCTCTCTCTCTCTCTCTCTCTCCTTTCCCTCCTCTCTCTCCTTCCCTCCTCTCTCTCTCTCTCCTTCCCTCCTCTCTCTCTCTCCTCCCTCTCCTCTCTCTCTCCTTATCTCTCTCTCCCTCTCTCCTTCCCTCCTCTCTATCCCTCTCCCTATCTCCTCCTCTCTCTCTCCTCTCTCTCTCTCTCCTTCCCTCCTCTCTCTCTCCTTCCCTCCCTCTCTCTCTCTCCTCCCTCTCCCTCTTTCTCTCCTCTCCTCTCTCTCTCTCCTCCTCTCTCTCCTCCTCCCTCTCTCTCTCTCTCTCTCTCTCTTCTCCATCTCCTCTCTCTCTCCTCTCTCTCTCCCTCCTCCTCTCTCTCCTCTCTCTCTCTCTCTCTCTCTCTCATCCTCTGCTTCAATCTCTCAGTCTATACTCTCCGCATTCCATAAAGTGTGGTACACCTGATCCTATAAAATGCACCTCTTTGAGTGATCTAAAGTCTGCTCACACACTCACACACAACACACTCGCAACACACTCACTCGCACGCACACACACACACACTGCACACACACACATAACGCGCATCCACCACTCACAACACACACACCACTCACACACACACTACTCACTATCACACACCACACAACACACACACTCTCCACACACACAACACACACACTCACACACACACACACTCACACACACTCACACACGCACACAATACACACACACACACTCACATCACACACACACACACACACACACACACACACACACACACCACACACACACACACACTCACACACACACGGCACGGATAGCCTAGTGGTTGAACATTGTGCTCGCAATCTGACGACCCGGGTTCGATTCCCGTTCAAGGGGATATTTTCCTCTGGAGTTAACAACAGTGCAGACTCCACTCTCCTCAAAAGTCCTTTGGATGAGACTATAAACCGAGGCCTCGTGTGCGAACGCGCGCAGAACATCTTGCGCACACGTTAAATCCTGTTCCGCTTTTCGTAAGAGTAGGCCATTGTGAGTAGGTGGGAACAGATGACAGAATATACAAACACCGCATACACACGGGGACTGGATGTAAAAAAACACATAAGTGCTTATTCCATTATCCTCGATATACAAGAATAAAATAAAATAAAGTAAAATAAAAATAAAATACCACACACTCACTCACACACACTCTCTCTCACACACACTCACACAATTACACACAAACTCATTCACTCACACACATACACACACACAAACACACACACACACACAAACACACACACAAACACACACTTAATATCACGTAATGTGAAAAGACGTTAAATTAAAGAACATACACACACATTCACACACACACTCATTCACTCACTCACACTCATACACACACACACACACTTAAACACACACTCATTCACTCACACTCAAACACATAAATACACACACACCTAATATCATATAATCTCAAAATACGTTAAATTAAAGAAGAACATACACTCACACTCACTCTCACACACACACACAACACACACACACACACACACACACACACAACACACACACACACACACTCACTCACACACTAACACACACACTCACACACTAACACACACAGAAACACACTCAAACACACACACACTCACACACACACACACACACACCACACACACACACACACACACACACACACAACACACACACACACAGTACTTCGGATGAGACTATAAACCGAGCCCCGTGTGCGAACGTATGCAGAACATCTTGCGCACACGTTAAATCCTGTTCCGCTTTTCGAAAGAGTAGGCCATTGTGTTCCGGTGGGAACAGATGACAAAATTTACAAAACCCCATACACACGGGGACTAGATGTAAAAAAGCGCATGAGTGCTTATTCCATTATCCTCGATATAAAATAAAAAAATAAATTAATAAACATACACACACACTAACTCGCTCACACACACATTCACTCACTCACACACTCATTCACACACACACAACACACACACACACACAAACACACACACTCACTCACTCACTCACTCACACACACACACATTCACTCACTCACATTTCCACACACACTTACATACACACACAAACTCACACTCACACACATTCACTCACTCACACACTCACACACATTAACTCACACACACACACAAACACACACACTCACTCACACTCCACTCACACATACACACACTAACTCACACACTCACACACACACACACTCACACACACTCAACAACACACACACACCCCACGCACGCACGCTCACACACACACCCAAACTCACACACACACTCACACACACACACTTACGAACACTCTCTCTCACTCTCTCTCCTCTCTCTCTCTCTCCTCTCTCTCTCTCTCTCTCTCTCTCTCTCTCTCTCTCTCTCTCTCTCTCACACACAACACACACACACACACACACACACAAAACACACACACACACACATACACATACATACACACACACACACACACACACACACATACAGTGTTCTATCATAGTCTTGGTTTCTCCTGTCCTTCAGTCATGTCATTTCTTCCCCTGCCCTCTGTGTCGTCTTGCCCTCTGTCTGTCTGTCTTTGTTGTGTTTTTCAGGCCTGATAAATGATATGATTATATATTGTTGTGTGGGTTTTCTCTCTGCTTATCTGTCTGTCTGTCTGTCCGTCCGTCTGTCTGTCTGCTGTGTTTGTCAGGCCCGATAAATGATATGATGATGTATTGTTGTGTGGGGATTTTTTCTCTGCTTGTCTGTCTGTCTGTTGGTCTATCTGCCTGTCTGTCCGTCTGTCTGTCTGTTGTGTTTTTCAGGCCCTACAAATGATATGATTATGTATTGTTGTGTGTGTGTGTGTGGGGGGGGGGGGGGGTGGTATGCTTGTCTGTCTGTTGGGCTATTTGTCTGTCCGTCTGTCTATCTAACTGGTGATATGTATATCTGTCTGTATATCTGTTTATCGATCTATCTATCGATCTATCTATCTATCTATCTATCTATTCATCTACCTATCTATATGCCTACCTACCTACCTGTCTATCTATCTATCTATCTGTCTGTCTGTCTATATATGTATGTATGTATGTATGTATGTATGTATGTATGTTGGGAAAGGTTTCCTCCTCCGCCTGATCCGCCGTTGGGACTTCACATGCGGCAGGTAGTACTGGGTTACATGGTATCAGTAGCAAGGGCTAAGCCCGTGACCTGACTACTGTATGTATCCATCCATCCATCCATCCATCCATCCATCTATCTATCTATCTGTCTGTCTATCTATCTATCTATCTATATGTCTATCTTTCTGTCTGTCTGTCTATCTATCTATCTGCCTGTCTGTCTGTCTTTTTGTCTGTCTGTCTGTCTATCTGTCTGAGTAGCCTATGTATGTATGTATGTAAGTATCTATCTATCTAACGGTTCTCTGTCATCGTCTCCACCCCATCCCCCGACCCCTGCCTGTCTATCCGTCTGTCTGTCTGTCTGTCTGTCTGTCTGTCTGTCTCTCTCTCTCTCTCTCTCTCGCTCTCTCTCTCTCTCTCTCTCTCTCTCTCTCTCTCTCTCTCTCCTCTCTCTCTCTCTCTCTCTCTCTCTCTCTCTTGGCCAATACCTCCTCTAAAGATAGTGCGGTGATGGTAGTGTACAGGAGTGGAGGAGGGTGTGGGTGGGGGTGGAGATGAGGGTGGATCAGGAGGGTGGAGGGAGGGTGGAGGGGTGGAGGGAGGGTGAGGTTTGGAGGGGGGAGGTCGCTGCTTCTCTAGGGAAGGGGGGAAACACCTGTGTCCCTGACACTGAACACGTTGGTGAGACTGTCTGTCTGTCTGTCCGTGTGGCTGTCTGTCTGTCTCTGTGTCTATTTGTTTCTGTGTTTGAGTGTATATCTGTCTATCTGTGTTTGTCTTTCTGTCTGTGTGTCTGTGTGTCCATGTGTCTGTCTGTGTATCTGTCTGTGTTTGTCTTTCTGTCTGTGTGTCTGTGTGTCCATGTGTCTGTCTGTGTATCTGTCTGTGTTTGTCTTTCTGTCTGTGTGTCTGTGTGCCCATGTGTCTGTCTGTATATCTGTCTGACTGTCTGTCCTTCTGCCTGTCTGTGTATATGTCTGACTGTCTGTCTGCCTGTCTGTATATATGTCTGACTGTCTGTCTGTCTGCCTATCTATATATCTACCTGCCTGTCTGTATGTCTATTTGCATATCTGTATGACTGTCTGTCTGTCTGTCTGTCTATCTGTCTATCTGTATATCTATCTGCCTGTCTGTCTATCTGCACATCTGTCTGACTGTCTGTATGTCTGCCTGTCTGCATATCTGTCTGTCTGTCTGTCTGTCTGAAAAGATTATGATTTTTGTTATCTTCTCTGTTGTTCTATATTTGTTTATCAAGATGGGTTTGGGTGTTTTTTTTATTCCGCAACTACACAAACACACAAAACACACACAACAACACACACACACACCACACACACACAACACACACAACACACACCCACACACCACACACAACACACACTACACACACACTACACCACACACACACACACACACACACACAAAACACACACACACACACACACACACACAACACTACAACACACCACACACACACACCACACTACACACACACACTACACACACACACACACACTACACACCACACACACACAACACACACTACACACACACACACCACTACACACACACACACACTACACATACACACACACACTACACACACAACCACACACACACACACTACACACACACACACACGCACACACTACACACACACACACTACACAACACACACACACACACACACTACACATACACACACACACTACACAACACACACACACACACACACACACACACACACACACACACAACACACACACACACACACACACACCAAAATCAGTTCAAAGAGAGGGACACAGGTGTTAGCTTCTCTCCCCAGAGATGCCTGGGTAGAGGGTTGGGGGGAAGAACACTACCTGGAATTGTCTCTCACACTGCAACCTAACATATGTTGTTGTTGTTGTGCGTTCCCCAGCTTAACACTCTGGGGGTCACCCAGAATCTGCTGACTCTGACTCACTCCTACCTCTGTGAATGTTTTCACCTGTACACTCCTTCACGTTCCCTCCGCTCTGCTGCAGATACCTTGTGCCTACGAATACCTAGATTCAACCAATCCACCGTTGGCTGCCGCTCTTTCTCTATTTCGGGTCCATCGACCTGGAATGAGCTCCCTCTCTCTCTTCGCCAGAAACCTAGTTATGACACTTTTAAATCCAGCCTCAAGACATACCCCCCTCCTGTTTCATATCAGAGCTATCCCACCTTCACTAACCCATGCCCTATCACCCTGCTAAAGTATACGACCTGTGTGAGTGCGTGTGTGCTTTTGAAAAACATTTGACTATTGAAATTTTATTTCATAGATTTTGTCATTGATTGCATGACTGTGTAAGATTAGGTTGAATGCATGCGCTTCGATTTGTCTTTGCAAGATATAGCGCTATATAAGTTCCATTTATTATTATTATTATTATTATTATTATTATTATATTATTACCATCATCCCACCTATGAATCACTGTGAGATTGAAATTGCGCACTGCTGAATGAGAAGTTTTCCGTGTATGACTGTTTTTAAGTAACCTCGCCATATAGGCAGCTATACTCCGACTCCAGAGACATACAGGAAGCCATACTTCGACTTCAGAGGATTTGTTTAAACTCCTTTTAAAAGGAGAGTGCAGGTTGTTCTGTTGAGAGTTTCAATGTCATGGCTGAAGAAGGCAATCAATCTCAACACAACATTTTACAACGTAACACCATTTTAGTGGCAATTAGCTGACATCAATAACTGACACAGCCCCCCCCCCCCCCCCACCCCCGGAGAACGCGTCGCCACAAGAGCAGCGCCACGCATTTGTTTCCTGTCTGCAACTGAATTTTGTTTCCCTATCAGAGTGCCTTTTTTCTACAGAATTTTGCCAGGAACAACTCTCTTGTTGCCGTGGATGTGTGTGTACTTTCTTTAATTTAACGTCTGTTCACTCAAGGTGATATTAGACAAAAGATAGTGTTACAATATATACAGAACGTGTGGTGTGTGTGTGTGTGTGTGTGTGTGTGTGTGTGTGTGTGTGTGTGTGTGTGTGTGTGTGTGTGTGTGTGTGTGTGTGTGTGCATACGTGCGTGTGTGTGTGTGTGCATACGTGCGTGTGTGTGTGTGTGCGTGTATGTGTGTGTGTGTGTTTACCTATTAGTGTCTGTGCACGAGATAAATGAAGAAGAAAAATACAAAGAAATTATGGGAGGGACGGGGAAGAGGGGGGTGGGGGGGGGGGGCATTGAAACAGCTTAAACTGCAGCAAGAACAATTACAAAAGTTTTCCAACAGGGCTTTTAACTAAACAACTAACTATCTCCAACATAACCACATTATCGGCCAATAAATGTTCAAATGACATATTTGAAATCTTACCTACAACTGTACCAGAAAAGTATGGTCGAAGTAGTTCACAATGAAGAATAACATGCTTAGGTGATAAGTCAGAACCACATATACAAGTTATCTGTTTACAAAATTTAGTCCTAAATGCATCCAATCTGAACCTGTAGATTATACTTCCCACCA
>CM054162.1:6571977-6589477 GCA_028751875.1 Rapana venosa
TTCTGCCGTTCTCTTTTCCTGTCTTTTTTGCCCTTTTTTTTCTCTCATTATTTCTTCCAATTTTGTGGATTATTTTTCTCTGGTGTCATTATACCTTTCCTCTCCCCCCCCCCCCCCCCCCCCCCCAACAATTTTTTTCTTTTTTTTGAGTGGGATTTTTGTAGTAGTTTATTTTTTCTTTCTCCATTTTTTTGTGAGTACATTTTCATGGTATTTTATTTTCACCGGGGTTTTCTTTCCTTCCCTTATTAGAAAAAAATATGGTATCTGGTTTTTTTAAGTCTCCTTTTTATGTATTTCTGCAGTTCGATAGTTTTCTTATCCTGACTTTTTTCTTCAATTTTTTGGGGGTTGCTGTTTTTAATGATCTTTCTTCCTTGTTTCTTTTCTCCATTTTTATTTTTAATACCCTCTTTCTTTCTTTTTTCTTTCTTTCTTTTTTATTTCTTTCTTTCTTTTTTCTGTCTTTCTTTCTTACTTTTTTTCTTTATTTATTTTTTTGTTTTACTTTTTTCTTTCCCCCTTTCTTTCTTTCTTTCTTCCTTCCTTTCTTTCTTTGAATATTTCTCCCTTTCTTTCTTTCTTCCTTCCTTTTTTATTTCTTTTCTGTTTTCTGTCGTTGAAAAAAATTATCGTTACTACTTTTTGTGACATTATATTTTTCAATATTCTCTTCTTTCTTTTCTCTTTTCTTTCTTTTCTCTTTTCTTTGTTTTTCGCCTCTTCCTCCTTAGGTTTTTTTTCTTTTTTGGTTTCATTTTGTTTAATTTTCATTTATTGATGTATTTTTTTGTGGAGCATTTTTCTTCACTTAAGTGTGCTTTCAAATCCTTCCCGTTTGTTTGTTTTTCTTCTCAATTTAAAGAAAAAACGAAACGAACAAATTCTACGTAACTCTTTCTATTATCTCCCTTTCCTCACAGTTGATTCACACTGAGTAGGCTTTTAAGTGAAGCTTTTAGTGAACTGTATGGTTATGATAAAACCTAGCGTTAAACTGTGTGTGTGTGTGTGTGTGTGTGTGTGTGTGTGTTGTGTGTGTGTGTGTGTGTGTGTGTGTAGGTGTGTGTGTGTGTATGTGTGTGTTGTGTGGTGTGTGTGTGTAGTGTGTGTGTGTGTGTGTGTGGTGTGTGCGTGCTTGTCTTCTTTACATTCTTCTTCTTCTTTGTAATTCATTCTTTTTCTCCAGAACTCCTCATCATGTTCTTGTTCTTATTCTTGTTCTTATTCTTGTTGTTGTTGTTGTTGTTCTTCTTCTTCTTCTTCTTCTTCTTCTTCTCCTTCGCAATTCTTCTTCTTCGCAATTCTTCTTCTTCGCAATTCTTCTTCTTCTTCCCAATTATTCCTCCTCCTCCTCCTCCTCCCTCCTCCTCCTTCTTCTTCTCCTCCTCCTTCTTCTTCTTCTTCTTCTTCTTCTTCTTCTTCTCTTCTTCTTCTTCTTCTTTTCTTCTTCTTCTTCTTCTTCTCTTTGTTTGTGTTCTTCCTTTAATTCTATCGTCTTTTTGTCATCTTCTTTTCCCCTTTTTTTTTTTTAAACTGTTTTCTTCCATTCTTTCTGTTTTGATTTGAAAGTGGGGGGGGGGGGGGGGGGGGGGGGGGGGGGGGGGGGGGGGGGGGGGCGGGGGCAGTTTTTTTCTTCTAATTTTTGCATTGTTTTCTTTTTTTTCTTCTTTGTTTTGTTTTCGTTGGGTTTTTTTTAGGCTTTTGTTTTTGTTTCTGTTTTGTTTTCTCGCGGTAGGGAGGGGGGAAGGGGGAGGTGGGTTTGATGTTGCTGTCATTGTGTTATTGTTGTTTTTCAATCGTTGGCCCTACGCTATTTTATGTCTCCTGCATTCAGTTTTTGTTGTTGTTGTTGTTGTTGCAATTTTGTTGCTGTCATTCTTTTATTGTTGTTTTTCGACCATTTGCTCTTCCGTTTTTTGTTTTCCATTCAGTTGTTGTTGTGGTGGTGGTGGTGGTTATTGTTATTGTTCTTGTTGTTGCATTTTTTGCTGTCATTTTGTCATTGTTGTTTTTCGACCGTTTGTCCCTACGTTTTGTTTTTCTCTTTTCCATTCAGCTGTTGTTGTTGTAGTGGTGGTGGTGGTGGTGGTGGTGGTGGGCGGCGGCGGCGGCGGTGGTGGTGGTGGTGGTGGTGGTGGTGGTGGTGGTGGTGGTGGTGGTGGTGGTGGTGGTGGTGATGGTGGTGGTGGTTGGTGTCGTTGTTGTTGTTGCTGTTGTTGTTGTTGCACGTTTCTTACTGCCATTCTTTTATTGTTGTTTTTCAGCCGTTTGCTCTTACGATATTTTTTTCTATTAGTTGTTGTTGTTATTATTCTCTCTTGACAAACATGGCCTACTGCTTTTAAGATATCCAAAACTGGATGATAGAGAACAATTTACGACTAAACGCTGATAAAACGGAAGCAATGCTTGTGGGGACCAACCACAAACTCTCTTCCATCACAACAGCTTCAATAGAATTCGGCAATACGTATGTCCCTCTATCCACTGCTGTGAAGTATCTAGGGGTCGTTATCGACAACACACTGTCTATGCAAAAATGCATCACCCAGACCTGTCAGTCGTGCTACTATCAATTACGGCGTATTAGTGCAATTCGAAAGTACCTGTCCACAGACGCAACATCCAAACTCGTGGCATCTCTCATTCTTTCACGTCTGGACTATTGCAATTCTCTTTTAGATGGTCTGCCAGCATCATCTATCCACTCCCTTCAACGTATACAAAACTCTGCAGCTCGACTAGTCCTCAGAAAGAACAAATCTGAGCACATTACTCCTCTCTTGCGATCTCTCCACTGGCTGCCTGTGCCACAAAAAATAAACTATAAGATCAGTACTCTCTGTTACAAATGTCTCCACAAAACTGCACCCTCCTACCTCTGTGAATGTCTTCACCTGTACACGCCTTCTCGTTCCCTTCGCTCTGCTGCAGATTCTTTGTGCTTACGAATACCGAGATTCAGCCAGTCCACTGTTGGCCGTCGCTCTTTCTCTGTTTCTGGTCCATCGATTTGGAATGACCTCCCTATCTCTCTTCGCCAAAGGCCTTCTTGTGACACTTTTAAATCCGGCCTCAAGACATATTTGTTTCAAACCTAAGATTTTCCTCTCCTATTTCATTTCATATCTGTCCCTGCTTTTCAACAGCCAAAAATCCTATCACCCTGCCAAAGTGTATAACCTGTGTGTGTGTGTGTGTGTGTTGTGTGTGTGTGTGTGTGTGTGTGTGTGTGTGTGTGTGTGTGTTTCTCTGTGTGTGTGTGTGTGTGTGTGTGTGTGTGTGTGTGTGTGTGTGTGTGTCTGTGTGTGTCTGTGTGTGTTGTGTCTGTGTGTGCGCGCGCATTAATTTGGACTTGTTAGAACTATTACTTGCTATTGGTTGCATGACTGTATAAGAATGAGTTGAGTGCAAGCGCTTTGATTTGTCTGTGCAAGATACAGCTATATATAAATTCCATTTATTATTATTATTATTATTATCATTATTATTATCATTATTATTATTATTATTATTATTATATTGTTGTTGTTGTTGCTGCTGTAAGTTTGTTGCTGTCATTCTTTTATTGTTGTTTTCCACCGTTTGTTCTTACGTTGTTTTTAAATTTTCTATTCAGTTGTTGTTGTTGTTGCATTTTTGCTGCTGTCATTTTTTAATTTTATTGTTGTGAGTGTGTGTGCATGTGTATCTGTGTGTGTATGTGCGTGCGTGTGTATCTGTGTGTGTTTGTGTGTGTGTGTGTGCGTGTGTGTGCGCTCGCGTGTGTGTGTGTGTGCGTGCGTGCTGTGTGTGTGTGCGCGCGTTTGTATCCGTGTGCGTGTGTATCTGTGTGTGTGCGTGTGCGTGTGTGTGTGTGCGTGTGCGTGTGCGTGTGCGTGTGTGTGTGTGTGTGTGTGTGTGTATGTGTGTGAACAAGGGTATAACTTTGTAAAGCACGTGCAGATAGGCAAAATGTTAAAAAGTACTTTGCCAAAGCGTATGCAGATTCATCACTCAAGAACTATAAATAAAACCATACATACCTATGTATAAACAGTAAAAGGTAAAGGAGTCCCATAACCTATAAGATCGTAGGGGAGCGAGGCGTCAGAGACCTCACTTCTCTAGGGCCAGCATATTGAGGGCGGCGCCCATCTCCTCTCCCTCGCTGCTTTACCTTCCCTGACCCTAAAGAGGGCAGGTACCCATTGACAGCTGGGTGAACTGGGGGAACTGTACTGAAGCCAAGGCGCGCAAACGGTCACCCATCCAACTGGTAACCACGCTGGACGCTGCTTAACTTGGCTGGGGGAAAGCGAGTGCTCCGACCACTGAGCTATCCCGTCCCCTCATGTATAAACAGTAACACCATAAAAACAACTAAATCATAGACACAAACTTGCCAAAGAAACTGTGTTGATATCATCACCCTGCCAAAGTGTATAACCTCTGTGTGTGTGTGTGTGTGTGTGTGTGTGTTGTGTGTGTGTGTGTGTGTGTGTGTGTGTGTGTGTGTGTGTGTGTGTGTGTGTGTGTGTGCATTTGGACTTGTTAGAACTATTACTTGCTATTGGTTGTATGACTGTGTAAGAATGAGTTGAGTGCAAGCGCTTTGATTTGTCTGTGCAAGATACAGCGCTATATAAATTCCATTTATTTTATTTTTTAAGTTTTTTTTTCAAAAGCAAAATAAAACCACCTTTCCTCTTCCACCCCCCTCCCCCTACTGTAAAATCCATTTTTTCAACGTTACATCAACACGTCTGCTTTGCATCCCCCAAAGCACTACACACTTTGTCAGCCCTCTTTTTCTCAAGTGATTTCTTAACACCTAAACCAGCTTTACTTTTTTGTATTTGATATTACCTTTGAAAAAGGGGGGGAGACTTGATTTTAAAAAAAAAAGCCACAGTGCAAATTCTTTATCCCGAAGTAAAAAAAATTTGACTTTGCTTTGATTCAAATTAAAATTAAAAAAAACTTTTGATCCGGAGCCCAGAAAACTGCAGGGGGTCACGACCCGTAATGAAAACAAACAAGAAAACAAAAATATAAAACCGCATACACACAACCCCACACACACCACACCACACACACACAAAAACACACAACACACCCAAAAACAAACACAAAAACACAAAAACATACTATCCGAACAGCAGCACGCCCCATCAAAAAAAAAAGCCCCCACAAATCAGCAATCTACCCGGCAAAACTCACCCAAGGTAAAATCACTAAAAACTCGTGTGCACACCATAAAAACCCATGCATCCGACCTTAACCACCGCGAAACACACAAAAACACACAACACACACACCCCACAACAAAACACACACACACACACACACACACACATAACACGGGAAAAACATTCGACCATCGCACGCATTTTTATGACAAAAGCCACAATTGTATAACATTTTTGTTAAGACAAATATTTAATTAAAAAAATTTACTCAGTTTTATTAAGAATGAACACATCAAAAATAAAAATATGCGCACGCATTTTAGACATAAAATAAAATTTGGGAAACATGTTAAAAGACAAAACAAATGAAATTCTACTTATTTATTAAATATTTAACACATTTAAAAACTAATAAAAGGTCCCTTTTTTCCTTGCTCCAAATGCTCATCCCTTTTTAGTGACCTCTGTATTTTTCCCCTCTCTCCTCTGTCTTCCCCCTCTCTCTTCTCTTCCCTCCTCTCTCTCTCTCCCCTCTCTCTCTCTTCCCTTTCCCCTCCTTCTCCCCCTCTCTCTCTCTCTTCTCCCCTTTTCGCGTGCGTTTTACTTCAGTTCAGTTTTATTTCCGTACTTATTTAAGCGCAGAATTGGGGGGGAAAAAACTATTTTCATATCGCAGGGTTCTAGATTTTGGGAATCTTCGTTTTTTGAAAGGCAGGAGAAAATTTTTTTTTTTTTTGCAGACATGAGCACCATCGCTACAATCTGTCCGCTCTGTCTCTAAAAGGGCATTCATACAAATCATTAGTTTCATTTGCTCACAGCCCCCAATTTTTCCCACTCTGGTTACATTTTGGTTGACACGTTTTTTGTTTTTAAAAATTCGGGCCCCTTTTGGGGTACCAACAAATTATGGAGGAAGTAAAGGACAGATGGGGTAAAGCAGGGGAAAAATTCTGTAAAACTTTAAAAATTCACTTTAAATCCGGATTTCTAAAGAAAAAAATGCGAGGATGGGTTTTTCTATTTAATATACTTTAGAAAGAATCCAAAAGAAAAGTACACAAAAAAAAAAGGAGTTTTCAGGTGGGGAAAAGGCATTTTTGCAGCAAAGTAACTTACTTTTTTAACAGAACTTCTCTCTCTCTCTCTCTCTCTTCTCTCTCTCCTCTCTCTCTCTTCTCTCTCTCTCTTCTTCTCTTTTTTCTTTTTTTTCTTTTTCTTCTCTTTCTCTTTTCTTTTTCTTCTCTCTCTCCTCCTCCTCGCCTTCTTCTCTTTCTTCTCTCTCCTCTTTCCTTTCTTCTTTTTTGTCTTCCCCCCTCTCTCCCCCCCCCCTCCCCCCCCCCCCCCTTTTTCTATCTCCCCCCCCCCTCCTCCCCTCCCCTTCCTTGTTTCTTCTTCTTCTGTTTCTCCCCCCCTTTTTCTCCCCTCTCCTTCTCCTTCCTCCCCTCCCTAAACCCGCTTCGCCAGCCCTCTCCCTCCCCCCACCCCCCCCCCCCCCCCCCCCCCCCCCTCCATCTCCCCCCCCCCCCCCCTCCCCCCCCCCTCTAACCTCCCGCCCCACCCCCCCCCCTCCCCCCCCCCCCCCCCCCCCCCATCCCCACGCCAACCCCCCTGCCTCCCCCCCCCCGCTCCCCCCCCCTCCCACCTACCCCCCCCCACCCCACCCCCCCCCCCTCACCCCTCCCCCCCCCCCCCCTCCCCCTTTCCGTCCCACCCCCCGTCCCCCCCACCTCCCCTCCAACCCCCCACCCCCCCCCTCACCCCACCCCCCCCCCATCCCCCCTCCCCCACCCCCCACCTCTCCCTCCCCTTCCCCCCTCTCTCTCTCTCTCCCTCCTCACCCCCCCCCCCCTCTCTCTCCTCCTCCTCTTCCCTCTCACCCCCCTCCCTTCACCTCACCCCCCCTCCCTCTCCCCCTCCCTCTCTCTCCCTCTCACCCCACCCCCTCTTCTCCTCTCTCCACTCTCACCCCCAACCCCTCTCTCTCTCCCTCTCTCTCACCCTCTACACCCCCCCTCCTCTCTCCCCCCCTCTTCCCTCTCACCCCCCCACCCCTCCCCTCTCTCTCTCCTCCTCTCTCTCCCTCTCACCCCCACCCCATCCTCCCTCTTTCCCTCTCCCCCCCCCCCCCCCCCCCCCCCCCCCCCACCCCCTTCTCTCCTCCCCCCCCCCTCTCTCTCTCTCTCTCTCTCTCTCTCTCCCCCTATCTCCTGCCCACCATAATAATATCCAAGCTAAGCTGTCGTGGCACAGCAGAAGCCCGCAGACACCGGCACTTCAAGCCCTAATGGTCAGACTCAGCAGGACACACACACACACGCGCACTCAGGGATGGATGGAGAGAAAAACAAAACCGCACTTGGGAGATTCTGCAAATCACAGGTCCTCAGCTTTGTCTTCTTGGGTTGGGGCGGGGGGGGGGGGGGGGGGGGGGGGGGGAGGGGGGGGAGGGGGCGGGGGGCGGGGGGGGGAGGGGGCGGGGGAAGAGATGGGGGGAAGAAAAAGAAGGGGGGGGGGGGTTGTTTTGGTTTTGTTTTCGTTCCTCAGCTGGAGCTCCAAGGTTTGTTGTTTGTTTTTTTTATTTCTTTTATATCGAGGATAACGGAATAAACACTTATATGCTTCTTTTTTTTACATCCAGTCCCCGTGTGTATGCGGTTTTGTCAATTCTGCCGTCTGTTCCCACCGGCACACAATAGCCTACTCTTACGAAAAGCGGAACAGGGTTTAACGTGTGCGCAAGATGTTCTGCGTGAGTTCGCACACACGGGGCCTCGGTTTATAGTCTCATCCGAAGGACTTTTTGGGGGGAGAGTGGAGTCTGCACTGATGTTAACTCCAGGGGAAAATATCCCCTTGAACGGGAATCGAACCCGGGTTGTCAGATTGCGAGCGCAATGTTCTGACCACTAGGCTATCCCGTCCCCCATCATCCATGGTGAGATCTTTGTGTATGCGACCGGTGTTTTGTGGTTGGTTATTTTTTGCTTTTTGGTTTTTTTTTTGCTCCCCACCATTTACGTAGCCACATACCGACTTCGGGGATGATAGTTGCTGTCTGAGCGTTCGACGACGACGACGACGAAAAAGAAGAAGAAGAAGAAGAAGAAGAAGAAGAAGAACAAGAACAAGAACAAGAAGAACAAGAAGAAGAACAAGAACAAGAAGAACAAGAAGACAAGAACAAGAAAAGAACAAGAAGAACAAGAAGAACAAGAACAAGAAGAACAAGAAAAACAGAAGAAGAAGAAGAAGAAAAGAAGAAAGAAGAAGAAGAAGAAGAAGAAGAAGAAGAACAACAACAACACAAAACAACAAAAACAACAACAACAACAACAACAACAAGAACAACAGACAAGAACAAGAAGAACAAGAAAAACGAAGAAGAAGAAGAAGAAGAAGAAGAACAACAACAACAACACAACAACAACAACAAGAACAAGAAGAAGAACAAGAAGAAGAAGAAGAAGTCTTACTGCTTAGCTGCTTCTTTGACTTACAGGTGTCCTGACATCTAATGGAATCTTTTTTTTTTCCCCAGCAGACTATTTCCTGATCAGATTCACACACACACACACACGCAAACACACCAAACACACACACAACACACACACACACGCACGCACGCGCGCAAACACACACACACACACACACACACACACACACACACACACACACACACAACAGCAGCAACATTCCTCTTGATGCCAGTGAAAGATGGGACCGGACCTGACAGGCTAGCTCCTCTCACACTGCAAGGGTCAAAGAGTGAGAGAGAGAAAGAGAGGGGGGAGATGAGGGGGAGAGGGAGAGAGAGAGTGGGGGGGCAGAGAGGGAGGGGAGAGAGAGAAAGAGGAAGGCGAGAAAGAGGGGGAGGGAAGGAGGGAGAGAGAGAGAGAGAGGGGGGGAAGTGAGGGAGAAGAGAGAGGGAGGGAGGAAGAGAGAGGCAGAAAAGAGGGAGGGAGAGAGAGGGAGGGAGGAAAGAGAGAGGCAGAGAGAGAGAAGAGTGGGTAGAGAGGGAGGGAAAGTGAGGCAGAGAGAGAAGGGGGTAGAGAGGGAGGGAAGAGAGAAGGGAGAGAGAGGGGAGAGAGGAAGGAGAGAAAGAGAGAGAGGGGAGAGAAGAAGGAGAGAAAGAGAGAGAGGGAGGGAGGAAGGAAAGGAGAGAGAGGGAGGGGGCGAGAGAGAGAAAGAGGGAAGGAGAGAGAGAGAGAGACAGATGGTGAGAGAGAGAGAGGAGGGTGGGGAGAGTGTGGAAGAGAGAGAGAGGGGAGAGAGGGACAAGGAAAGAGAGAGATAGAGAGGGGGACAGAAAGAGTGAGGTAGAGAGGGGAGAGAGAGAGAGAGGGAGAGAGAGAGAATGACAGATAGAGCGGGTGGAGAGTGAGGGATAGGGAGAGAGAAGGGTGGAGTGAGAGAGATAGGGGTGAGAGAGAGAGAGAGAGGTGAGGGAGGGAGAGATAGATATAGAAAGAAAGAGAGAGAGGGGGGGGAAAAGAGAGAGGAGATAGACAGACAGACAGACAGAGACAGAGAGAGATACAGAGATAGACAGACAGACAGGCAGGCAGAAAGACAGACAGACAGGCAGGCAGACAGAAAGACAGAGATTTGGTGCATCTTCTCAGACGCTAAATCAAGAAGACAGGCCAATGACCTGTGATTTGCAGAAATCCTAGTGTCTATTTTTTTTCTTCTTCTTTTTTTTCTCTCTCTCTCTCTCTCTCTCTCTCTCTCTCTCTCTCCTCTCTCTCTCTCTCTCTCTCTCTCTCTCTCTCTCTCTCCTCTCTCTCTCTTTTCTCTCCCTCCCTCCCTCCCTCCCTCTCTCTTACAAGCAAGGAGCTAGTCTTGAAACAATGTGTCTGGAGACTGCTGCTTTTCTAAGACAGTTGGCTTCTTCTTTTTGCTTCTTCTTTTGCCGCTGCTGCTTCTTCCGCTTCTTCTTTGCAGTTCTTCTTCTTCTTCTTCTTCTTCTCCTTCTTTTTCTTCTTCTTCTTCTTCTTCTTCTTCTTCTTCTTCTTCTTCTTCTTCTTCTTCTTCTTCTTCTTCGCTATTCTTCTTCTTCTTCTTCGCAATTCTTCTTTGCAATCCTTCTTCTTTGCATTTTCTTCTTCGCAATTCTTCTTTGCAATTCTTCTTCTTCCTCGTAATTATTCTTCCTCTTCGCAATTATTCTTCTTTGCATTCTTCTTCTTCGCAGTTCTTCTTCTTCACAATTCTTCTTCTTCTTCGCCATTCTTCTTCTTCATCGCAATTCTTCTTCTTCTGCTTCTGCTTCTTCTTCGCAATTCTTCTTCTTCTTCGCATTCTTCTTCTTCTTCTTCTTCTTCTTCTTCGCATTCTTCTTCTTCTTCTTCTTCTTCGCATTCTTCTTCTTCTTCTTCTTCTTCGCATTCTTCTTCTTCTTCTTCGCATTCTTCTTCTTCTTCGCAATTCGTCTTCTTCTCTGTCATCGAACGCTCGGGCGGCACCTGTTGTTGTTGTGTATCATATGAGCGAAAATGCGTTTCGCTGCCGTAAAGCGCCTGACAAGTCAGACGAAGTGCATGGGATGATGGAAGTGTTTGTGACTTGACTTGACTCACTGTCTGTCTGTCTGTAGAGATATATGTGGTTGGCTGCCTAGCTAGCTGTCTGTCTCTGTCTGTCTGTCTCTCTGTAGAGATATATGGTTCGCTGCCTAGCTAGCTGTCTCTGTCTCTGTCCAGATATATATGGTTCGATGCTTAGCTAGCTGTCTGTCTCTGTCTCTCTATAGAGAGATATATGGTTGGCTGCCTAGCTAGCTGTCTGTATCTGTCTCTTTGTAGAAATATATGGTTGGCTGCCTAGCTAGCTGTCTGTCTCTGTCTCTGTCTCTCTATAGAGAGATATATGGTTGGCTGCCTAGCTAGCTGTCTGTATCTGTCTCTGTCTCTTTGTAGAGATATATGGTTGGCTGCCTAGCTAGTTGTCTGTCTCTGTCTCTCTGTAGAGATATATATGGTTCGCTGCCTAGCTAGCTTTTTGTTTCTGTCTCTGTCTCTCTGTAGAGATATATGGTTTGATGCCTAGCTAGCTGTCTGTTTCTGTCTCTGTCTCTCTGTCTGTAGAGATATATGGTTCGCTGCCTAGCTAGCTGTCTGTCTCTGTCTCTCTGTAGAGATATATGGTTCGCTGCCTAGCTAGCTGTCTGTCTCTGTCTCTCTCTCTCTGTGTAGAGATATATGGTTCGTTGCCTAGCTAGCTGTCTGTCTCTGTCTCTCTCTCTCTGTAGAGATATATGGTTGGCTGCCTAGCTAGCTGTCTGTCTCTTTCTCTCTGTAGAGATATATGGTTGGCTGCCTAGCTAGCTGTCTGTTTCTGTCTCTCTGTAGAGATATATGGTTCGCTGCCTAGCTAGCTTTTTGTTTCTGTCTCTGTCTCTCTGTAGAGATATATGGTTTGATGCCTAGCTAGCTGTCTGTTTCTGTCTCTGTCTCTCTGTCTGTAGAGATATATGGTTCGCTGCCTAGCTAGCTGTCTGTCTCTGTCTCTCTGTAGAGATATATGGTTCGCTGCCTAGCTAGCTGTCTGTCTCTGTCTCTCTCTCTCTGTAGAGATATATGGTTCGTTGCCTAGCTAGCTGTCTGTCTCTGCCTCTCTCTCTCTGTAGAGATATATGGTTGGCTGCCTAGCTAGCTGTCTGTCTCTTTCTCTCTGTAGAGATATATGGTTGGCTGCCTAGCTAGCTGTCTGTTTCTGTCTCTCTGTCTGTAGAGATATATGGTTGGCTGCCTAGCTAGCTGTCTGTCTCTGTCTCTCTGTAGAGATATATGGTTGGCTGCCTAGCTAGCTTTCTGTTTCTGTCTCTGTCTCTCTGTAGAGATATATGGTTCGCTGCCTAGCTAGCTGTCTGTCTCTGTCTCTCTCTCTGTAGTGATATATGGTTGGCTGCCTAGCTAGCTGTCTGTCTCTGTCTCTCTGTAGAGATATATATCGTTCGCTGCCTAGCTAGCTGTTTCTGTCTCTGTCTCTCTGTAGAGATATATGGTTGGCTGCCTAGCTAGTTGTCTGTCTCTGTCTCTCTGTAGAGATATATATGGTTCGCTGCCTAGCTAGCTTTTTGTTTCTGTCTCTGTCTCTCTGTAGAGATATATGGTTTGATGCCTAGCTAGCTGTTTGTTTCTGTCTCTGTCTCTCTGTCTGTAGAGATATATGGTTCGCTGCCTAGCTAGCTGTCTCTGTCTCACTGTAGAGATATATGGTTCGCTGCCTAGCTAGCTGTCTGTCTCTGTCTCTCTCTCTCTGTAGAGATATATGGTTGGCTACCTAGCTAGCTCTCTCTCTCTCTCTCTCTCTCTCTGTCTCTTTGTAGAGATATATGGTTGGCTGCCTAGCTAGTTGTCTGTCTCTGTCTCTGTCTCTCTGTAGAGATATATATGGCTCGCTGCCTAGCTAGCTTTTTGTTTCTGTCTCTGTCTCTCTATAGAGATATATGGTTGGCTGCCTAGCTAGCTGTCTGTTTCTGTCTCTGTCTCTCTGTCTGTAGAGATATATGGTTCGCTGCCTAGCTAGCTGTCTGTCTCTGTCTCTCTGTAGAGATATATGGTTCGCTGCCTAGCTAGCTGTCTGTCTCTGTCTCTCTCTCTGTAGAGCTATATGGTTGGCTGCCTAGCTAGCTCTCTCTCTCTCTCTCTTCTCTGTCTCTCTCTCTCTCTGTCTCTCTGTAGAGATATATGGTTGGCTGCCTAGCTAGCTGTCTGTTTCTGTCTCTGTCTCTTGTCTCTAGTGATATATGGTTGGCTGCCTAGCTAATTGTCTGTTTCTGTCTCTGTCTCTTGTCTGTAGAGATATATGGTTCGCTGCCTAGCTAGCTGTCTGTCTCTGTCTCTGTCGCTCTCTCTCTCTCTCTCTCTCTCTCTCTCTTCTCTCTCTCTCTCTCTCTCTCTCTGTAGAGATATATGGTTCGCTGCCTAGCTAGCTAGCTGTCTGTTCCTGTCTCTGTCTTTCAGAATCATATCTCAATCCCTGCTCACCTCACCCCCACCCCACCCCCACCCACACACCTCTACTCCCTTTCCAGTACCCCCTCTCTTCTGTTACCGGAGACTTATCTCTGATTTCCCACTGGATGTAAGGAGAAGTGATGTGCTATGGTCAGGATACGACGTTTTATATTCCCATCTGTCAAATTATTGCCAGGGTGGAACTGCTTGACAAGGGGGTGGGGGGAGGGGGGGGGGAGGGCGTGGGTGGGGGGCTTGTTGTATACGTAGTATTTCTCAGCTACAACAGAGTTTTATCCTCTGAAGTCGGAGTGTGGGTGTCTGTATGGCGGGGTATACTTTAAAAACAGTGATGCACACAAACTTCTCGTCCGGTGTGTACTTCCTATCTCACAGTGATTCCCAGGTGGTATTAAAAAAAATATTCTTTTATTTCGAGGATAATGGAATAAGGACTCATGTGCTGCTTTTTTTTTTAATCCAGTCTCCGTGCCTATGCAGTTTTGTAAATTTTGTCATCCGTTCCCACCCACCAGCACACAATGGCCTACTCTTCCGAAGAGTGCATATTGTGGGTGACCTCCCAGGGTGTTAAGCTGGGGAACGCACAACAACAACAACAACAACAACAACAACAACAACAACAACAGCAACAGCAACAACAAGAGAACAGAGTTGTAGCACTTAAGAATGAATCAGACAGGAATGTTCAGCTCGCCAACATGTCAATCAATCAACTCTGACATCAAGATGCGAGTCTCTCAGAGATAGAATGAAAACTGAACTTGTCAATTGAAGAGGAGGCTGACCTTACACTTAAAACAAGACTGGAGTTTTCTTCTTCTTCTTCTTCTTCTTCTTCTTCTTCTTCTTCTTCGCAAATCTTCTTCTTCTTCTTCTTCTTCTTCTTTCATTTTCTTCTTCTTCTTCTTCTTCTTCTTCTTCTTCTCCTTCTTCTTCATTTTCTTCTTCTTCTTCTTCTTCTTCTTCTTCTTCTTCTCCTTCTTCTTCATTTTCTTCTTCTTCTTCTTCTTCTTCTTCTTCTTCTTCTTCTTCTCCTTTGCAATTTTTCTTCTTCGCAATTCTTCTTTTTCTTCGCGATTCTTCTTCGCAATTCTTCCTCTTCTTCTTCGCAATTCTTCCTCTTCTTCTTCTCAATTCTTCTTCTTCTTCTTCTTCTTCTTCTTCTTCTTCTTCTTCGCAATTCTTCTTCTTCGCAATTCTTCATCTTCTTCTCCGCAATTGTTCTCCTTTGCAATTCTTCTTCTTCTTCGCAATTCTTCTCCTTTGCAATTCTTCTTCTTCTTCGCAATTCTTCTTCATCGAATGCTCATACAACCAACTATTGTTGTCTGTCATAAGAGCGAAAAAATGCGTTGCGCTGCTGCCATTAAGCTCCTGACAATTCAGACCCAGCGCATGGGAGAGAATGGTTATGTTTTGAGTCTCTCTGGGGGAGGAAAAAAAAGGCGGAAGAATGGACCAAGAAGGCGGAAAACAGACAAAGAAGGAGGTGGCAGGAAGATAAAAAGGGAAAAGGCAGAAACAGAGACAGAGATAGAAAAGAGGGAATGGCTGGCACAGAATTTCCAGAAGGTGGAGGGGGGAAGGGGATGCTGTTCATACTGACAGGCCCCCCGGCATCCCCACAGGGGAAAGGATTAGGGGATCCGTTACGTACACGTGGTCGACTGTTCAGTGCAGAGGACAAGGCCATAGCCAGTGACTGGCAAAATATCTCTCTCTCTCTCTCTTTCTCTCTCTCTCTTTCTCTCTTTCTCGCTCCTTCTCTCTCGCTCTTTCTCTCTCTCCCTCTCCCATCTCTCTTTCTCTCTCTCTTCTGTCTCTCTCTCTCTCTCTCTCTCTCTCTCTTCTCTCTCTCTCTCTCTCTTCTCTCTCTCTCTTTCTCTCTCTCTCTCTCTTTCTCTCTCTTTTTCTTTCTCTCTCTTTCTTTCTCTCTCTCTCTCTCTTTCTCTCTCTCCCTTCTCTCTCTCTCTCTCTTCCTCTCTCTCTCCTCGCTTCTCTCTCTCTCTCTTCTCTCTCTCTCTCTCTCTCTCTCTCTTCTCTCTCTCCCTCTCTCCTCCTCCTCTCTCTCTCTCCCTCTCTCTTTCTCTCTTTCACTAATGATTGGGGCTTGGCATGAGGTGTCTAAGGGTTAGTGCTATTCCAAGACAGACGGCTTAATTTGGGGAAAATGCAGAGGAGGAGGAGGAGGAGGAGGAACGGAGGAGAGGGGAGGGGGAAGGGGGAAGGGGGAAGGGGGAAGTTAGAGACTGAAGGTGATTGCTGTACTGAGGGGTAGTGGGGATGGGGGGGGGGTGAGAATGGCTACAAACTTGGACATGGGATGGGGGAGTGGGGGGGGGGGGGGGGGGGGGGTAGAAGGGGGGTTGTGTGGAGTTGAAGCCTTCGTTGTTTGGAATACAAAAGGAAAGGTTTGTGTTTGAGTCTGAATGTGAATCATCTCGTTTAGCCTGGACTGTTTTGCTAAATACCTCGTTACGTTCCAACGAGATTCCAACCAGCAACTTTCCCTGTCGGGATGCCAGGGTCCTGTCAGTATAAAACAGCATCCTCACCTTACCTTCTGGACATTCTGCGCTAGCAACTCCCTCTTTTCTATCCCTCTCCTCGTTTCTGCCTTTTTCCCTTTTTTTTCCCCCCTGTCACCTCCTTCTTTGTCTGTTTTCTGACTCATTCTCTCGCCTGCATTTTTTGTCCAGAGAGACTCAAAATATAACAATTCTCTCCAACGCCAAAGTCGGATGCGCTAGGCCTGACTTTTCAGGTGTTTCATAGCAGCAGCGCGACGCATTTTCGCTCATATGACAGACAACTATAGTTGCCGTCTGAGCGTTCGAAGAAGACGTAAAAGCCAGCAGCTTTAAATGTGGAAGATACTACTACTACTACTACTACTACTACTACTACTACTAATAATAATAATAATAATAATAATAATAATAATGTATGGAATTTATATAGCGCTGAATCTTGTAAAGCAACAAATCAAAGCGCTCAGATGACAATTTTTTTCTCTCGAGGATAATGGAATAAGCACTCATGTGCTTTTTTACATCCAGTCACCGTGTGTATGCGGTTTTGCAAATTTTGTCATCTCTTCCCACCGGCACACAATGGCCTACTCTTTCGAAAAGCGGAACAGGATTTAACGTGTGCGCAAGATGTTCTGCATGCGTTCGCACACGGGGCCTCGGTTTATAGTCTCATCCGAATGACTCTATCTGAAAGATGACACTGCACAAGCTTGTCACATCGTCCACCCCCTGTAATAACAAAAAGTCGTGTGTTTATGGCAGACGTGAAGAGTCTGCGAAGAAGACAAAACGACTGGCATGCAGTGGAGTCCCAGACAAACTAATGTGTCTGTCCTAGCTGCTTATTTCTTACCGGGTAATAAATACCCGTTCACTGGCTAATGTCTCCCCTGTAACAGAAACACAATGTGCGTTATTATTTTTTGTTGTTGTTTGTTGTGATGACGACATATTGCTGATGACGCACAGCAGCTGTCGTTACCGCCACTGTTTTCTTTCTTCTGTCATTCAACAGAAAACGTGTCTGAAGTCTACTGCCGTTTTTAGACTGGGCACGTGACGGACGCTATGGCCGAGTGGTTAAGACCATCACCTTCAATCCCGCCAGTCCTTGAAAGTCGTGGGTTTGAATCTCGGTGTTAGCGTCTGGTGAATTCAGGGTGGAAGGGGGGGGGGATTTTTACCATCTCCCAGGTCAACTTCAAGTGCAGACTTGCCAGTGCCTTCATTCCTTTTATGTCTATAATTATACACATGCAGAAGATCAAATACCCACGTTAAAGATCCTCCGTCATTCATGTCAACGAACATACCAAGCATACATCCACGAAGTCGGAATGTGGCTACCTTCATAGTAGGCAACAAAAAAACCTTTCGCGTACGCAAAATCTCACCATCGGTGAACCTCGGAGCTCTAGCCCATAAACGAACAGAAAAAATAAATCGGGATACATGACGAAGACTACAAGCTGTAAACTGGAGAAGCGCGAAATTGGAATACCAGTTCTGGTTTGTTAGCAACCAGTCTCACCCTTTCGTGAAATTGGAATACCGGTTCTGGTTTGTTAGAAACCAGTCTCAGCCTATCGTGAAATTGAAACAGCCCGCTGGAGAAAATGGGTTGTCTCGGTTGATCACGAAATGAACATACATAGCAAGAACTCCAGAGTTTGGGATGGGAGGTGGGGAGGTGGGTGGTGTTAAGCAGTAAAAAGGTATAAATATCTCTGCTGGAATTTTTTTTCCATTCTTTCTTTTCTCCTCAGCTTCCAATTCAATCATTCCTCTTCCACCTCATCCCCCT
>CM054162.1:6594477-6611977 GCA_028751875.1 Rapana venosa
AGACACACGCATGCAGAAGATCAAAATATGCACGTTAAAGATCCCGTCGTTCATATCAGCGTTTGGTGGTTTACAAAAACGCAGACATACCCAGGGTAAAATCCCGAAGTCGTGATGCGGCTACCTCCATGATGGGAATAAAAACGGGTCGCATACGCGAAATCTCACTATAGGTGAACCTCCGGGCTCTAGCCAAGGAACAAAAACAAAACTTTCCTCCGAGGGGATGCCGGGGGCCTGTCAGTGTAAACCTCCTCCCCACCTTCTGGAAATTCTGTGCTAGGAATTTCCTTCTTTTCTATCCCTCTCTTTGTTCCTGCCTTCTTCCTTTGCTTCCTGTCACCTCCTTCTTTAGTCAATTTTCTGCCTTCTTGGTCCATTCTCTCTGCCTTTTTCCCCCCAGAAAGACTTAAAAGATGACAATTCTCTCTTATTCCGAAGTCGGATGCGCTGGGCTTGACTTGTCAGGCGCTTAACGGCAGCGTGACGCATTTTCGCTGATATGACAGACAAGGATAGTTGCTGTCTGAGCGTTCGCTGAAGAAGAAGAAAAAGAAGAAGAAGAAGAAGAAGAACAACAACAACAACAACAAGAACAAGAACAAAGAAGAACAAGAAGAAGAAGAACAAGAACAAGAAGAACAAGAACAAGAACAAGAACAAGAAGAAGAAAAACAACAACAACAAGAAAACGAAATCTAAAAAGAAAACCAGCGCAAGAGTAGAGTGGACGAGACCGTCTGATTCTGTAACCTAACTGACGGTCAGAAAACCCAGAGGTTGTGAGTTTGAACCTTTGTGGCATCTTGTGGTGTGGATGGAAAGGTTTTCCGTCTGTCTTTCTGAAGACTTGGAACTGATCTGTATCTCTTGAGGTTAACGTGTGCATATGACAGCCAAGTCTGACACATCCTTGCGTATACACACACGCGTGTGGAAGATCAAGACTGACTGTGGAACAGTTATTGATGCAAACATTGTTGGGGTTTTGGTTTGGGTTTTTTCTTCGTTCCTCGTGTGGAGCAGAAGAATAAACATCTGAGGACAACATAACAAACGAATGAGGGTATAGGTGGAGGTGGTAAAATAACAACAACCCCACATGAGTGCTTATTTCATTATCCTCGAAATAAAAAAATACAATAAAATAAATAAATGAAAACAATGGCGAGAATATGCGTATGTGACCTTTTTGGGGGTTTTGTTTTGGTTAGGGGGAGGGGGGGGGGGGGTTGCCATCCATGAAGATAGCCATTAATCACCATGATTGACAAAGCGTTGCAAACTAGCGACGCTCTCAGCATGTATACAATTCTGAAACTGCCATCTGATTCATCATCCCCGTCATAGCTATTTCCTTTTCTGACAACGTGGATAACTGTTCGTGACAGGTAAGAGTTCGGGAACAGAATGACTTTCATTACATTTAAGAGTTCAAAGAGTTCAAGATATCTCTTATTCTAAATACTCTACACAAATATAAAGCAAGGCTGCACACAATCTCAGGATAACTAGACGCCATGAGTAAACAGAGTCTAACTAAATTAGGCTGTCTACTATATTTTACGGGTATGTAATTATGTCTAATATCTAAAACTGGACAGCACGGCACAAAATGGATTTAATCTTCCACTGCCTGCTTACATAATGGGCATAGCAACCTGAGGTCATGTTCTGATAATTATATCTAAATTTATGAACAATTATGTCTGATACTCAAAGTCTAAACTTAGACATAATTCTTTTCAAATCTATGTGCATATCGAGCTTTAAATAAGGTTTGACATCTGTGAACTTATAAATAGTCTACACATTTGATGTTTCGCTGCTATGTATATGATCACTCCACTGCTGCTAACGGCAGTCTATCAACCTTTGCCTGAAAGCCTTGATCTCTACAATTTCCGACACCGTGATTGAGCCAAACAAACCCAAAGCCAAGTTCACATAAACAGGTACGTTATTGTGAAGCCCAGGTGTTGTCCCCTTGACATCTAGATCATAAAGCATCTTGTAGGACTTAAAAGGTAACCTGCACTCATCCATATGCAGAATCTTAATCTAATATCTAATACATCTTACAGCAGCATTAACAGAGAGGATATCTATTAGTTTCACTATAAACAAGATCATTAGGTGTACGTCTATCTAAGCCTAAAAATTGCTTTATAGCAAAGAGGTGTACTGATTGTACTGAGGAGAGAGAGAGACAGACAGACAGACAGACAGACAGACAGAGTGAAGGAGAGACAGAGACAGACAGAGAGACAGAGACAGACAGACAGACAAACAGACAATCACGAAGCGAAAAAGTACCCCAAACGAACCATACGAAGCAGATGAAGGTAATAATGAGCAATGCCTTCATCATCATCACCATCATTATCATCATCGCCATCATCATCATCTTCTTCTTCTTCTTCTTCATCTGCTTTTTCTTCTTCTTCTTCTTCTTCTTTCTTCTTCTTCTTCTTCTTCTTCTTCCTTCATCATCATCAATCACACTACCACCACCACCATCATCTTCAACTCATCACATTCTTCATCATTATCTTCATTATCTTCATCATCAACGTCATCACCATCACCATCGTCCGCATCATCCTCACACCACCACCACCATCATCATCACACCATCATCATCATCACCATCACCACCACCATCATCATCACAACCATCATCATCACCACCATCATCATCACCATCATCACCGCCTCATCATCACCACCATCACCACCATCGCCATCATCATCATCACCCATCATCACCATCAACATCATCAACATCATCACCATCATCATTACCATCATCACCATCATCACACACCTACCATCACCACCACCACCATCATCATCAACACACACCACCACCACACCACCACCACCATCACCACCACCATCATCATCATCATCATCACCACCACCACCACCCACCACCACCACCACACCACCACCACCCATCACCACCACCATCACCACCACCACCACCACCATCACCACCACCACCACCACCACCATCACCACCACCATCACCACCACCATCACCACCACCATCACCACCACCACCATCACCACCACCACCATCACCACCATCACCATCATCATCATCACCACCACCATCATCATCACCACCACCACCATCATCATCATCATCACCACCACCATATCATCATCACCACACCACCACCACCATCATCATCATCACAACCACCACCATCATCTCACCACCACCACCATCATCATCATCATCATCATCATCATCACCATCATCATCATCATCATCACCACCACCACCACCACCACCACCATCATCATCATCATCATCATCATCATCATCACCACCACCATCACCACCACCACCACCATCACCACACCACCACCACCATCACCACCACCACCACCATCACCATCACCACCACCATCACCACCACCATCACCACCACCATCACCACCACCACCATCATCACCACCACCACCATCATCACCACTACCACCATCATCATCACCATCATCATCACCACCGTCATCACCACCACCATCATCACCACCATCATCACCATCATCATCACCACCACCACCACCACCATCATCATCACCACCACCACCACCACCACCATCATCATCATCATCATCTTCATCATCATCACTACCACCACCACCACCATCATCATCATCATCACTACCCATCATCATCATCATCATCATCACTACCACCATCACCACTACCACCACCACCATCACCATCATCACCATCACCACCACCACCACAACCACCACCACCATTACCATCATCACCATCATCATCATTTTGCTGTTGACCTCACGGAAGTGGACAGAGGGCCCGCTATTAAGTAATTAACCACTGATTGTTGGTTTCCAGGGCAACAACAACAACAACAACAACAACAACCACCACCACAACAACAAATCGATGAGAATTGATGACGCGTGTGGTGCATGCAGAGTGCTGGATGAGAGAGGGGGAGGAGAGGGGAGGGAAAGGGTGGGGGGGGGGTAGATGAGAATTGATTATGCGTGTGATGTGGGGTGAGAGGGGAGAGATGACGGGGGGGGGGGGGGGGGAAGGGGGTGGTTAGTTTTCAGTGTTTTGAATTCACCTTCTGACAGCTCTCCCACCCCCACCCTTCCTTTCTTTATTCCTATCTTGACCACCACCACCCCCTCCCTTCCCCTTTCTTTTTTCTTCTATTCTTGCTCCAGGGTACTGATTTAGCTTTCCGTTCCGTTCGTTCCTCTTGGTATTATTGTTGTTGCTGTTGTTGTTGTTGTTGTTGTTGTTGTTGTTGTTGTGATGTTTTTCTTCTTCTTTTCTTCTTCTTCTTGTTCTTGTTCTTCTTCTTCTTCTTCTTCTTCTTCTTCTTTACATTCTATTTTTCTTTTTACTCTTCTTTGCATTCTTCTTTGCATTTTTCTTCTTTGCAGTTTTGTTGTTGTTGTTGCAATTCTTCTTCGCAATTCTTCTTCTCTGCAATTTTGTTTTCTTCTCCTTCTTCGCAATTCTTCTTCACAATTCTTCCTCTCTTTCGCCTTTCTTCTTCACAATTCTTTTTCTTCGTAATTCTTCTTCTTCTTAGTTCTTCTTCTTCGCAATTCTTCTTCTTCTTCTTCTTCTGCTTCTTCTTTGTAATTATTCTTCATCTTCTTCTTCTTAGTTTTTCTTCTTCTTCGAATTCTTCTTCAAATTCGACTTTAAATCCTTCTTCCTCTTCTTCTTCTTTGCATTCTTCATTGCTTTTTTCTGTGCAATTGTTTTTCTTCTTCTTTGCATTCTCCTTCAAATCCGTCTCCTTCTTTGCATTCTTCTTCTTTGCATTCTTCTCCTTCTTCTTCTTTGCATTCATTTTCTTCAGTAATACATCTCCAAACTGCTTCAGCCACCACAAATGATTGTTTCACTGGATCTTGTTTGAGTGGAGAGAAAGAGAGAGACACAGAGAGACACAGAGAGACAGAGAGAGACAGAGAGAAGAAGAAGAAGAAGAAGAAGAAGAAGAAGAAGAAGAAGAAGAAGAAGAAGAAGAAGAAGAAGAAGAAGAAGAAGAAGAAGAAGAACCTGAAGAAGAAGAAGAAGAAGAAGAAGAAGAAGAAGAAGAAGAAGAAGAGAAGAAGAAGAAGAAGAAGAAGAAGAAGAAGAAGAAGAAGAAGAAGAACTAGAAGAAGAAGAAGAAGAAGAAGAAGAAGAAGAAGAATTTCAAAGAACCAGAACCAGAAGAATTTTGAAGAAGAACAAGAATGGCGAAGAATAAGAAGGAGGAGGAGGAGGAGAAGGAGGAGGAGGAGGAGGAAGAGGAGGAAGAGGAGGTGGAGGTTGAAGGTAGTCTTTCGTCCAAAGCTTTTCATCATCAGAATAGTTTGCTGGCCTTCTGGAGAGAGGGGGCCTAATTACCTGGCGTGTCTGCGTGTTAGTGAAGATTTATGAGTCTCTGTTGTCTGTCTGATTTTACAGGAGCGCTAACAGAGGATGGAAAGAATGGTGGGGAGAGGGAGGAAAAGAGAGGGGAGGAGGAATGAGAGAGGGGGGAGAGAGAGAGAGAAGGGGATAGGGGAGGGAGAGAGGGAGGGAGAGAGAGAAGGGGGTAGGGGGATATACAGGGAGGGAGATAGAAGGGAAAAGAGGTAGGAGGTAAAGAGAGGAAGAGAGAGGTGCAGAGAGAGAGAGAGGGGAGGTAAAGAGAGGAAGAGAGAGGTACAGAGAGAGAGAGACAGAAGAACGGAGAGAGAGAGGGAGAGGGGGAGAAAGAGAGAGAGGGGGGGAACAGAGAGAGGCGGGAGGAAGAGAGAGAGAGGGGGGTGAGATAGAGAGAGAGGGGGTGAGGGAGAGAGAGAGAAGAGTAACATGTAATGATTAAAACTCTCTCTCTCTCTCTCTCTCTCTCTCTCTCTCTCTCTCTCTCTCTCTCTCTCTCCTTTTGACCATTCCCGTGGTCAATGCAGAACACAGACACCACAACAATCTGCAGGCTTCTACCACTACAGAAATCTGATTGTGTCTTAGCGTAGAGAGGAGGAGGAGCAGAATGAGGAGAAGAAGAAGAAAGAAGAAGAAGAAGAAGGAGGAGGAGGAGGAGGAGGAGGAGGAGGAGGAGGAGGAGGAGGAAGAGGAGGAGGAGGAGGAGGAGGAGGAGGAGGAGGAGGAAGAGGAGGAGAAGGAGGAGGAGAATTGCGAAGAAATGTGAAGAATTGCAAAGAAGAAGAAGAAGAAGAAGAAGAAGAAGAAGAAGAAGAAGAAGAAGAAGAAGAAGAAGAAGAAGAAGAAGAAGAAGAAGATGATGATGATGAAAAAGAAAGAAGAAGAAGAAGAAGAAGAACAACAACAACAACAACAACAACAACAACAACAAGGAGAACAAGGAGAACAAGAAGAAGAAGAAGAAGAAGGAGATGATGATGATGATGATGAGAAGCGGAAAGGGAACGAGAGAAGGGCAGTAGGTGGGGGAGGGGGGGGGCGAAGGGTAGTAAGGTAGCGTTTCGTCCAAAGCTTTTCATCATCAGAATGGTGTACTGGCCTTTTCGTGAGGGGGGCCTAATTATCGAGCGCGTGCCTGCGTGTTAGTGAAGATTGATGAGTCTCTGTCAGCTACCTGATTCTACAGAAGCGCTGACGGACGAGAAGAGGGGGGGGGGATTGGAGGTGGGGGAGGGAGAGGAGGGTCGAGTGGAGAGGTAGGAAAGAGACAGACAGAGAGGTGGGGGTGGATGGAGACAGAAAATATTGATATACAGATAAACAGATAAACAAAGACAGCGAGAGAGAGAGAGAGAGAGAGAGGAGAGAGAGAGAGAGACGCAGACGCAGACGCAGATGATTTATTCAAATAGGCCTCAGCCCCTTATGAAGGGGAATGTGAACAATATTATACATAACATAAATACAGTGAAAACTCGTTTGATCACGAAGTTGTACGTTACTTCACGAAGTGAGTATTTCTCTAACTTTGAAAGCCTTGTACAAATATAAAGAAAAGTTCTGTATAACTTCAGGATTTGTACAGGACATCAATAAATTCAATTTAAATAAGCATGGTTTCCTATAATATTTTTGTTGAATAAATTTCAATCTAAGGTCATGCAATTGTTGGCAACATAGAACAAAGTGTACTTCATCTTCTTGTGACACATTGCATAAAGGACATAACAAATCATGATCATTATATGTTCTGTATCTTAAACGATGTACATTCAGATCAGATATACCGAGTCTAAATTTTGCTGTGATATGTTTCAGTTGTCGATTCATGTCAAGTTGTAAATAGCATTTTAAGTCATGACCATTACAGTATGTTCTATAAAACTCAAACCTTTGGCTAGTATCAATGTGTTGGTTCCAATTTTGCCACCGGCAGTCAATTAATCGTTGACGAAAAACTTTAATGAACACACAAGCATCACCCACACCTTGATTCAACCACACATCTCCAAAACCATTTTCATTTAAACAGACACGCACCCTTGATACCCAATTTGTCTTTCCTCTTGCATCTAAATTATACAACATTTTATAAGCCTTATGTGGTAGTCTCAGATCTTCCATTTGTAGCAACTTAATCCAATAACGAATACAGTTAACTGCAGAATTTATGTACAAAGGATATCTGTTAGTTTCACCATAGATGATATCATTGGGTGTTCGTCTATCAACTCCTAAGTATTTCTTTATTGCAAACAAATGAACGGATTCACAGTGAACTGCTGCTTTGTCCAACCCCCATAATTCTGACCCATACTGAAGAACTGGTTGAACCTGTGAGTCAAATAGCTTCATTAACAGCCCAAAAGAATTGTTGTTAAGTGTATACAACCTTTGCATTATATATACCAACGCATTCTTTGCCCTACTAGAAAGGTCCTTACAAGCAGCAGTGAAACTCAGACGTGTAGAAAACAATATCCCTAAGTACTTATAAACATTAACCACAGGTAACAGATTGCCATTATATGTCCATCTTTCTCGTATACCCAAATAGCCTCCCTTGCGAAACACAATGATGTTACTTTTCTTCATATTTACTTTCAACTGAAGTGAAAAGGAAGCGTGATAGAGAGAGAGAGAGAGAGAGAGAGAGAGAGAGAGAGAGAGAGAGAGAGAGAGAGAGAGAGAGAGAGAGAGAGAGAGAGTGACAGACAGAGAAAGAAGAAGAAGAATTGCGAAGAAGAAGAAGAAGAAGAAGAAGAAATTGCGAAGAAGAAGAAGAAGAAGAAGAACAAGAAGAAGAAGAAGAAGAAGAAGAAGAACAAGAACAAGAACAAGAACAAGAAGAACAAGAAGAACAAGAAGAACAAGAACAAGAACAAGAAGAACAAGAACAAGAAGAACAAGAACAAGAACAAGACGAAGGACAAGAATAACAAGAACAAGAAGAAGAATTAAGAAAGAAAAAGAAGAATTAAGAAGAAAAAGAAGAAGATTGATTGATTGAATTGAATCTTTAATGGGTAAAGAAGTAGGCACAATAAAGGCGTTTTTACAATTACAAGAAGAAGAAGAAGAAGAAGAAGAAGAAGAAGAAGAAGAAGAAGAAGAAGAAGAAGAAGAAGAAGAAGAAGAAGAAGAAGAACAACAACAACAACAACAACAACAACAACAACAAGAAAAAGAAGAAGAACAAGAAGAAGAACAAGAAGAAGAAGAAGAACAAGAACAAGAACAAGAAGAAGAACAAGAAGAAAAAGAAAGGAATATAACAGAACGATGGTAATGGAGACAAAAACAAATAGAAAGAAAGCAATGTGGAAAAGAGACAGACAGACACAGATAGACAAACACACATAGACAGATAGACACACAGACAGACAGACACACTGACAAACAAACAGACACATACAGAGACATACAGACAGAGAGAGAGTGAGAGTTTTTATTTATTTATCTATTTATTCTTTTATTTCGAAGATACTCGAATAAGCTCGCATGTGATTTTTTTCATCTAGTCGCCGTGTGTATGCAGTTTTGTAAATTTTGTCATCCGTTCCCACCGGCACACAATGGCCTACTCTTCCGAAAAGCGGAACTGGTTTTAACGTGTGCGCAAGATAGTATGCGTGCGTTCGCGCATGGGACCTCGGTTTATAGTCTCATCCGAAGGACTTTGGGGAGAGAGGAGTCTGCACTGATATTAACTCCAAAGGAAAAAAATCCTCTTGAACAAGAATCAAACCCGGGTCAGCAAGAACACGAATACATTACTCTAACCACCAGGCTATCCCGTCCCTCAAGAGAGAAAGAGAGAGAGATACAGACAGACAGACAGACAGACAGACAGACAGACAGAGAGACTGGGAGAATTCATACAAGTTTTTGGATGGAAATGTCACCCCGAAAGAGAAGCGATGTCATTTTTATTGATGAGAGGCAGCACCACCTTTGAGAACGACATGGAATCCGTGCCAACATGCAATCCTGCCCCTCAGCCTTCATGTCAGCATCCCATAATAGGCCACGACAACAGGACACTGTCCAAAAAAAACCCTGGACATTTTTCGCAAGCAGTTATTACTGTTAAAGGGTGTTATCCATTGTCCGACGTTGTGCGACGTCGACATTGATTTTCTCTAAACGCTTGGGGCCGACTACATCACTGTTAAAGCATTGTCATCAGTTTCTCTTTGGTTTAAACACAGTTTTATTTATCTATGTTTTGTAACATAGACTGGGGACGCGATAGCTTAGTGGTCAGAGCACTCGCTTTCCACAACCTAAGGTTAAGCAGCAGTGAGCGTGGTTACCTACTGGATGGGTGACCGTTTGTACGCCTTGGTTTCAGTACAGTCCCCCAGTTCACCCAGCTGTAAATGGGTACCTGCCCTCTTTAGGGCCAGGGAAGGTAAAGCAGCGAGGAAGAGGAGATGGGTGCTGTCTTAAATATGCTGGCCCCTGGAGAAGCTGAGGTCTCTGATGCATCGCTCTCCCACGACCACATAGGTTAGGGGACACCTCTACTTTTTTTACCCGTAACATAAGGATTGAGAAGGATGCAGGCGATGGAGATGAGATGCTTTTAGCAAATTTCTTGGTATCACAAACTGAGATCTTAATAGGGAGGGCGTTTACTTGCAAGCATTTCGGGGAAGAATATAAAACTTGCCCTGCGTCAATTCAGCGAAGCTAAAAGGTAAAAATAAAGGTGTCTCATAACTTATGTGGGGGTAGGGGAGGGAGCGAGGCGTCAGAGGCCTCAGCTTCTCCAGGGGCCAGCATATTGAGGGCGGCGCCCATCTCCTCTCCCTCGCTGCTTTACCTTCCCTGACCCTAAAGAGGGCAGGTACCCATTTACAGCTGGGTGAACTGGCGGGACTGTACTGAAGCCAAGGCGCGCAAACGGTCACCAATCCAATAATTTTTATTGGTAACCACGCTGGACGCTGCTTAACCTTAGCTTGGGGAAAGCGAATGCTCCGACCACTGAGTTGCCCTGTCCCCATAGGTAAAAGGACTTTAGACAAACAAGCCTGTCATTTTCCTTTGCAAACTTTATGCATACAACACACACACACACACACACACACACACACACACACACACACACACACACACACACACACACACACACACACACACCCCTCTCCCCCCAACACGAATAAACTGCCTTATGCACAAGCCAGAGTTCTGAGCAAACAATATGATATAAAATAAGGCAAAGCAGTGATGCGAATCTGCTTTAACTGACCGGGATACGTTGAGGAGTGAGGAGTGGGGGGGGGGGATATCATATTTTAGGATCAATATAGCAATGCCATGCAGGCCACATTTCTGTTCCTGTGTCAAATCTTCTAATTGACGACATAAGAATCTGTTTTGACTGATAGCAGCTTTGACTGACAGGGAAACACTGAGGAGGTGACAGATCTCACATGTGATCATCGGTATATTTATCATGTATGCTACGCAGTCTACTTTTCCCTTTCTGTCCTGTGCCAAATCGCTTTCAAAATTAATGACTTAACTATCGGTCCATCATTTGCTGCTGCAATTTCAAACTGGTCAGACACCTGCATCAGATCATTTGGTCTGTGTTTTTTTGTTGTTTTTGTTCTTGTTTTCTACTGTTGGTTTTTGCTTTTTGTTTGGTTGGGTTTTGTTGTTGTTGTGTTTAATTGGATTTTGTTTGTTTGTTTGCTTGTTGGTGGTTTTTTTGGGGGTGGGGGATTATTGAGTGACTTACTACCACGTCATTTGATATTTTTTAATTTTCTTAAAATTTCCTTTTATTTTTTTATTTCGAGGATAATGGAATAAGCACTCATGTGCTTTTTTCATCTAGTCCCCGTGTGTATCAAGTAGTCTAGTACTATTGCAAAGTGTGGGATAGCCCTAGTGCAGACCAAAGTAACAGCAGCTTTCTACAGGCGTTTTCCCCTGTTGTCGTAAAGTATGTGTTCACAGGGTGGTGGTGGTGGTGGTGGTGGTGGTGGTGGTGGTGAGGGTGGTGGTGTGTGAGTGGTGGTGGTTGGTGGTGATGATGAATGATGATGGTGGTGGGGGGTGGTGATGGGGATGATGATGATGAGATGATGATGATGGTGTGTGGGTAGAGGAGGATGATGATGATGATGATGATGGTGGTGTGGTGGTGGTGTGGTGGTGGTGGTGGTGGTGTGGTGGTGATGATGATGATGATGATAAAAGAAAAGATGATGATGATGATGTGGAAAGTGATGGTGGTGGTGGTGGTGGTGGTGGTGGTGGTTGTGGTTGTGGTGATGAGATGATGATGGTGGTGTGTGGTGGTGGTGGTGGTGGTGGTGGTGGTGGTGGTGGATGGATGATGTGGTGGTGTGGTGGTGGTGATGGTGGTGATGATGATGATGATGATGATGATGATGATGATGATGATGATGACGACGACGACGTTGATAATTTGATGTCATTACTGTAAATGATATCATTTCATACACTAATTACTAAGGAATTTTTGTTCATCTATCCATGAAAGCCATGTCCAGGTTTTGTAAGCGCATGTGGTTCCAGCCTGACAGGAGTGACTAATGTGTTGGGTACATTGTTGTCTTCTGTCATACGAGCGAAAATGCGTTGTGCTGCCGTCAAGCGCCTGACAAGTCAGGCCCAGCGCGTCTGACTTCGGCATGGAGAGCATTTTTATCTTTCTTCCTGGAAAAAAAAGGCAGGAGAATGAACCAAGAAGGCAAGACACAGACAAGAAGGGGGTGACAGGAAGAAACGCAAGAATGCAGAAACAAAGAGAGGGATAGAAAAGAGGGAATTCCTAGCACAGAATTTCCAGAAAAAGTGGGTATGCTATTCATATTGACATGCCCCGGCATCTCCACAGTGTGGGGGAGGGGGGGGAGAGTTTTCTTGAAATAAAAAATGTATTCAACCATGACAAATAACAATTATTGATATTTTTTAAAGTTATATTTTGGGACATTACTTTTTATTTCATTTTCTAGGTTGTGCATTATTCAATAACAGCCTTTGAATGTGGTTCGATTTTTCCACCGGCTTTCTTATCAATCCATGCGAAATCAGTGTTCCGGTGGTAATGATGAAATACGACATCTTTTCAAATGACAAGCTGTCATACGCATAATTATTAAGGCGTTTTTTGTGTGTGTTTTTTACCAGTGTGTTCGCAGAATAATAATAATTCTAAAAAGTTTCCATTTTTGCAAGTGCCTGTGATTTGCAGCCTGACAGGGGGAGCTAACTACAGAGTAGTGGAGCTGAGTGTGAACAGATTTCTGCTTCCAGAGTTCTGTCCGCACACATAGGCTGTCATTCCAACATTCTTTGATCTTTTTTCTTTTCTTTTCTCCTCTTTTTTTTTGTTGGTTTGTTTGATTTTTGTTTTGATTTGTTTTTATTATCCCTCTTCTTCTTCGTTTCCGTTTCTTCTCGCACATTATCTCCCTCTCCCCCCCATTTAACAGGTTTTTTTGGTGGCGTTTTGGTGTTGTTGTTTTTTTTGTTTCGGGTTGGGTGGAGGCTTGTTGCAGTGTTTTTTTGGTTTGGTGTGGTGTTTGTGTTTGTTTGTGTGTGTGTGGAATTTTTGTTTTGTGCTTTTGATGGGTTGGGTTTTTTGTTGGTTTTGTTGTTGTTGTTGTTTTTTGGTTGTTGTTTTTCGGGGTGGGTGGTTGGGGGGCTTCGTTTCTCGGCTAGAGCTCAGACGATCCCCAATGCGTTAGATTCTGCATATGCAACCGTTTTTTGCCCACCATGAAGGTAGCCGCGTTCCGCTTCGGGGATTAACCTAGTGTTCGCTTTATAACCCCACCTACTCACTGATGACAAACAAACAAACGAAATCAACATTCCCCGAGTTCTGTGCGACAAAACACACATGAGTACTTTTGTGCAATTCTCTTTTTTTTTTATTCTCCAAAGGATGGTGGGGGAGGGGGGGGGGGATAGTGGAGGGTGAAAAAGGGGGAACATGACGGAAACAAATACATCATATACAGACAGGCACAGCTGTCAGTTTCTCCCACTTTCAGCTGCTCTCAGCTGCTGCTGTCCATTCCATCCCATCCCAGCCCAACTGGTGCTGATTATAGCAGGAGCTGACCACACTTGGACGAGGTAAGTGGAAGGAAGGCGCGTGCTGAATTTCGCACTCTTCACTAAGCGGAAAAATTAGTGGCGCTGCTCTTGTGGCGACGTAAGAACAGGCTGAATTTCATGCAGAGCTATATATATGTATATATATAATATATATATAGATAGAGAGAGAGAGAGAGAGAGAGAGAGAGAGAGAGATGTTTGCTATGATTAAGGTGGCATTCATTAGAAGAAGAAGAGAAGAAGAAGAAGAAGAAGAAGAAGAAGAAGAAGAAGAAGAAGAAGAAGAAGAAGAAGAAGAAGAACAAGAAAGAACAAGAAGAAGAAGAAGAACAAGAAGAAGAACAGAAGAACAAGAAGAAAGAAGAACTATAATGATGAGAATGATGAGGATGATGATGATGACATTATTATTATTATTATTATTATTATTATTATTATTATTATTATTATCATTATTATTATTGTTATTATTATTATTATTCTTAAATGGAATTTATATGGCGCTATATCTTGCAAAGACAAATCAAACTACTTACATCAACGTACTCTTACAAAGCCATGCTGCCAGTAACTATTAAATAGCTTAAACAAATTCAAATGTACGCACCTACACACACACACACACACACACACACAACACACACACACACACACACACTCACACTCACACACACACACACACACACACACACACACACATAAAGGTTGTAGACTTTGGCAGGGTGATGGGATTTCGGCTGTTGAAGGCAGGGACACCTTTGAGATGAAAGAGGAGGGGAAAATCTTAGGTTTGGAATAAATATGTCTTGAGGCTAGATTTCAATGTGTCATAAGTAGGCTTTTGGCGAAGAACGGGCTAAATTTCATGCAGAGCTACATGATATGTCATGCTACGACTAAAGATAGTATTCACTACAACACAATACAGTACAATGACGAAATTCTGGAAGGGATATAATTAACTTCTCTCGTTTCTGACTTGTTCCGGGGTGCTTTTCTAAAAGAACTACAGCTACACATACCCAGAGAGAGAGATAGACAGAGAGAGAGAGAGAGAGAGAGAGAGAGAAGAGAGAGAGAGAGAGAGAGAGAGAGAGAGAGACAGACAGACAGACAGACAGACAGACAGACAGAAAGACAGACACAGACAGAGAGTCAAAGAGAGACACAGACAGAGAGTCAAAGAGAGACAGACAGAGACAGACATACAGACAGGCAGACACACAGGCATACAGACAGAGACAGAGAGAGACATACAGACAGACAGGCAGAGACAGACAGGTAGAAAGACAGAAAGACATACAGAGAGGCAGAGAAAAAGAGAGAGACAGACACAGACAGACAGACACACAGGCATACAGACAGACAGACAGACAGAGACAGACAGGCAGACAGACAGAAAGACATACAGAGAGGCAGAGAGACAGAGATAATATGACAATATGCAGTAATTTTTCAATAAACAGAAAAGACATCCAAAACAAAAAAAAAACCATCCTTTCTTGTTTGTTTTGGTTTGTTTTGGTTGATGACAAACATTTGGATGCCAGTTCTTCCTCTAATCCTACGTTCACGGTAAGATAGCGCCCTGAAAGTTAATGTTGGGCGTTCCTTGATTTGATCTGACGCCTTGGGAGCCACCGAGAATAAATAATATGCACTTTTGTCTTCCTCATCACATCTGGGACTCAGCCTGAGCGAGCGTTAAGTTCACATCCAGGGAGGAAGTTGGCGTGTAGAGCTGCTGTCACCTACAGGCAGCCACACTCCGACTTAAGAGGACAAATAAATAATGCCCGCTACTTTTTTTTCGTTCCTCGGATAAAAACTCTGACGTTCATCAATGCTGAAATTTTGAGGATCCACAGATTTTTCTCCCACCAATGAAGGTAGCTGCATTCCGACTTCGGATGGATCGGTGGTCTAGAGGTAACGCGCCTGTCTAGAAAGCGAAAAGTCCGGGTCTGAAGTGTGCGGTTGTTCGAAGCCCGTTTGGACCCGAAACTTTTTCCCCATCCATTAGACCATGAGTGGTGGTCTGGGGTGCTAGTCTTTCAGATGAGACGATAAACCGAGGTCCCGTGTTTAACGCAAAATTATTCAGCGCACGTAAAAGAACCCACGGCAACAAGAGAGTTGTCCCTGGCAAAATTCTTAGAAAAAAAGCCACTCTGATAGGGAAATAAATTCAGTTGCAGACAACAAAAAAGGGGGTGGCGCTGCTCTTGTGGCGACGCGCTCTCCTCGGGAAGAGCAGCCCGAATTTCACGCAGAAAAATCTTGTGACTTAAAGTGGTATAACTAAAATACTAAATAGTATACTGAGTATGTATGTGTTTTTCCTCACACACCCCTCGCTGTCATGAATGACGACGAGATCTTTAACGTGCGTATTTAGAATTCGGCGTGTGCAGCATACGCGTGAAGGACAGTAAGGCACGGGCAGGTCTGGTGCTTGAAGCTGACCTGGGAGGGAGTTAAAAATACCCCCACCCACCCTTAATTCACCAGACGCCGGTGTCCAGATTCGAACCCAGGACTTCATGGACGGGTACCGGGTAGCCTGGTGGTTAGAGTGATGCGCTCAGGATCTGCTGACCCAGGTTCGAATCTCGTTCAAGGGGGATATTTTCCCCTGGAGTTAACATCAGTGCCGACTCAACTCTCCCCAAAAGTCCTTCGGGTGAGACTATAAACCGAGGTCCCGTGTGGGAACGCGCGCAGAACATCTTGCGCGCGCGTTAAAACCTGTTCCGCTTTTCGGAAGAGTAGGCCATTGTGTGCCGGTAGGAACGGGTAACAAAATTTGCAAAACTGCATATACACGGAGGAGACTGGGGGTAAAAGCAAAGCACGTGAGTGCTTATTTCATAATCTCAGAAATAAAATACAATAAATAAAATTGACCTATTGGCTTGAAGTCGAAGGGTCTTAACGTCTCTGCTATAGCCTCCCTCATACCCACTAATAAATGATGACCCTTCAGCAACCGTTCAATTCTCCACCACCACCTACCACCACCACCATCAATCTCCCCACCCCACTTTCAGGTTATTTTGTTCACACCAGATCTTTAGCCCAACCCTGACAAATACCTGTCACAGGAGAAGGAGTGAAGCTTTACCATTATAGGTAATTATCCAGGCTTCGTGCTAACGTGTTGGTGGAGTGATGACGACCGCGTTTTGCTGTCTGTGTGTCTGTCTGTCTGTCTGTGTCTGTGTCTGTCTCTCTGTCTCTCTCTCTCTCTCTCTCTCTCTCTCTCTCTCTCTCTCTCCTCTCTCTCTCTCTCTCCCCTCTCTATCTTCTTTCCGCACAAAGTCCTTCGGATGAGACTATAAACCGAGGCCCCGTGTGCGAACGCATGCAGAACATCTTGCGCACGCGTTAAATCCTGTTCCGCTTTTCGAAAGAGTAGGCTATTGTGTGCCGGTGGGAACAGATGACAAAATTTACAAAACCGCATACAGACGGGAACTGGATGTAAAAAAGCACATGAGTGCTTGTTACATTATCCTCGATATAAAAGGATAAATGAATAAATCCCCATACTCCGTGTATTGTGACTAAGGCCAGTGTACATATTAAACCGTTCCGAGTTCAGATATCCCTCTCTCTCTCTCTCTCTCTCTCTCTCTCTCTCTCTCTCTCTCTCTCTCTCTCTCTCTCTCTCTCTTCCCCAAACGCAGTGTATTGTGACCTAAGGCCAGTGTACATATTAAACCCGTCCAGAGTTCAGAGATGTCCCTGTCTGTCTGTTCTGTCTGTCTGTCTGTCTGTCTGTCTCTCTCTCTCTCTCTCTCTCTCTCTCTCTCTCTCTCTCTCTCCCTCCATCTCTCTCTTCTCTCCTCTCCTCCATCTCTCTCTCTCTCTCTCTCTCTCTTCTCTCTCTCTCTCTCTCTCTCTCTCTCTCTCTCTCTCTCTCTCTCCCTCCATCTCTCTCTCTCTCTCTCTCTC
>CM054162.1:6619477-6621977 GCA_028751875.1 Rapana venosa
TAGTCCCCGTGGGTACGCGGTTTTGTCAATTTTGTCATCTGTTCCTACCGGCACACAATGGCCTACTCTTACGAAAAGCGAAATAGGATTTTAACATGTGCGCAAGATGTTCTGCGTGCGTTCGCACACAGGACCTCGGTTTATAGTCCCATCCGAAGGACTTTTGGGGAGAGTGGAGTCTGCACTGATGTTAACTCCAGGGGAAAATATTCCCTCCAACGGGAATCGAATCCGGGTCGTCAGATTGCGAGCGCAATGTTCTAACCACTAGGTCCCCGTTCTGACGATGAAGCCATTATTACAACAGATGGCTTGTGTGCTGTCACACTTGTAACTCTGCCATCGCATACTTCATCTCTGCTGCCTTCTTCTTCACGCATACATTGCTCTGCTATTATTCACTTCATCTCTGCTGCCTTCTTCTTCACGCATACATTGCTCTGCTATTATTCACTTCATCTCTGCTGCCTTCTTCTTCACGCATACATTGCTCTGCTATTATTCACTTCATCTCTGCTGCCTTCTTCTTCACGCATACATTGCTCTGCTATTATTCACTTCATCTCTGCTGCCTTCTTCTTCACGCATACATCATCATCATCATCATCAGTCCCGTGACCTTGGCGGTCGTGGAGGAGACACGAAAGACGATGCCGTGGTAAGCCTCCTCCAACCATCTCGGTCCTCGGCTCTGCGCAGTAGTGCCGAGTCATTCATCCTGGTCCATTCTCTGATGTTGTCCATCCATGACTTGTTCTGTCTTCCCCTCTGTCTGCCACCTTCGAGTGTTTCCTGCAGTACTGTTTTGGGCAGAGTGTTGTGGCGGGTTTTGACGTGGCCGAACCATGTCAGCTTTTTCTTCTTGACGATGGTGAGAAGGGGTTCCTGTGGACCTGCCAGCCGTGTTATTTGACTCTTGACAAATTCATTGGTCTTTCGTTCTCTCCAGGATATGCACAGCAGTTTTCTATGGCATTTTGTTTCAAATGACTGGATTCGCTTTGCTGTTTCAGCAGTCAATGTCCAGGTGAATACACTTCATCTCTGCTGCCTTCTTCTTCATGCATACTTTGCTCTGCTATTATACACTCCATGTCTGCTGCCCTCTTCTTCATGAATGCTTTCTGCACAACTGGTGTATCTTTTCTCTACAGTCTTCTGTATAGAGTTATTACAACATGTGTGTGTACAGGTGGGGGCATGTTCACAACACCACAGAAGTTCTGTAGATAATAATAATAATAATGTATGGAATTTATCGAACCCTGATCAGATCGGATGTTAGATCAGCTAACCCTCCTCCTGTACGCCTCACGGCAAAACGTGCAGGCCGGTTTACACTTCTGACCTGCAGAAGACTACCATATGAATTGACAGGACATGACCAAAACGATGCCTTCCTATTGCAGTCTCTGTTGCGACACATAAAGACAAATTCACTCCCTTAGTCTTTTCAAGAAGACTTCACACGGAGGAACTTTCCGTTTTCAATAGCTACAGCACACAAAAAACTGCGTTTTTTGTAAATTTTGTCATCCATTCCTGTCAGAACTGATGTTAACTCAGGGAAAAAATCTCCTTGAACGAGACTAAGATAAAACAGAGGGGGGGGGGGGGGGCAAATTAAGCACCAAAAATGTAAAAAAAAGAACAGATTTGTGACAAAGAAGAAGAGAAAAGAAGAAAAGAGAAAGAAGAAGAAGAAGAAAGAATTGCGAAAAGAATTTGCGAAAAAGAATTGCTAAAAAGAATTGCTAAGAAGAAGAAGAAGAAGAAGAAGAGGAAAATAATCAGTGTTCCAAACTTTGCACAGCAAACACCAAACTCTAGGAGTAAGCCGATTCTTCCGGTCGCCATTATGATGACGTCAGCCACCGCTTAGAGAGAGAGCACCGGCGATTGGCTCACGAGAGACAATCGATACCTGACTTCTTTTTTTCTTCTTTTTTAACCTGACGGCCTAAATGACTTGAAGAGGATGAGAAGCGGATCACAGTCAGACACACTGCATCTTCTTCTTCGTCGTTGAACGCTCAGACAGCAACTACTGTTGTCTGTCATATGAGCGAAAATGCGTTGGGCTGCCGTTAAGTATTTGACAAGTCAGGTCCAGCGCATCCGACTTCGGCGTGGGAGAGAATTGTTCTCCTTTGAATCTTTCTGGAGAAAAAAGGCAGGATAGAGGACCAAGAAAGCAGACAATAGACAAGAAGGAGGAAGATGACCGGAAGAGAAAGGAACAAGACAGAAACAGAGGGAGAGAACAGAGGAAATTCCTAGCACAGATTTTCCAGGTGGGGATGCTGTTTATACTGACAGGCCCCCGGCATCCCTACGGGGGAAAAGTAAGACTGAAAGATTGTGATAGAAGTTAGCTTCTGGAAAGTAAAGAATGAGAGACAGACCGACAGACAGAGAGACACAGAAAGACAAAAAGACAGACAGACAGGACAGATGAAGAGTGTGTTATGCATATGCAAACACCATGGAAACAAGTCAC
>CM054162.1:6624477-6634477 GCA_028751875.1 Rapana venosa
AAATGTGTCCCATAACCTATAAGGTCGTAGGGGAGCGAGGCGTCAGAGACCTCACTTCTCTAGGGCCAGCATATTGAGGGCGGCGCCCATCTCCTCTCCCTCGCTGCTTTACCTTCCCTGACCCTAAAGAGGGCAGGTACCCATTTACAGCTGGGTGAACTGAGGGAACTGTACTGAAGCCAAGGCGTGCAAACGGTCACCCATCCACTTGGTAACCACGCTCGACGTTGCTTAACTTGGCTGGGGGAAAGCGAGTGCTCCGACCACTGAGCTATCCCGTCCCCGGGTTCTTTTACGTGCGCTAAATAATTTTGTGTAACACACGGGACCTCGGTTTATCGTCTCATCCGAAAGACTAGCACCCAGTCTACCACTCATGGTCTAATGGATGGGGGAACAGTTTCGGGCCCAAACGGGATTCGAACCTCCACACACTTCCGACCCGGACTTTTCGCTTTCTAGGCTGGTGCGTTACCTCTAGACCAGGGATCCACCTACTTTATTCAGATATTTTATTCCTACATAAGCCTCAACCTTTCATTACAAGGACTGTGAATATAACATCGTAACAGGAAGACAGAGAAAACGACTGGTTGGTTGGTTGGTTGGTTGGTTGGTTGGTTGGTTGGTTGGTTGGTTGGTTGGTTGGTTGGTTGGTTGGTTGTTGGGTAGGTAGGTGGGTTAGTTGGTTGGTTTGTTGGTTAGTTGGTTGGTTGGTTGGTTTCTTGGTTGGTTGCTTGGTCGGTTGGTTGGCTGGCTGCCTAATTGGTTGGCTGGTTTGCTTGCTTGTTTGTTTGTTTTTAAACAGAGAAAAGTCTCTGCGGGAAGCAGGCAAAGAATCATGGTGAAACATCAGAAGTCTCTAAAACTGCTGCCAGCTGGTCTGTCTCCTTTCCCCCAGCACCACTAGGTCTGCAGACAGCTAACGCAGCAGACATGCTGGCAGAAATAGACACCGGCACCAAAGCATCCTTAGCACCTGGGCGCTGTCCATTCATCCGCTGCAGGGTGTAGCCCTCCATCCCTCTGTAGCAGCCCTCCCTCCCTCCCTCTGTAGCAGCCCTCCCTCCCTCTGTAGCAGCCCTCCCTCCCTACCTCCCTCCCAAGGTTAATTCCTGTCTTGCGTCTCTCTGTGCTATGTCACGCCCGTGTCTTTCTTGATGTCATCATGCCATCCGGTTGCCGGTCTGCCAGGGGCTTCTGTTGCTGTGTCGTGACTACCATTCCGTTCATTGAAGTTTCTTTCTTCTTCGTCGTCGTCGTCGTCGTCGAACGCTCAGACAGCATCTATTGTTGTCTATCATATGAGCAAAAATACGTTGCGCTGTCGTTAAGCGCCGGAAAAGTTAGGCCCAACGCATCCGATTTAGGCTTGGGGGATAATTGTTATATTTTAAGTATTTCTGATGGGAAAAAGCAGGAGAGTGGACCAAGAAGGCAAAAAAGTAAACAAGAAGGAGGTAGATGACAGGAAGAAAAGGAACAAGGCAGAAAGCAAGAGAGGGATAGAAAAGAGGGACGTCCTAGCACAGAATTTCCAGAAGGTGGGAATGCGTTTTATTCTGATAGGCTCCCGGCATCTCCACGGGGGAAGATGAAACTAAGATTAGGGCTTGTTATCATGCACATGCTGATCGCCAAACCACTGAGAATGCTTGTCCACCCACCACAGCCAGAGAACGGGAACGATGGAATCCTTTAAGGTTGTTAGCTGCCAAGGAACTGAACAAGTTGTTCCGCTAGTGGATGATCCAGTTAGTACCACTCTGTTGGGGCTGCTGATAGTGATTAAAAAAATATTTTGACAAAAATCAGTTAACTGGCTGTTTCCTGCCCCTTCTCTCCCCGCCCACGTCCCCTTCTCCCTGTCCCACCCTGTCCCTCCCCTCCCCCCCCCCCCCCCCGCCCACTCCACTCTCCGACATACACACACATACACAAATACTAAATCCACCTACTAGCCTCTGTGATTTGTTATTTGAGTGAAATACCTTTTAAAAATTAGGTACACACATCGTTTCTACTACATAAGCCACTGATGTAACATCTTCACCAAAGAGTCATTACAATAATTACATGCGTTGGATTTGAAAATGTTAAGTCCTACACTGTAGCCTACCACACAATAGAAACAGATAGTCGCTATATTACTTTCAAGGCAACGATTCAGCAGGAGAGCGCAGCATTTTAGATCGATTTGTGTGAAATAAATCCACAAACCTTTTGCTCTTTAAAAAAGAAAAGTGTTTTGCCAGTGTCTGTAATGATGTGAATTGACATTTTCAAAGTTACAATAAGAAAAAATGTTTGAATAGAGGTTTTTAAAGTGCGGAAAACAATAAGCGAACTGATATCTTTTGTCTGGTGCTTAAGAATAAACGAGCATTACTCTTTAAAAGAAACCTTCGGCCGTTTTCCTGTGACTCAAGTTGTTATTACAACCTTCAAGTCGTCATGTCATCCGCCCTTTACATCATCTCTCCGTCCATCTGTCCCTTTTCTCTCTCCAGCAGAACTACTTCAAACAAAATAAACAAGGAGGAAGCTGGCAGGATGGTTTAAACCTTCACCTGCCTAACAAGTAAACCGTGAGGTTCTGGGTTCCATTCCCAGCCTTGCCCTTTCTTTCCAGTTTGATGGGAAAATCGAACAGAATGTCAAGTCTTTTTCGTTCCTCGGCTTCCTTTCTGGTGTGTGCGTGCACGCGCACATGCGTGTGGGTTTTTGTTTGTTTGTTTGCTTTTTTAGTTTTTTAGTTATTTTTAGTTAGCCTGGCTATGTAACGGTAAATTAAACGGGTAAATTAAAGGATGAAAAGAAGATAGGTAACATTAACAAAGAACTGCGTTGTTTCGGCATTCGTCCATTGTTGAACAAGAAATCTGTTAGAGAAATCTTTCGGTGTCTACAACTAACAACTTCATATGGTATACTAACAAAGAACTTACATTCACGATCGTCCCCAGTTAGGCAATTGGGCAATCATGTTTTGCATGGCCACAAACATATTAATTATATCTTTTTATAAATGCATGACAAAAATCAGGGGGGGGGGGGGTATGACTCATTGACTGAAGTTAAACATATTCAGTGATACTGATAAACCATTCAGTGATTCACAGATAGATCTATCCATTTAAGATACAAATGAAATCTAGGCTTATTGAACTTTTGTTGTATGCAAACTGCTTTGTAAAGCAAGGTGAAAGTGAAACATAAATTTATCCCACTACAGTACTAGGTTCAGGCAGGCTAGTCTGTTGGCTACTTTACTAAAACTGTAAAAGTAATTACTACTAATACCAGTAATTACTACCAATGTTAATTTAAATAAGAAAATACCATAATTAACACATTCTATTTCTAGTTCTAGTCAGTCAGAGAAGTTCTCTGCTACTGCTACTGGTATCCATGTAACCCAGTACAACCTGTCGCATGTGGGGGAGGAAACCCCAATAGAAAAAACCCAAAACATATGGAGACTTGGAGAGGAGATTGGCGCCACCAAGGAATATCCTAAGCCCACAGAAAAAACATGAAAGACAAATGCAAAGCCGAAATGATACCGGATCGGTCGAGGCCCGGGTTTCCAACGACCGCGCTTTCCATTGATCAACACCGGGGTGGAAGTACAATCGCACGGGAGTTAAAACATTATTTAAAGCTCCCAGAAACAAATCACCATTGGTACAGGGAACGCCACACTCTACCAGGGGGAAAAATCAAAGAACAGAGTAGACTTACCGATATAAAGGGGGACATTTTGGACTGGAAGTGAGAGGGCAGATTTGGTGAGACTTGACGAAAAGGCAAAAAGATCGGGTACAGGGGGCCAAAGAAACACCCCAACAGGGAGGGGCTTTATTGCAAAAGGAAATATGGGTGCATTTTCAGCTGTAAAAAACCGCTTCCACAGGATTATCAGCACCCGGGGTGGGGCCAAGCCCAAGAACTCACCACATAAAATCTATGCACCATCACTAATACAAAAAATTAAAGAATTTTTGAAGATTTTGAAGTGCCCTTTTTAAAAAATACCAAAAGGACACATCATCACCCAAAGGGGATTTTTAACCCAAATGGGTCCTGACTCTACAACCAAGGGGCCAACAGTTGGTCAGTTGGAACTGGGAGCCCAACGACAGGGACTACTCGCGGATTTGCCTGCCCCCACAACTACCATTCCCAATACCCTCATCCCCCAACAGTCAAGGAGGACAACCGGGCAGCGCCAAAGGGCAAGATCCAAAACCCAATATTTTATCTTAAAAAACCAGGGCGCTTTTAAATCCAGCATCAACGGCCAGAACAAGAACCTACCCGGACGACAAGCATGACCACGACCGTGCTGCTGGTATTCAAAATGAAGCTGAAAAAAAACAAACCCTGCAAACCCACGATCAAATTTGACTGAAAAACAAAAAGATCCAATGTCGAGGATTTTCCAAGCTAAGTTTGGGGACGTTTGCGGCATTAAACCCCTCCGGACATGACATAAGCCCTCCCCAACAACTTCAATGGGGCTTCCGAGAAACAGAAAGGGAGGAAACTCGGCTCAGAAATAAACACCAGCCAGGGGACTACCAAAACATCGGGGACCCTGCGATACAAGAAGACACTGAAACCAACCGGGTTTCCCAACCCTAAAGAATACCGGGGCCAACAATCTCGTGAAAGTCAATTTTAAAAGGGCCAGAGGAAGGGGATCATGACATGTGATGAGACGAAAAAACATGAAATGGAAAACAAAAAAAGGGCAACGACACCCAAAGAAACTCACAAAACCACTTCAAACCAAACATCAGTCATTTAAGACACTCCGGAAACCTCCTCACGAAAGCCAGCTGCATTGAACAGGTGTCTGAATTTGTCAAAACTGTAAAACTACCCAATACAACCCTGACAAAGCATAATAGAAGAGAAAGCACAACATCAAGGCACCTCCCCATTACCTAACTGAGGGAAGAAGGGGAAAAGCCATCCCCAGTTCCATAAAAGCCCCAGGAGCAACAAAAAACCAGCAATTTCTCAACATGGGGGCGAAACGTCATCACTAGTCACAGCACTTCAGAAGATTTGGAACAAAACATGGCCACAGACGGACCAAACACTCATCATACCCCGCCCAAGAAGGGGAATTTTTCGCCAATGCCAAAAATATAGAACAATCACCTCACACCCCCCAGCAAGATCATGCCAAAGTTTTTTTGAATCGACTCAAAAGGAGGCAGAAGAACACCTTTCAAGGGAAAAACGGTTAGGGGAGCAGGAGCACAAACGAAAAATTTTTTTAACTGCCACATCAATGGAAAAAACTTCAAAAACAGAAGGGCCTTTCCCAACTCTCGACTTTTAAGAAGGTTTGACAGAGTATGGCACGAAAGGCCTGTGGCGGTCCCAAATGTTTGGCATTGAAGAAGGACGGCAAACCATTCAAACCTATACAAAACGCAAGCAGTGCAGTCCTTTTTGAAAAACAATCGGGACACTTCAAAACCACATTGGGTCCGACAAGGATGCCTGTTTTTTCCCCATCCTGTTTTAATCTTTTTCTTGGAAAACACAGGAAAAGACCCCCCAACTTCCCCCCTACCATCTCCATTGGCGGCAACCCTCAACAACTTACGTTTGCCGATGACTTGACCTCATGGGGGGGAAGTAACACGAGCTGCAAGACTTTTCCCAGACTTAGAACGAACTGGGGCATATGGAGGAGTGAGCCGGAGAAAATAAAAAACTTTTGGGAAAAGGGGACGAGCATGCCACCGCTAAAATTTTCATGAACGCCAACAACGGAGGATAAACGCTTTAAATACCCCGGCGCTACACTCACAAAGGCGGGCGATCGGAAAAAGAAATCAAAGTCAAATAGCCCCTGGCAACATCTTCCATGACAAAATCACCACCATAGGAAAAGTAAGAGATCAGTTTTTCCCCAATCAAAAAAAGCTCTACAAACCCTAATTCATCGACCTGCTGTACGGGAATGAAAAACCCGGACTTACTCGAAACAGCAAAGCGAATCCATCATTCGAAAAAAAATGCCATAGAAAATACTGGGCATTCCTGGAAAAGAAAGCCAACGAATTTCAGAGTCAAAAAACACGGCTGGCGGTCACAGGAACCCCTTCTCACCATCGTCAAGAAGAAAAAGCTGAACTGGTTCGGCCACGTACCCGCCACAACATCTCCCAAAACGTACTGCGGGGAAACACTCGAAGGTGGCAGAAGAGGGAAACAGAACAAGTCAGGGATGGACAACATCAGAGAAGGACCGGGGGATAAATGCCCGGGGGCAACAAACTGCGCAGAGCCAGGGACCGAGATGTGGAGGGGGTTACCACGGCTCGTTTTCATGTTCCCCCACGCCGCCAAGGTCAGGTTCTGATATATTGATTTTTTTATCGGGTAAGGGAAATAAGCACTTTTTACTTTTTAACCCGTCCCGTGTTATGTGGGGTTTTTGTCAATTCTGTATCTTTCCCCCCGGCACAAAAAGCTACTCTTACAAAGCGAACAGGTTTTTAAACGTGGCAAAGTTCTGTTGCGTTCGCCACGGTTTTTAAGCCCTTTCCAAAGGGGACGTTTGGGGAAATGGAGTCTGCACTGATTTTTAACTCCAGGAGAAAAATTTTCCCCTTGAAGGAATCGAACGGGTCTTCAGTTTTGCGACGAAATTTCTAACCAAAGGCTATCCCGTATCCCCAGGGATTTGGCGCGTCAAAAAACCCCGACAGTTTGAAAATCAAAAAGAGCGGGGAGTACTTCCGCCCTTTTCCGCAAAATTAGTTGATTAAATTCCCCCAACTATCCCCCCAAAACCAAACGAGGCTACTACTGAGGGGGAAAAAACGGGCGAAACCCAAAAAATCTCACCATTGGTGAACTTCGGAGCTCTACCCAAGGAACAAAGAAAAAAATTTAAATACAGATAATAACAACTGGGGAATAAAATTTTATCTACAAACGGGAAAAAAAAGGGGGAAATGGGTGAAGCTGCTTTATGGCGACCGCCTCCCTTCCCCGGGAGAGCACCCAATTTTCCACGCAGAGAAATCTGCCGTGATTAAAGCGATTACAATACAATAAAAACAATAAAAAACCCCTTTCTCTGCTCTGCTCTGCTCTGCTCTCGCTCGCTGCTCTGCTCTCCTCCCCCTTGCTCTCCCGCTTGCTCTCCTCTGCTCCCCTCACTCTCTCTACTTACTCACCTACTCCCCTTTCCCCTTTCCCCTCTCCCTCTCTCTGCTCTGCTCTGCTTCTCTGCTCTGCCGTTGCTCTGTTGCTCCTTACCTACTCAACTCCTCAAACAAACTTACTATACTATTTTTCCTGGTTAAAAATACCATCACTTTTTTTTCTGTTCCTAGACTAGAGCCTCGGGGTTCCCCAAAAAGTGTGAGTTTTACGATCGCCGTTTTCTTTTTGCCCCCCCCTTTTGGGTATGCTTCCATTTTCGGGAAAAAGGGTGTCCTAAAACAACCCCGTGTGCAGCAACTTTTTTTTTTAAATTTTTGTCACTTTTTCCTCCCCGCACGACAGGGGCCTAATCTTTGGAAAGGCAGGACGGGTTTTTCTAACGAGTGACGCAAGACTTTTTACATGCTTCCCCACAGGGGGGCCTCGTTTTTGTTACCGAAGGACTTTGACATTCAGTCGATTTTTTTTTTGGGCAAATTGAAAAAAAGGGGAAGGCTGAGAATGGAACCCAGAAACCCTTTACGGTTTAAGTTTTGGCAGGTGAACTCTTAACCCTCTTCCCTTTTTTTCTGAAGGACTAGCAAATTGCCAACAATCAACTTGGGTTTATCCTTGCCCACAGCAAGGGGAAAAAATGAATGTGATACTATTGACCCCCTACCCCCCCCCCCCCCCAACCCCCCCCCCCCCCCCCCCCCCCCCCCCCCCACCCCACCCCCCCCCACACCCCCACCCCCCCCCCCCCCAAAACCCCCCCCCCCCCCAAAAAAAAAAACCCCCCCCCGCCTCTAAAAAAACAACACGACACACACACACACCACACACCACCAACAAACACACACACAAAACACACACACACACACACACACACCCCCCCCCAATGAAACACACACACCTCAACACACACCCCCCACACACACACCACACACACACCACACACCACACACAAAACCCCCACACAACCACACACACCAAACACACACACTCTCTCCTCTCTCTCTCTTCCTCTTCTCTCTTCTCTCCCCCTCTCTCTCTCTTCTTCTTCTCCTCTCTCTCTCTCTCATCCTCCAACGGTTTTTGGTTCAACGGGGAAAAAGCAGCATAAACCCGTTTCCTGGGGAAAGAAACCGGAAACCCCCAAAAAATGAAAAAAACTGCCGCAGCCCGCCCATTTCCGATACTTTCCCGGGCCCTTTACCTTCACCTTCCCCTAATGTATCAACCCCTTGGGGCACCCAACCACGATTTTTCAACCCGCTTCCCCAACCCCCCCAGGTTAATTTCAGCTTTCGTGGCAAGAGTTCCAATAAAGCCATTCCACTCTCTGATGCTGTCTTCCCCCGTTTTTTCCCTGTCTGCCCTTCTTGTTTCCCCCCTTGAATTTCCCTGTTTTGGGGATCTTGGCCAGTCCAGATGTTCGTGGATGCCCGTACCACTTCAATTTGCGGGTGTTTTTTTTTTACTGAAGTCGTTCTTCATATTACCCCATGCCGTTTTTTAATATACTTTCCCCTCTTTAACAAAATTGTGATCTTGTAGAGAATCAAGAAAATGCAGCCACTAACCCCCCAAAAAAAATACCAAAGGCTAACCTGGGAGATCTTGCTAACGAAGAAAAAAACGAAAAAAGGGTGCAAACTGTTGATAAAAAAAAACAAAACCTAACATACTTTACACACAAAAAATAGGATGCTGTTCCCAACAAAACTAGGACACCACCCAACCCCCCCCACCCAAAACCCCCAAAAAATTATGGTTTTTTCGTTTTTTCTGAAAACTTTCAAAGCAAAGAGCACTCCAAGCAAAAAATTCATAGCGCTCGTATATTTTACTTAGAGCCAAAACCCGGTTTTCCCTTTTTCCTGGGGGCATTGGGGGATAACCTGGTTTTGGCAATAAATTTTATGCCCGGGGAGTAAAGAAAAATAAAAGGAAACTGTCTTGCCGATTATTTTTTTTTTTTAGATATCAGTTGCAAAAAATTTTCATACTTTTTTGATCCCAAACATGTGAAATAAGCCAATATCCTCTGTTGAATCTTTCTCTCGCTCCGCTCTCTCGCTCTCTCTATCTCTCTATCTCTCTACTCCCTTCCCCTTTTTCCCCCCTCTCTTCTCTATCCCCTCTCCCTCCCCGCCTCTCCCTCTTTCACTCCCCCCTCTCTCCCTCTCTCATCTTCCCCTCTTTCCTTCTTCCCCTCCCCCCCTCTCTCCCTTCTCTCCTCTCTCACTCTCTCGCCCCCTCTTTCTCTCCCCTTCCCTCTCTTTCCCTCTTTTCTTCTCTCCTTCCCCTCTCCTCTCTCTCTCCCCCCCCCCCTCTCTCTCCTCTCTCCTCTCTCCTCTCTCTCTCTCCCTCTCTTCTCTTCTCTCTACCCCCTCCTTTTTCACTCCTCCTCTCCTTCTCTGTCCCGTCCTCTTCCCCCTCCTCCCTCTCCCCCCTCTCTCTACCCCCCCCCCTCTCTCTCTCTCTCCTCCCTCCCTCCCCCCCCTCTCTCAACCTCTCTGCTCTCCCCCCCTCTCCCCTCCTCCTCTCCTCTCTCTTCTGCTCCCCCCCCCCCCCTCTCCTCACTCTCTCTCTCTAACTCCTCTCTTTCCTCTTCTCCCCCCCCCTCCCCCCTCCCTCTCCCCCCCCCCCTCTCTCTCCCCCCTCTCCCCCCCCATCTCCTCTCTCTTTACAGATCAATATAAAAACGATGCTCACCACATTGCCGGTCAATCGTCGAACCGGACTCCATTTACTTCCCCCCGGGCCTAGCCCCCAACAACTGGGGCCGCCCCCCCCCTTTTCAACACCTGTCATA
>CM054162.1:6639477-6654477 GCA_028751875.1 Rapana venosa
AGGAGAGATCCAGACAAAAGCAGGCAAAGCGAACGTCGTTACGTGACAAAAGCGGACCCGAGCGGTTCAAGCCAGTCCAGTCCCTTGGGGGATTTGGGGGTTTGTAGTTACTGACATATTTCCTAGTGTGTGGACACTCCACATGTTTTCTGAGTTGGTGTGTGTGTGTCGGAGGGAGGGGGGTAGGGGGGGGGGGTTGTTGAGAGGGTGCGGGGGGGGAGGGGGGGGGGTAGGAGAGAGTGGGAGAGAAACAAGATAGGGGTAGGAGAGATGGTGTGGTGACGAGGCAGAGGAAGTGAATGACCGAGAAGGGAAGAGGGGTGGGGGGGGGGGGGGGGGGGGAGGGAGGAGGAGGAAAGAGTAGAAGATGAATGAATGAATGAATAAATGGATGAATGAATGAATGAATGAATGAAAACGAAGAAGAAGATGAATGAATGAATGAATGAATGAATGAAAAGAAGAACAAGAAGGGGAGTAGGGGAGACGGAGAGGAGGAGAAGAAGAAGAAGAAGAAGAAGAAGAAGAAGAAGAAGAAGAAGAAGAAGAGAAGAAGAAGAAGAAGATTTTTGCGAGAAGAAGAAGAAGAATTGCGAAGAAGAATTGCGAAGAAGAAGAAGAATTGCGAAGAAGAAGAAGAATTGCGAAGAAGAAGAAGAAGAAGAAGAATTGCGAAGAAGAAGAATTGCGAAGAAGAAGAAGAAGAGAAGAAAGAAAGAAGAAGAAGAAGAAGAAAAGAAGAAGAAGAAGAAGAACAAGAAGAAGAAGAAGAAGAACATGAAGAAGTAGAAGAACAACAACAACAAGAACAAGAAGAAGAAGAATTAGTAGAAAGAGTAGAAGATGAATGAATGAATGAATAAATGGATGAATGAATGAATGAATGAATGAAAACGAAGAAGAAGATGAATGAATGAATGAATGAATGAATGAATGAAAAGAAGAACAAGAAGGGGAGTAGGAGGAGACGGAGGAGGAGGAGAAGAAGAAGAAGAAGAAGAAGAAGAAGAAGAAGAAGAAGAAGAAGAAGAAGAAGAAGAAGAAGAAGAAGAAAGAAGATTTTTGCGGAGAAGAAGAAGAAGAATTGCGAAGAAGAATTGCGAAGAAGAAGAAGAAGAATTGCGAAGAAGAAGAAGAATTGCGAAGAAGAAGAAGAAGAAGAATTGCGAAGAAGAAGAATTGCGAAGAAGAAGAAGAAGAAGAAGAAGAAGAAGAAGAAGAAGAAGAAGAAGAAGAAGAAGAAGAAGAAGAAGAAGAAGAAGAACAACAACAACAACAACAACAACAACAACAAGAACAAGAAGAAGAAGAAGAAGAAGACAACAACAACAACAACAACATTCAACAACAACATTCCCTGAAAGAAGGGTGCTACACACCGACTTATCATCATCACCCTTGCTGGTCTCGCAGTCATTCTCTCCTCCACCCCTCGCTCCCCCCCTCCCCCCCCCCCCCCCCCCCCCCCCAACAACTGCAATGTGTCAGGGTATCATTTCCATCATCAACAGTGTCTCTCCTTCTCTCTCTCCTTCTCTCTCTGCTCCCCCCCCCCCCCCCCTCTTCTCTTGTCAACCAATCACAATCAATAAATCATCCTGATGTTGGAAATGATTGGAATGTTTCCTTACCAGTGCTTTCCGAAGAAATCCGAAGTGTTGGTTGGTTGGTTTTTGTATGGGTGTGTTTTTGTGTTGTTTTGTCGTTTTGTTTTGTTTGGGGTTGTGGGTTTTTTTGGAGGGGAGAGGGGTCAGAAAGATAGTATGAGCGCATTTGGCGGTCTATTCTATTCTTCCTCTTCTTCTTCTTCTTTTTCTTCTTCTTCTTCTTCTTCTTCATTCTTCTTCTTCATTCTTCTTCTTCATTCTTCTTCTTCCTGTTTGCAATTCTTCTTCTTCTTCTTCTTCTTCTTTATTCTTCTTTATTCTTCTTCTTCCTCTTTGCAATTCTTCTTGTTCTTTGAACGCTAAAGCAGTCACTACTGTTTTCTGTCATATGAGCGAATAAGCGTTGCGCTGCCGTTAAGCCCCTGACAAGTCAGACCCAGCTCATCCGACTTGGGCAGGGGAGAGAATGGCTACCTTTGAAGCGTTTTTCGAGAAGAAGAAAAAAGACAGAAGAATGGACCAGAAAGGTAGAAAATAGACAAGAAGGAGGTGACAGGAAGAAAAGGAACGAGGCAAGCAACAAAGAGAGGGAGAGAAAAGAGGGAATTCCTAGCACAGAATTTCCAGAAGATGGGGATACTATTTGTACTGACCGGCATCCTCTCCGAGAAGTCCTTCCTTTCTATCTTCTTCATCGTTAATCTAATTCAGTGCAGTAACATTCTTATCTTCAGTGCAGTGACACTGTTATCTTGGTGGGAAGGGTGCGGAATTCGTGTCGACCAATCACCGTGAATTTTACATGTCGCTCCCTTATCAGTGCATGCCTGAACTTGGTGTCAGGTCCATGTCTAGCATCCAAGACAAGAAAATGGATCTGACTGTGTGTGTGTGTGTGTGTGTGCGTGCGTGCGTGCGTGCGTGCGTGTGTTGTGTGTGTGTGCGTGCGTGCGTGCGTGCGTTCGTCGTGCGTGCGTGCGTGCGTGTGTGTGTGTCTGTGTCTGTGTGTGTATCTGTGTTTGTGTGTGTATGTATGTGTCTGTGAAGAGGTAACATTTGGTTTCTCAGATTTTTTTGGTCTTATATATACCTTTACTTTCAACAGAAAGACCCAGATTTTACTATATAGCTTGTCTTCTAACAGAAAAGAATCAGAGATAACTATATACCTTGTCTTTCGACAGAAAGATTCAGAGATAACTGTATACCTTTTCTTTCGACAGAAAGATTCAGAGATAACTATATACCTTTTCTTTCGACAGAAAGATTCAGAGATAACTATATACCTTTTCTTCGACAGAAAGATTCAGAGATAACTATATACCTCTTCTTTCGACAGCAAGATTCAGAGATAACTATATACCTTTTCTTTCGACAGAAAGATTCAGAGATAACTATACACCTCTTCTTTCGACAGAAAGATTCAGAGATAACTATATACCTTTTCTTTCAACAGAAAGATTCAAAAATAACTATATACCTTTTTTTTCGACAGAAAGATTCAGAGATAATTATATACCTTTTCTTTCGACAGCAAGATTCAGAGATCACTATATACCTTTTCTTTCAACAGAAAGATTCAGAGATAACTATATACCTCTTCTTTCGACAGAAAGATTCAGAGATAACTATATACCTTTTCTTTCCACAGAAAGATTCAGAGATAACTATATACCTCTTCTTTCGACAGAAAGATTCAGAGATCACTATATACTTTTTCTTTCAACAGAAAGATTCAGAGATAACTATATACCTCTTCTTTCGACAGAAAGATTCAGAGATAACTATATACCTTTTCTTTCAACAGAAAGATTCAGAGATAACTATATACTTTTCTTTCAACAGAAACTCTTGAAAGCCCTCTCCCCTAAAGAAAGACCCCTCACTCACCACTCACACACACACACAAACACACTCACTCACACACACACTCACTCTCTCTCTCACACACACACACACACACTCACACACACACACTCACACTCACACCACACACACAACACACTCACTCACTCACTCACACTCACACACACTCACACATATATAATAATAATAATAATAATAATAATAAATGGAATTTATATAGTGCTATATCTTGCAGAGACAAATCAAAGCGCTTACATACATACACGACCACCCCTAAGGGGATCAATATTAAGAGCAATGCGGGACACTCATGTGTTCGCTCTCTCTACACTGGGTCCATCAGTCACATTCCCAGCCACCAACCACACTGCATTGACAGCTATCTCCTTCCTCCATACCACCATGCCTGCCTGCCTGCCTGCCTGCCTGCCTGCCCTGCTAAACTGCCCAGTCAAACATGTCCTCTAATGGGCAGAGAAAATCGAATCTTCTACACAGAGTTGCTATTGCTAAGTTGCTGGGTTTATGTGCGTTTGGATATGAACGCGTTTTTCAATTATGTACCTCCATAATCATAGGATGGAGTATTCGCTTTGAAGAAGGGTGGAGGTGTTGTTGTTGTTGTTCCTCAAATAGAGCTCCAAGGTTCACCAATGGTGAGATTTTGCGTATGCCACAGTTTTGGGGTTTTTTGGCTAACCATGAAGGTAGCCGCATTACGACTTTGGGGGATTGTTGGCTGGGTATGTGTTACATTTGAATTTGTAAAAACTATTTATTGTAACTGGCTGCATGTGAAAGACTAGGATGAGTGATAGCGCTTTGATTTTTTTTTTTTTGCAAGATATAGCGCTGTATAAATTCCATATATTAGTAGTAGTAGTAGTAGTAGTATGTACATGTTTCTGTGACCCTTCGAATGCTGACATGAATTGTGGGATTTTTTAATGTGCATATTTGATATTCTTTATGTGTATATAAACATGAAAAGAATGAAGGCTCTGGCAGGTCTGCACTTGAAGTTGACCTCGGAGATGGTAAAAATCTCCCACCCTTCATTCACCAGACGCTGCAGAGATTCGAACCCACGAGTTCGTGGACCCATGGGATTGAAGTGGAATGGTCTTAACCACTCGGCGATAGCGACCCTACCTCGTTAATCTGATTCAGTGCAGTGAAACTCTTAACTTATCTCTTCTCTTATCTCTTACACACACACACACACACACACACACACACACACACACCACACACACACACCACTTTCCTTCCTTCCCCCCCCCCCCTCCCCCTTCTTGCAAACCCCACCCCCACCACCCCCATTTCCAGTTATGAACAAAGAGAGCTAATCAGCGAATACTGTAGCATTGGTATTGAACAGGGGACATAACTCTGACCTTTCTGCTGCTTGTCTCCCCCTCTTCCTATTACCTCCCCCCCCCCCCCCCCTCACTTCATAGCACCCCCCACCCCCACCCCTCCAATCCCCCAACCACGATCCTCACCACCTCTACTCCAGTTTCCTCTCCAACTCATCCTTTTCAGCCATCATTCCAGCTCCTTCTGTGAGGATACGGGCTACACTCCACCTTTAGCTTCTGGAGCGTGTAGTATCTTCTATAGAGTACTAGTAAAAAAAAAGTTATTCTAGCTGACTTTCTTTTCTTTTTTTTAATATGTATAGATGCTCTGTGTACTTGTTTTGTTTTGTTTTGTTTGGGGTGGGGTGGGATTTGAGGACACAGAGCAATACCAGGTAGTTATGAGAAAGTTGGAAATGATCATCAAGAAAATAAGGATTGCTTGTGTTCCTAAAACGTTGTCCTTGCGGACCTTGTATTACTGTGGTTAGGAAGCTAGCTGACGACAAAGGACTGAGAGAGAGTATATTATACAGTGTTTGCTGGAAAATGAAAATAAAACTCAAACCTTCCAAATGTGTGCATAGTCACACGTGTTTTGAGTTAGAGGCTAGTCTTTCACAAAAAGTGGTATTTATTTAGGGCGAGCCAGCTTCAATACAATTTGGCAATGCATCAGTCCCTCTATCCACTGCAGTGAAGTATCTAGGGGTCATTATTGACAACACGCTCTCATAGCTTTTCCCTGCCTTCAACAGCCGAGATTCTATCGCCCTGCCAGGGCGTGTGACCTGTGTGTGTGTGTGCGTGCGTGCGTGCGTGCGTGCGTGGTGGTGTGTGTGTGTGTGTGTGTGTGTGGTGTGTGTGTGTGTGTGTGTGTGTGTGTGTGTTGTGTCGCGCGTGCGTGCGTGCGTGCGTGTGTGCACATTCGGACTTGTTAGAACTATTAATTGTTACAGGTTGTATGACTGTGAAAGATTGACTTGAGTACAAACGCTTTGATTTGTCTCTGCAAGATATAGCCCTATATAAATTCCATTTTTATTATTATTATTATTATGATTATTATTATTATTTCTGTGAATGTGCAGTATGAATGCAAAAGTTATATAGGAAAACAGAAGGAAAAGTGGCAAAACTTAAAGGTGGTGTGTAGCCCCAAAGCATCATCTCTTCAGGCCGCACTCCGGTAATAATTTGGGGGTCATGTAGTATCTTCTACAGAGTGGGAGCCAGAAAACTGTTTACTGGTTTTTACAGATTTTTTTTTTTTTTTATTAAAGTATGAAAAAATGCACTGTGTACCTGTTTTGGGGGTTGAGGCCATAGATTGACACCAGGTAGTGATGAGAAAGTGAAAAATAATCATGAAATGAGGATTGCTTATGTTCCTACAGTGTTGACCCCTCGCATGCATATTGTGGTCAGGCAGCTAGCAGATGACCAAGGACTGAGGGGCACAGTGTTTGCTGAATTATTTTTTTTAATTCAAACTTACCAAATTTGTTCATATTGTCCTGAGTTTTGAGTCAGGGATAGTGTTTCACAAAAAGTGTTGTTTTTATTTCTGTGGATGCCTTAGTACGTACAGTATGAATATAAGAGTAACATAGAAAAACAGAAGGAAAAGTGCCCATTTTTATTGCTGGTGTGCGGCCTTCAATCACCCTCCTACTGCTCCTAGTGGATTTCGGGGAATGAAGGGGTTAATTGGTCCCTGTGCTACAACAGGGGGAGAAAACTCAGAGAGGATTAACTCTACTAGTACGTGTCTTCGAACATGTGGCAAGTGTGTGGGTGAAATAGTGGATAGAGAGGAAGCGTGGGGGAGGTAGAGGAAAGAGAACTCAGTTTTAAAAAAAGATGCAAGCTGATTGGAGAAAATAGATACAGATTTCTTACAGCAATGCTTTTGTTCAACTGAAATTTCCAGGCTTTAGTTTCTCTATACGTTCAGATTGCATGCTTGTGTCGGTTGTTCAGATTGCATGCTTGTGTGGGTTTACTTTGAGCGCAGTAACCATACGGGAAATTAAAGGTTATACACAGTCTTTGTAGTTTTGGCAATGCAGGCATAAACTGATTTTTTTCTAGCTTTGTAATATTGGCTCATGGCTTTCAAGAAATACATTATTTTGTTCTGCAGTGCAGGCATCATTTTTTCAAAGCAGTAATTGAACTGTGAAGTTTCCACGTCATGTATGTATGTATGTATGTATGCATGTTTGAGTGCCTTTTTCTCTGTCTGTCAGTCTGTGTGTCTGTGTGTCTGGATGGATGGATGGATGGATGGATGGATGGATGGATGGATGGATGGATGGATGGATGGATGGATGGATGGATGGGCGCACGTACGTATGTAAGTGTGTTCTGACCTTTCGTACGTACGTATGTATGTATGAATGTATGTATGTATGTATGATGTATGTATGTATGTATTATGTATGTATGCATGTATGTGTATGTATGTATGTATGTATGTATGTATGTATGTATGTATGTATGTATGTATGTATGTATGTATGTATGTATGTATGTATGCATGCATGTATGTATGTATGTATGTATGTATGTATGTATGTATGTATGTATGTATGTATGTATGTATGTATGTATGCATGTATGCATGTATGTATGTATGTGTGTATGTTTGCATGTACGTGTGTATTTTGGGATTTAGAAAAACAACTTTTGCATAAACCTTTTCTAACTTCAAAAAGCTGACTATAGGACTGACAGACCAATTCTGTAGGAGTATGTGGGATAATCAACAACAACAACAACAAAGATCGTGATGGTTAAAAACGGGGCCGGGGGGGGGGGGGGGGTGATGGAGGTGAGGGATGGAAGGGAAGGGGGGGAGGAGAGGGAGGAGGGGGTTGAGGTCAGAGCGTGCGTGATGTCGAATCCGCACACCCTGGACAGTCGTAGTCTTTCAGTTCAGACAGTCACTGACTGTCTGTCTGTCTGTCTGTCTGTTTGTCTGCTTGTCTGTCTGTCTTTCTGTCTGTCTTTTTCTGTCTGTCTGTTTGTCTGTCTTTCTTTCTGTCTGTCTGTCTTTCTATCTGTCTGTCTGTCTTTCTGTCTGTCTTTCTTTCTTTCTGTCTGTCTGTATGTCTGTATTTCTGTCTGTCTGTCTGTCATTCTTTCTTCCTGTCTTTCTGTCTGTCTGTCTGGCTGTCTGGCTGTTTGTCTGTCTTTCTGTCTGTCTTTCTGTCTGTCTTTCTTTCTGTCTATTTGTCTGTCTGTCTTTCTTTCTTTCTGTCTGTCTTTCTTTCTTTCTATCTGTCTGTCTGTCTTTCTGTCTGTCTGTTTGCCTGTCTGTCTTTCTGTCTGTCTGTCTGTTTGTCTGTCTGTCTGTCTTTCTTTCTTTCTGTCTCTGTCTGTCTTTCTGTATGTCTGCCTTTCTGACATTCTTTCTTCTGTCTGTCTGTTTGTCTGTCATATGATCAAAAGTTGCACATATTTCTTTAAAAAATGAAAGACATCCACATCACCATCTTCATCATCATCTTCTCTCTCTCTCTCTCTCTCTCTCTCTCCTCTCTCTCTCTCTCTCTCTCTCTCTCTCTCTTCTGTGACATAATAAACCAATAATAAGCCACTCTGACAGGGTAAAAATTACAATTGCAGATAGGAAGAAAAATAAAAATGGGTGGCGCTGCTCTTGTAGCGACGCGCTCTCCCCGGGGAGAGCAGCCCAACTTTCACGCACAGAAATCTGCCGTGACTTAAAGTGGTGTGAAAATGAAAATGAAAATGAAAAAAATGAAAATGAAATAACAGACCTCGCTTCTCTAGGGCCAGCATATTGAGGGCGGCTCCCATCTCCTCTCCCTCGCTGCTTTTACCTTCCCTGACCGTAAAGAGGCAGGTACCCATTTACAGCTGGGTGAACTGGGGGACTGTACTGAAACCAAGGCGGGCAAACGGTCACCCATCCAACTGGTAACCACCCTCAATGCTGCTTAACATTTTATTTTATATTTTATTTTAATTTTATATCACTTTAAGTCACGGCAGATTCTCAGCGAAAAAATTCGGGCTGCCTATCCGGAGAGAGCGCGTCCCAAAAGCAGCGCCACCCTTTTCCCTTTTTTTCCTGTCTGCAACTGTATTGCTCCCTTTTCAGAGATCTTTTTCTACAGACTTTTGCCAGGCAACTCTGTGGGTTTTTTTACGTCGCTAAATAATTATGTGTAACACACGGACCTTGGTTTATGCCCTCATCCGAAAAGACAGCACCCAGACCCCCACCATATCTAATGAATGGGGGAAAAGTTTGGGACCCAAACAGGGCTTGGGGAAAGTTGAGTGCTCGGATCACTGAGCTACCCCGTAGATAGAAAGATAGATAGATAGATAGATAGATAGATAGATAGATAGATAGACAGACAGACAGACAGACAGACAGATAGACAGATAGATAGATAGATAGATAGATAGATAGATAGATAGATAGATAGATAGATAGATAGATAGATAGATAGATAGACTGAGGGGAAAAAACGAACACAGTTTTAAAAAAGAAAAGGGAACAAGAATGGAGGAAGCAAATAGGAAAAGAGATTGCTCCTCAAAAGTAAACAGCTCAAGACACATAGGCAGAAAGGTGATGGGGATGGTGTGATTGGGGGATAGGGGGATAGGAAGGGGAGTAAACAATCCCATGATGAAGGAATTCGGTGCTGAAAGAAAGAAAGATAAAAAGGAAAAAAGGGAAAGGGAAGGAGGAGAGATGGAAGGAAGAAAGGAAGACAGGCAGACATACAGACAGAAAAAAGAAAGAAAAAAAGAAAGAAAGAAGGGAAGAAGGAAAGAAAAATGAAAACAAAAAAAGCAAGACAGACAACAGACAGAGAGAGGAAAGAAAGAAAGAAACAAAGAACAAAGACAGAAAGAAACAAAGAAAGAAAGAATGAATGAACGAACGAACGTTCGAACGAACAAAAGACCGAACGAGTAAATGAATAAATAAGTTGTAGAAGTACAGAAACAATTTTTTTTAAAACTACAACACTAATACTTAAAGACACAAGAAAAAAAACGCCAGAAAGAAATACAAACATAAAACACACAAAAAAGAGAAATCTCATAGAAAAAAAAAGAACAGAACAAGGTACACTGATTGGAAGGAGGAAAGGGAAGGGAAAGGGTGGAAGGCAGGAATGAGGGGAGCGGAGAGAGTGAGAAGGATGGAGGGAAGGGGGTTAGGGACATTAAATGAATGGAAGGCGAAGGACTTCAATTCTGAAAGCATCCCTTCAGAGACCCAACGAAGGCAATTAACCCCTTCTGTTCTAAGAGGTCTGAAAAAACATCGGACCGATTAACTGAAGGACAGAATCTTTCATTTCTCCCTGAAGAGGGGTTGGGAAGGGGGGGGGGGGGGGGGGTAAACGGGAGAGGGGGAGGGGGAGTACGGGGGGGGGGGGGGGGGGGGGGGGGGGGGGGGGGGGGGGGGGGGGGGGGGGGGGGGGGGGGGGGGGGGGGGGGGGGGGGGGGGGGGGGGGGGGGGGGGGGGGGGTGGGGGGGGGGGGGGGGGGGGGTGGGGGGGGGGGGGGGGGGGGGGGGGGGGGGGGGGGGGGGGTGGGGGTGGGGGGGGGGGGGGGGGGGGGGGGGGGGGGGGGGGGGGGGTGGGTGTGGGGTGTGGGGGGGGGGGGGTGTGGTTGGGGTGGTGGGTTGGTGTGGTGTTGGGGGTGGTGGTGGTGGTGGTGGGGTGTGGGGTGGGGTGTGGTGGGTGTGGGGGTGGTGTGTGTGTGTGTGTGTGTGTTTTGTGTGTGTTGTTGGTGTGTTTCTTTTGTGTGTGTTGTGGGGTGGTTGTGTGGTGTTGGGGGTGGTGTGGTGGGTGTGGGGGTGGTGTGGTGGTGGTGGTGTGTGTGGTGTAGTGTGGTGTGTGTGGTGTGTGTGTGTGTGTGTGTGTGTGGTGTGTGTGTGTGTGTGTGTGGTGGGTTTGGGGTGTGTGTGTGTGTTGTGGGGTGTGTGGGGGTTTATTCTCTGGTGTGGGCTGGGGGGGGGGGGTTGGGGGAAAAATTTGGGAGGGGAGGAGGGGGATGAGGGGGGGGGGGGGGGAGTGAGAGGGGGGGAGGAGGAGGGAGGGGAAGTGGACAGGAAGGAGAAAGGAAAGTAAGCGAGAGGAATGGAGAAAAGAGGGAAGGAAGCATGAGAGAGAGAGAGAAAGAAGAAGACAAGAAAGAAAAGAAAAGAGAGAGGGAGGGAGGAGAAAATGAAGAGAAAAAGGAGGAAGAGGGAGAGAAAAGAGAGGAAGACAGACAGACAGAAGAACAAGAAAGGAAAGGAAAAGAAACATTTCAACAAAGAAAAGAAAAGAAAAGAAAGTTCAGATCACCATTAAAGACACAAACAAAAAACAACGGGAAAACGAAAGGAAAAGCAAAACACAAAACTTTTTCAAGGCAAAATGTCAGGGGGGAAAAAAGAGGTAGAGAGACTGGCAAGGATTGTGGGGTGGGGGGGTGGAGGGGGGCGGAGGGGGGGTTGGAATGAATCAATGATGAAGACATTAAGTTCTGGAAGGGAGAAGAAGGATAGCCCAGTGGTTAGGCTGCACACCGGCATTAATTTGGGGGTCATGTAGTATCTTGTATAGAGTGCGAGTCGAAAAAAATGTTGGTGATCTTCACAGATTTTTTAAAGTATGAAAAAATGCACTGTGCACCTGTTTTGGGGTTTGAGGACATAGAGCAATACCAGGTAGTCACGAGAAAGTTGGAAATGATCTTCAAATGAGGATTTTCTGTATTCCTACAGCGTTGACCCTGCGCGTGCATATTGCGGTAAGGAAGCTAGCAGACGACAGAGGAGTGAGGGGGTACAGTGTTTGCTGAAAAATGTTAAAAATTCAAACCTACCAAATTTGTTCAAAATTACATGAGTTTTGAGTCAGAGGCTAGTTTTTCACAAAAAGTGGTTTTTGTCTCTGTGGATGCCTTAGTACGTGCGGTATGAATATAATAGTCACATAGAAAAACAGAGGGAAAAGAGTGATTTTTTATAATTGCGGCGTGTGACCTTAGAGCATAGCGCTGGCTATTTGATGGCCAGGGATTTGATCCCAGGTTCAAGGGGGTGTCTTTTCCCCTGCAGTTAACATCAATGCTGACTCCACCCCCCCCCCCCCCCCCCCCCCCCCCCCCCAAAAAAAAAAAAATTCTTCTGGTGAGACTATAAACCGAGGCCCGTGTCCAAACACACGCAGAACACCTTGGGGCACACGTTTAAAACATTTTTCTTTCTTTTGAAAGAGTAAAAGTCATTGGTGCAGGTAAGAACAAATAGAGAGAGAGAGAGAGGAGATGGAGAGAGAGAGGGGGGGGGGGGAGAGAGAGAGGGAACTCGAACTCGACCTCGAAATGTTTATTGAGAGTAAATGGATAAGCACAGGGCTTCTTTACGCCATGCTCTCACACACACACAAAACACATTAAAAAAAAGTTTTAAAAGGTAAGAAGACAATAGTAAAGAAAGACTACATACTCCCCCTCCACCCCCCCCCCTCCCCCCACACACACTAATCAAAACAGAAGAACTGAAACTAAACCTAACAGCAACAAATAGACAAACACACACCAATGCAAAAAACCTTCAAGTAAACAAAGTATGCAAACAGTAGGGAGAGAGAGACAGGCAGACAATGACAATGACAAATTCTTTCATCTCGAGGATAATGAATAAGCACTCATGTGCTTTTTGAGTTCTAGTCCCCGAGAAGGGAGAGAGGGAAAGGAAAGACAGACAGACAGAAAGAGACTGAGAGAGACAGAGAGGGAGAGGGAGAGAGGGAGAGAGAGAGGGAGAGAGAGGAGGGAGAGAGACAGACAGACAGTCAGACAGAAAGAGACTGAGAGAGACAGAGAGGGAGAGGGAGAGAGGGAGAGAGAGAGAGGGAGAGAGAGGGAGGGAGAGAGACAGACAGACAGACAGAAAGAGACTGAGAGAGACAGAGAGGGAGAGGGAGAGAGGGAGAGAGAGGGAGGGAGAGAGAGAGACAGACAGACAGAAAGAGACTGAGAGAGACAGAGAGGGAGAGGGAGAGAGGGGGAGAGAGAGAGGGAGAGAGAGGGAGGGAGAGAGAGAGACAGACAGACAGAAAGAGACTGAGAGAGACAGAGAGGGAGAGGGAGAGAGAGGGAGAGAGAGGGAGGGAGAGAGACAGACAGACAGACAGAAAGAGACTGAGAGAGACAGAGAGGGAGAGGGAGAGAGGGGGAGAGAGAGAGGAAGAGAGAGGGAGGGAGAGAGACAGACAGACAGAGAGACTGAGAGAGGGAGAGGGAGAGAGGGGGAGAGAGAGGGAGAGAGAGGGAGGGAGAGAGACAGACAGACAGACAGACAGAAAGAGACTGAGAGAGACAGAGAGGGGAAAAAACGCATGCACACTGGCGTGTAATGTTTAGACCTCATCCCCGAAGTCAGAATGTGGCTACCTTAACGGTGGGCAAAAACGGTCAAACACACACACACACACACACACACACACACACACTCACACACACACACACACACACAAATATTGCCACTGATGAATCTGAAAATCCTTCAGATGAGACTATAAACCGAGGTCCCGTGAGTGCACGCACGCAGAACATCTTGCGCACACGTTAAAACCGGTTCCGCTTTACGGAAGAGTAGGCCATTGTGCGCCGGTGGGAATGGATGACAAAATTTGCAAAAACTGCATACACACGGGGACTGGATGCCAAGAAAAAAGCACACGAGTGCTTATTCCATTATCTTCGAAATAAAAGAATAATGAATAGATAGATAGATAAATAAATTAATAAATAGGTATTTATTATTTTATTTATTTATTTATTCTTTTATATCGAGGATAATGGAATAAGCATGTGCTTTTTTACATCCAGTCCCCGTGTGTATGCGGTTTTATAAATTTTGTCATCTGTTTCCACCGGCACACAATGGCCTACTCTTCCGGAAAGTGGAACAGGATTTAACGTGTGCGCAAGTTGTTCTGCATGCGTTCGAACACAGGGCCTCGGTTTATAGTCTCATCCGAAGGACTTTGACATTCAGTTCGAATAAAGAGCACTAGCCAATGAACGAAAGAAAAAATACCTGGAAGCGGTGCTTGAGAGACTGAATGGAGGCAATTAACCCTTGGTGCTGTTGTAACCAGTCTGGAAGCATATCAGACTGACTAACTGAACGACAGCATCTTTCGTTGCTTCCTGATGATGATGATGATGATGATGATGATGATGATGATGATGATGATGATGATGATGGGGACTGGAAAAGGAGTGAATGGGGGGGGGGGGGGACACAAGGTTGGTGGATGGGAGGGAGGGAGGGAGAAGAATGGGTTCGAGAAAGAGAGTGGTCAGAGAAAGAGAGAAGAGGAAAGGAGAGGGAAAGAGAAAAGCCGAGAGAGAAAGTGGAAGGAGGTTGGAGAGAGAGAGAGAAACAGAGAGACAGAGACAGAGACAGCGAGACAGAGACAGATAGAGGGAGAGAGAGAGGGGGGGAGAGAGAGAGAGGGGGGAGAGAGAGAGAGCGAAACAGACAGAAAGACAGACACACACATATATTTCCAATGCTCATATCATAGAGGACTGCCAGGATTTAAAACTCTATTTGCCTCACATTTCTAAGACTTCTGTTGAAGAAGTTTTCAATGATGTAGATATAATGTTTGATATTGCTAAAGGTTTGCGGTCAAGTTCCATAGAACACTTGTTACAATTATTGAAATTTTGTTTGTTTTGGGGGGTTATTACTTGGTTATGTTGTTTAGTGCGTTGTGTTTGTCATTATCACACACACACACACGCGCGCGCGTGCGCGCACTTTCCAATTATTCCTTTTGATCGTCTGGTATCATTTTAAGTAGAAAGGCGTATGTATGTTTGTATTTGTGTGTCTGTGTGTATCTGTGTGTATTGGGTTTTTTTAAATACTTTTCCAGTCGGTTCTTTTCTCCCTTTGTTTGTTTTTTGACTGCCTCTCTCTCTCTCTCTCTCTCTCTCTCTCTCTCTCTCTCTCTCTCTCTCTCTCTCTCTCTCTCTCTCTCTCTCTCTATTTATTATTAATGCCCTTACTTGTTTCTTTGTTCGTTCATCTTTTTTGCCTTCTATCTCTGTTTACGAGGTTTGCAGGTTTTTTTCTTGCTTTTAGTTTAGTTGGGT